>CM024754.1:179801250-180313021 GCA_014218235.1 Colocasia esculenta | reverse complement strand
TATAGTGTTGAAGATTGGCAGGATGTGTATGCGAATGTTGAAAGATATTCTGAAATGAGAAAAGAAAATAAACACATCAAAAGAAAATTGAAATCTCTACCATAATCAATCTTCAAACAATAGAATCTGTGAACTGAATCGAAGTAACGACTTGCTTGAAGAAAAAGAGAATCTCCTAAACTAATTGATGAACTGAAACTTGCCTCTCAAAAGGCCTCCCAAGAATTCAGAAACTTAAATGAAAGCTGGAAATTGAAAACAAGAAAAACAACAGAAAATTGAAGAAATTGAAGTTCTTAAAAACCAGCTAAAGGAAGGGAGGAGGTTATCCAAACCTTCACAAAAGGCCAAGATAACCTAGAGGCATTGCTAGGATCCAACATGACAACCACATCTCATGGATTAGGATTCAACAAGAAGAACCCCAAAAGACAAATCTGGTGAGAAAAAGGGAAAAGCACCACTAATTAATTTTGTCAAGGGTCCTAATCTGGAAACACTGAAATCCAACAAACAGCAAACAAACCCCAAACAACTCAAAACAAATCAAAAACCCAAAACACAAAGAAGACTATCAGGTCGACACAGTCCCCTGACAGGTCGACACCAGTCCACAAGAAGAAGACTTCTGTGGCTGTTGTTCGACACCAGTACAGAGAGGTCGACCTGCTCAACACCAAAAACCAAAAACAACTCAACCAAAAATTCAAATAAAAATCTGAAAAATAAGAAAAAGGGAAAAGAAATAATCCATGAAAAACCTTGGACCTCCAAGACAACACTTCAAGAAGATTGGACTAATCCTTGGAACCAATGGTATGAAAATCCCTGTTGGTATTATCCTCAATACTCTTATCCAAATTTCTGGATGTACCAACACAATCCATGGATTCCACCTCCTCCTCTGAACTCAAATTTTCAAATGAAAAACTCCCCTCCAACCAAAAACAAAGATCTTGGTGCTTTCATTCCTAAAAGAAAGAACAAACAGAAAAAGGCTGAAAACACCAAAGTAACAAAACAAAAATCTAAAACAAATCAAATTGGGTGAGAAAGGATTTGATATCTGTGCTAAATCATACTGATGGTCCCAACTCTGTTTGGGTACCAAAATCTTCTCTCCATTGATCTTTGTGCAGGAAGGTCGTGCACCAACAGTGGTTGTTCATGCACATGACTGGAGATAGAGCCAAATTTTCCTGTCTAATTGAAAAGGAGGGAGGGTCAGTCACCTTTGGAGGTAAAAATAAAGGAAAGATCATTGGATCTGGTAAGGTTGGTCAAACTTCTTCAAACTCAGTAGATAATGTTTTGTTAGTTGATGGACTTGATTATATTTGCTCAGTATTAGCCAACTATGTGACAAAGGTCACAAAGTTGTGTTTGAATCTGATTTTTGCAAAATAATTGATTCATCAACTGACAAAATCAAATTCTGTGGAAAAAGAGAAAACAATGTCTACATGATCAACCTTAATAAACTTTTCTGAAAATCTTTGTTTTGTTGCAAATAAAGATGAAATTGCATGGACTTGGCACAAAAGACTTGGCCATGCAAGTTTCAGAACTTTGAATAAGTTGTTAAGATTGAATCTGGTTAAAGGTCTTCCTGAATCTTTTTCTAGTGTTGAAGGTCAAATTTGTGGGATCTGTGCTAAAGGAAAACAAACTAGGAAATCCTTTAAAGCCTTCAATGAAGTACTCACATCTAAGCCACTAGAACTTCTTCACATGGACCTCTTTGGGCCAACAAGAGTTCTAAGCCTAAGTGGCAAGAGATATGGGTTTGTAATCATTGATGACTTTACTAGATTTACCTGGGTTATTTTTCTATCCCACAAAAGTGATGCATGCCTTGAATTCAGGAATTTCTGTACCACTATCTTAACAACTTATCCATTTAAAATTAAAACATTTTAACTGATCATGGGGGTGAATTTGATAACACATCCTTTTCTGATCTATGTGCTGAATTGCAAATATTTCACAAGTTTTCTTCACCTAGAACTCCAGAACAAAATGGAGTTGTGGAAAGAAAGAATAGAACTCTTGTGGAAATGGCTAGATCCATGCTCTTAGGGAGTAATCTGCCCAAATCCTTCTGGGCTGAAGCTGTTAACACAGCCAATCACATCCTAAACAGAGCTTTGGTCAGACCAAAGATCAGAAAAACCCCCTATGAATTGTTGAAAAACAAAAAGCCAACTGTTGCTTACTTCAAAACTTTTGGGTGCAAGTGTTTTGTACACAATAACAACAAAGAAAACCTTGACAAGTTTGATGCTAAGAGTCAGGAAGCTATCTTCCTTGGCTATTCAGAAGTGTCAAGGGCTTTCAAAGTGTACATATTGAAAACCAAAACTGTTGAAGAATCACCACATGTTATTTTTGATGAAAATTCCTTTTCCACTAATGATTCTAAATCTTGCAGGGAAAAACAACAATGAAGAGGATGACCTCATTGTGGATTCTTCACCAACCGTTGAGGAGATTAACAACATTGAAGAGAACCTGAACAACAACTCACCATCTTCAAGTGGTTCAGGTAATATTGCTCCAGAAGAGGGCACTTCTCAACAGGTAATTTCTGAACCTCGTTTTCTAAGAGATCACCCATTAGACAGTGTAGTTGGCAACTTAAATGATAGAGTTAGGACCAGATCATCCTTCTTGCAAAACATTGAAGAAGACTCACTAGCTCTAATTTCCCAAATTGAACCCAAGTCAATTGATGAAGCCTTATCCAGTTCTGATTGGATTAATGCTATGCATGATGAACTTCATCAATTTGAAAGAAATCAAGTGTGGGAATTAGTGCCTAGACCTAGTGACCAAACTGTGATTGGCACTAGATGGGTTTTCAGAAATAAATTGAATGAAGCTGGTCAAGTAATAAGAAACAAAGCTAGGCTAGTTGCAAAGGGGTATAACCAAGAATTTGGAATTGACTTTGAAGAATCTTATGCCCCTGTAGCTAGACTAGAAGCTGTGAGAATTTTCTTGCTTTTGCATCCTCCATGAAATTCAAAGTCTTTCAAATGGATGTCAAAAGTGCATTTCTAAATGGATATATAAAGGAAAATGTTTTTGTTGAACAACCTCCTGGATTTGAAAATGAAAAATATCCTAACCATGTTTTCAAGCTTAATAAGGCACTCTATGGTCTTAAACAAGCTCCAAGAGCTTGGTATGATCGTTTGAGTTCCTTTTTACTTGAAAAAGATATTCCAGAGGTAATGTTGATCAAACATTGTTCACAAAAACAGTAAAAAATCAAATAATTGTTGTCCAAATTTATGTTGATGACATAATATTTGGATCAACTAATAAAGGCCTTTGCACTGAATTTTCAAATCAAATGAAGAATGAATTTGAAATGAGCTTAATGGGAGATTTAACATTCTTTTTGGGATTGCAGGTGAACCAAACAATGAAGGAATCTTCATTAGTCAAACCAAATATGTCAAGGAGCTACTGAAAAGGTTTGACTTTCAGAACCTTAAACACTCAAGCACACCCATTGCAATAAATGCTAAGCTAGAAGAAGACCCATCTGGTAAGTCAGTAGATCCAAAGACCTACAGAGGTATGATTGGCTCTCTGCTCTACCTTACTACTTCTAGACCTGATATTCAGTTTTGTGTGTGCTTATGTGCTAGATTCCAATCTAATCCTAAAGAAAGTCATATGCTTGCTGTGAAAAGAATTTTTAAATATCTTGTTGGAACATGTGACTTAGGAATTTGGTATCCTGCTGGTTGCAAGTTAGAATTGTTTGCCTATTGTGATGCTGATTATGCTGGGTGTAAGTTAGATAGAAAAAGCACAAGTGGCTTGTGTGTATTTCTAGGTGGGTGCCTTATTTCTTGGGCTTCTAAGAAGCAACATTCAGTTGCTCTGTCAACAGCAGAGGCTGAGTATGTTGCTGCAGGTAGATGTGGAACTCAGATTCTCTGGGTGAAACATCAACTTCTTGATTACAACCAAGATTTAGGGTGTGTACCCATCCTATGTGATAACACTAGTGCCATAAATTTGTCTAAAAACCCCATTCAGCACTCCAGAACAAAACACATTGAAATTAGGCATCATTTCTTGAGAGATGAGGTTGCAAAGAAATCTTTTGAACTCCATTTTATTGAAACTGAAAAACAAATTGCAGACATATTCACTAAACCCCTTCCTGAAAACAGATTTTCATCATTAAGGAGAGAACTTGGTCTTTGTAAATGTCCACCTTCTTGATCTCTCTTAAGGTTTGGGTTGAGTGCTATGCATTGTCTAAGGGGGAGTTCTTTGCATTTCATAACTCCTTGCTTCCTCAAGCTACATTGTTCATATCTCTCTCACTTTCAATTCCATTTCCCTTTTTACAATAAATTCTCCACTTCTGATTGTGTTGAAACTTCTTGGTATATCAAATAGTGACTTGGAGAAGGACAGGTTATGCTTGTCTGGACACTTTCACTATGCGTGAGAACATATCTCCGCCAAGTACTAAGAAGTTAATATGCAATAGTTGAGGGGGAGCTTTTATTGTTCAAAGAGATTTCTTTTCTGATTTCAAAACTTGCACAGTTTTCACTTCCATTTCCTTTTGGCAATGAATTCTTCAACTCTTATTGTATTGAAGTTCTTGGTATATCAAATGGTGATTTGAAGAAGGACAGTTAGGCTTGTCTGGACACTTTCACTATGCGTGAGAGCTTATCTCCGCCAAGTACCAAGAAATGAATATGCAATTGTTGAGGAGAAGTTCTTGTTGTCCAAGAAGAAAATCTCTTTCTGATTTCAAAATGCATATCTTTATTTTGATGAAAAATGGTTGAAATCATCATCTCAGGGGGAGCTAGAAAATTCACAAGTCATCTTTTTGCAAATTCAAAACCTTTCTTGCATTTCATCAATTCCTTGCATGATGTCCTCATTCTAAAGTCTAGAGTCACAAAATGAACCTTGAGTGATATATTATATATTTTTTAATCAACTTTCAACTATGTCTCTCAATCCACAGAATTCAGATCTCTTCCTAAACTAAATGACAATTTGTGCCTTGAACTTAAAACATTTCCTTGTTTGCAACTGATGACTGGATGTATTTGAATTCTATCTCACAAACTCTCCAAAATCTTGTAAAATCCAACAGAGCAATGGCATCTGTGCTGAGAAACTGCACACCTTCACAATGAATGAAGTGCTATGTATGTCATGAGGCATTATTGCTAACTCTGTTCAAAGGGGATCCAAATTGAAAATAACTTCAAAATTTAAGCAATTATGTGCTATGCTTTTTGATGATGACTGAGTAACTGGAAATATTGGCGTCTACAAAACGTATATTTTCATGTCAAAAGGTCATCATTTACCCCTTTGAGACTTGACAATGACTAAATCTTAAGTATCCAGGGACTATGGTGTGTAAAAAGCACTAGTACTTGAGTGAAAGAGATTTATATCATTTGATAGTTTGTTAAAAGAACAAAAATATGAAAATTATTGGAGATTTGTTTAGAAAGAATCATCTTCCTCCTTCATCAAGTTGTTCTTTAAGTTTGTGTTTTACTTTCAACACAACTGTATTTAGTCTAGATGACATCTTTAATTCTTGAAAATTGAGAAACATGGTAGTTTTTGGTTGATTGTTAGATACATTATATCCCTCAATTTATCATTTTGTTGATTCAAGTCTTGGAATGCTAATATCCTGTTGGAAATTGTTTGAAACACTTGAACTGTGATGAATTTTGCAAAATACAACAAATGAATTTTTAGGCCTCTTAAAAATCCTTGAAATGATAATTCCTCTCATTATTTATCATTATAAAGATGTCCCCAAATTTCTCAAAAATTTCCTCTCAAAATTCAATTTTCTCATCAAGGCCGTGTCGACACACATTGTGACCCGTGTCGACACACTTTCAGTCAGGTCGACACACCCTTCCTCATGTGTCGACACTGCCTTCTTGCCAGACCCTTTTCAAACCTTTCGGGTTCACCTTAAACTCTTGTTGTTCCTGCGGGGCAGTGTACCACTGCATCTCTTTTTGGGCGTCAGGTCGACCCGACGGCCTCATTTCCACTCCTTTCCGGCAAGAATTCCTCCCAAATTCTCTCTAAATCGCATCACTCCTTCCATCATCTCTCCATTCTTCCATTTCCTCTCCAAATTCCACTCCTCTTGCACCATGGTCCGCAAGTTGGGTCCCCGCCGTGGCGCAAGATCAACGGCCTCTTCAAGGCCAGTTCCGGCAGAGGTTCCAGTTGAACAGATGGAAAGAAGAACAAAGAGGAGAAACGATCCTGCCTCTTCTTCTGCACCTCTGAGGGCTTCCAAGCGTGGCAGGACCTCCACTTCAGGCAGAGGTGGTAATGTTTCAAACCCTAGACCAGAGATTTCGGGCGATTCCTCTGACCATCCTGAGGAATCATCTTCCTCTTCTTCTTCTGAGTCTCAAGAGGATATTCCCTCAGAATCCGTAAGTGCAGCCAAGTTGATTTTGAAGCCAAGAATACTAGACCTTTCAGACATCCAACTAGCAGACTCCCTTCCTGAAATTCAAACCTACTTTTCCTTTCAATCTTGGATACCCTTTATTTCTGAATTTCAAGTCTGCTATCCAAGATTAGTTAGAGAGTTCTACAAGAACCTCACCTGCACAGACGAAGGGTATGAATCCAAAGTCAAGGGAATAGCCATAGACATGCCAACTGCAGTAGCTGCCTCCATTTTCAAAGTACCAGATGAAGGGGCAGACTACCATGAGTTTGAATTTGATTTACATGAAGCCTACTCCATCTTGACAGGCCTTCCTGCAGATGCATCAGATCCCAAACAGACCTATGTAACCAGGTTCAATGCAAATACCTTTCCACCTGTGTTAAGGGTCATCCACCACATTTTGACCACCATAATTACCCCTCAAGGTGGTGGGAGGGATAGGTTGACAGACATTCAGAGGTTCATCCTCTATTGCATGGTGAAAGACATCAAGATCAACCTCCATGTGATTCTCTATCAAATCATAGCTGAAACAACAAGGACAGACCTAAAGAGATCACTTCCTTATGGAGCACATCTGACCTCAGTGTTCAAGCACTTTGGTGTGCCATTGGAAAATGAAAAATCCCAATCCATTCCCAAGTCAAACATCTACACTTTTAAGAATATCCAGAAGTTTATGGGATTTAGATTGGAGGGAAATCAGATTAGAAGAGGACCAATTGTGGTTGAGGCCCCTCAAGCTCAGGAGGACCAGCCTCAGGTTCAAGGGGATCAGCCCCAAGCACAAGAGGACCAGCCTCCAGCTCAAGGAGACCAAGATCAGGAGGTCAGCCTCAACATCATGAGGGCCAGCCTCAAGTTCAAGAGGAACAAGTTCACTTGCCAGAGGATCAGCCTCTAATGGATGAGGACCAGCCTCATATCCCTCCTGAAGGTGGCATTCAGCTTGAAACCCCTATTCCACCTCAGGATGATCCTTCCTCTTCCTTGCCACATACTTTTGAACCTCCACATTTCCCCTCTACATTCCAATCTTCCACTTCTTCTGGTGGGTCCTCAATTCCACCAGAATTGTTCTCTTTCCTCAATGCTAAATTTGATACATTGAACTCCTCTATTCAAACAATGTCAGACCAATTTGAATTGAGAGTTCAAAGACTAGAGAACACAGTGTCAGCTAAATTTATTGAGCAGAAGGCAGCTTCAGATTATGCAGCTCAGAGATTTAACAGACTTATAGGCACTCTGGGAGATTCCTATATTGAGCTAAAAGAGCATCAAGACAAGTTGGAGAAAGTTCTTCAGGGAATTTTGGCAAATTCCCAAGCAGATGTCTTCAACACCAAGCAAACATTGCATGAGATTTCCAGCACCAGATTGTCATTTGCTCATTTTGTGGATGATTTAGAAAGTATGAGGAACTTCAATGAGCACATTGACAGGCAGATTACAGATTTGACCAAGGAGTTCAAGATAATGCAGAGACCTGGTTGGTCAGCTGGCTCATCATCTTCCTCACAACACAGTGCAGCTGATCTAACCAGACTTCAGGCCACCTTGCTAGAAAATTCAGATCGAATGGAACACTTTTTGAGCACAAAAATGATAACCATTCAAGATCAAATCAAGTCTAGCCTGAACTTCATGGAGAAAAGACTGTCAGACATTGAACTTCTTCTTGCTCCAATTCCTCCTCCTCCTCCATCTTCTACCTAATGTACATTTGTTTTGATAATGGCAAAGGGGGAGAAGAATGAATGACTTGAATGTAATATTTTGATGTAATGATCTTTTGAATGAAATGAAATGGTTGTTTTGGCTTCAATGCAAAGTATTGTGATTGTGAATGCAAATCTTTGTCTTTGTGTTTGAATACTTGTCCAATTGTTTGACTTGTGTGCACAAAATTTCTAATTTCAAGTAACACTGTATCTCACAAACACATCATCAATTGTTACTGAACAACATCAAAAGGTCCTTGACAAGTATGAACAAAAAGGAAAACAAAATTTAAACAATCAAAAATTGCTTAAAATCACACTTCATCAAAACCACATTGAAATATGGATTTAATGTTGCCATCATCAAAAAGGGGGAGATTGTTTGGTTGAATGCAAATTCATATCATTTCCCTCCTATTTTGATGATGACAAGAGGTGTTCTTAAAGCAATTTAATTGAAACATGTCAAAAACATCATACCTGAAATTCATGTTCAAAAAGTATTTTTCAAACCACATTTATCATTTATGGTCATGACAAATCATTTAACTAATGATATATGTGTTTATTTTTCAGGTACAAACATTTTTATGCAAAAGATGAGTCGACACACCCATCAATGGTGTCGACACATCAACACAGATTCAAAGGGAAAATGTGTAAAAATGTTGAGACTGTGTCGACACATGTCAAGAGTGTGTCGACACGAGTGGCAGTTTTTCAGAAATCAAGCCTACCCAGGTCGACACACTCTTAGAGCAGGTCGACACTAGATCCCGTTTCCAGAACAGCCAGTTTGAAGAATTGGGACAGCAGGTCGACACACTCTCAGAGCAGGTCGACACTAGACCCAGTTCCCAGAACAGCCAGTTTACAGATTTGGGACAGCAGGTTGACACACTCAAGAGCAGGTCGACACGGGACCCTCTTCCCAGAACAGCTTTCTACATATTCTGGACAGTGTGTCGACACTACTACCATGGCAGGTCGACACACTACGGAAACTTTTCATCCTAAAAGTTGATGGCTGCCACGTGTCCTTCTAGGGCGATCAGAATCTTCCTAGGAATGTGTGCCCTTGTACCCCAAAATGGTATCTTTGGAATCCTAAGGATATAAAGTGTCTTTTCGGCCAGCCTTCACAAGAGAGAAGGGACCCAACTCTCTCAGAGCCTCCAAGAAGCTCCTTGCGGCCAAGAAGAGCTCGTGTCTCCTTCCCCTGCTCTCCAAGTGCTTCCAGAAGACCAATTCCCACCAATTCAAGGTGTGGGAATTGGAATTTGATTCCTGAAGACTTCTCTGAAGCATTCCAAGGAGGCAGATCCTGTAGAAGACTACTTGGGTGAAGAATTCGAGGAAGATCCAACTTCTCAGATTGCAGAGCATCGACTTGGACTTCAAGCTTCACAAGTTCCTTCCCAATTCAAGCTTCTACAAGGGAGTACACTGAAGAACGAAGCCTTTCAATACAATTTACCTTTTCTTCTGTTCTTCTGAGATATCTTTTGAGATTATGCAAGTGCTTCTGCATAACTCTCTTTAGAGTTCTCAAACTTCGACTAGATCTGTTGCTAGAGGATCTTAGTCTTAAGTTGGTGTCTAGCAGTTTCAGTGTGAGCATTGTGCTCAGTTTGTGTGAGCCGTCGAGCTCAGTTTGAGTTGTTAAGCTCAGGGTTGGTTTGAGCAGTCTTGCTCTGTGTTTCTAGAGTAGTCTTGCTCTAGAGGTTGTGTGAGTTGTATGCTCTGAAGTGTTGGAGTTGTTAGGCTCCTTTGGGTGTGTAGCCCAGTTGTGTTAGTGAAGCCTCACGGGTTGTGAGGGTGGATGTAGGAATCACTTGGGTGATTTCCGAACCACCTAAAAAATCCTTGTGCATTTGTCTTCTGTGGTTTGATTGATTCATCCGCTAGATGCTTGCATAGGATCCGTTTTTAATTCACTTAATCAACTTGCTTCACATCTAAGTTTTTCAACTCACTCAAATCTAATCAGATCTGTAGTTTTTCACTGATAACATTGCCTCTGATTCTAAATAGTTTTCAAATTACTTAAGCTTCCGCAAAAGTGGCTAAGATCTATTCATCCCCCCCCCTTCTAGATCTTTTCCACACATTCATTTCGATCCTTCACTGGTGGTGAGTTGCAGCCGTTGCCCATTCCCGAGTAGAAGTGGACGACATCACCATGGACTTTGTGGTTGGTTTTCCCCGCACCCCACAGAGGCACGATGGTATCTGGGTGATTGTGGATCGTTTGACCAAGGCAGTGCACTTTCTTCCGATTAGGATGTCGTGGTCAGTGGACAGATTAGCCAGGCTGTACGTGGACAGAGTTGTTTCGTTGCACGGGATCCCAGTTTCAGTCGTCTCCGACAGAGATCCGAGGTTCACGTCAGGGTTTTGGCGCAGTCTCCAGAGAGCACTGGGTACAAAGTTGAGGTTCAGCACAACGTACCACCCTCAGACAGATGGACAGTCAGAGTGGACTATTCAGACACTGGAGGACATGCTGAGAGCGTGCTGTTTAGACTGGAGCGGCACGTGGGAGTCGCACCTTCCGATGGTAGAGTTCGCGTATAATAACAGTTATCACTCGAGCATCGGAATGGCACCATACGAGGCTTTGTATGGTCGCCCGTGTAGGACACCTCTTCACTGGTTTGAGGTTGGAGAGAGGCAGCTTTTGGGGCCAGAGTTAGTGCAGCAGTGTGCAGACACAGTCAGTCTGATCAGGTAGAGGCTTCGAGCAGTGCAGAGCAGACAGAAGAGTTACGCAGATGTCCGCAGGAGACCATTGCAGTTCAGCGTTGGTGACCTTGTTTTCTTGCGGGTCTCACCGACCAAGGGCGTCATGAGGTTTGGCAGAAAAGGGAAGCTCAGTCCGAGGTACGTCGGGTCTTTCCCTATCACTGAGAGGGTCGGCGAGGTGGCGTACAGGTTGAGTCTTCCGACAGAGCTAGCAGGTGTGCACAGTGTGTTTCACGTTTCACAGCTCAGGAGGTACGTTGCAGACCCTTCACACGTGTTGGACTATTCGCAGCTGGAGGTAGCGCCAGACTTGTCAGTGCCAAAGTACCCGGTCAGTGTTGTCGACCGCAGAGTTCAGCAATTGCGCAGGAAGAAGATTTCGCTGGTGAAAGTCGTATGGCAGAACCGCGTTGGTGGCGAGGCCACCTGGGAGCGCAAGGATGAGATGCGGAGCAGTTCCCTTATTTCTTTGATTGATCGGCGTGTTGCTATCTTCTCCTGGTACTGCTTTCCGGTTTGAGACCGAGTTGTTTTTATTTCGAGGACGAAATGTCTTAAGGTGGGTGGGATGTAAGACCTGGCCCCCTTGGGCCTTTGGCCCCGTCCTCAAGGTCGCGACAGGCGCCCCGTCCGCGACATGGTCGCGGCAGAGCGGCCTGCCGCGATAGGATTGGCGGTTTGTGTCGCGGCGGGGGTGAGCGTCGCGTCCTTGTCGTGTCACCCCTGCCCGTCGCGACTGCGTTCTGACACAGTTGACCGCTGTCCTTTCTGTCAGAGCGGTCATGTCGGGTGGCAGGGCCGTGCAGCGTTGTTGCGGCCTGCCAGGCCGCCGAGTTAGCTTTCCCGGTCTTCGAGGTTTGTTTGTGCTTTTGGTGTCCCGGCGTGGCGGGCGGTTGCGACTTGGTCGCGACGCTCCTGGGCGTCGCGACAGCGTCTGAGGGGCCATCGGTTTAAAACCGACAGCGCGCCCCATTTTCCCCCTCTTCTTCCTCTTCCTCTTCTTCTCCCTCCTAAGTTGTCTCGCGGTTTCTCGGTGCTTCTCCTCTCTTGTGCTGCTCGTGCTAAGGCGTGGACGTGCCGTTCGTGCAGGGGTCGTGCTTGTGGCGTGTGGTGCGAGGAGGAGATAGACATTCCTACGAGAAGGCCCCAACGGGTGCGTTCTTCGTGTGGAGGTATGGACGTCCAACCCTCTCGCCCTAAGCATGATCCCCTCTCCCCTCTAGACTATGGTTTCCTCGTGGTTGGGGCTTGGGAGAGTGAGAACTCCATGCTCGAGTTGAGTGAGGTTTCCTTCGAGCATAGATCCATGCTTTTGAGGGATCGTGGGTGGTTTGGGGATTTATAGCTTTTAAAACACGTTGTGCATGATCCCCTTCCCCCTTGTGAATGTATCTCGTGTTTTGGGGAGGGTTCCTGGAGGGACTGCTCCGGAACCCTGCTCGGCTGGTAACGCGGTCGCTTCGGAGGCCGCGACCATGTCGCGACGGTGTGCCCGGTCGCGACGTGTTCGCGGTGCTCATGAGCGCCGTGTTAGGGTCACGACAGGCGAGGGCGCCGCGACATGGTCGCGGCAGCCCTCCTTGTCGCGTCACTGACCGAGAGACAGGTTTTTGCATGACGCCGTTTCCGCTTCGCTTTACCGCACCTGTGGCACCTGTGCTAGTTCCCTAGTGCGGTCTACGCTAGTCGTTCGCCCGGTGCTCGGCACTTGAGGGCTTGTCCCGTGTGAGAGGTTGTTACCATTGCCTGGGACCCCCGTCCTCGGGAGCCTGTTGAGGGAGTACTCCAGGCTACGAGTGCGCTCGAGTTGGCAGCCACCAGGCGGACTCTGGAGCTTAGGGGAAAACAGTGGTTAGGACAGTGGCGTGTGAGTCACTTGCAGAGCTCTCATGGGTGGTCTGGGACGCCGAGGACAGTTAGGAGTTCTACCCGGCGCAGGCCAGCCAGTCCTTCTCACTGCCTCGCTCCTTACAGCCCGGGAACCGTTTGGGGAGGTCAGGCGTGGGACCGTAGTCTGGCCAGACTATGGCGGTTACTGTTGTGTTACTTGTGTCCTACCTCGCACTGATGAGACGTGAGGGTCAGGACCCGGGTCGAGGATATGACGTCGGTGGACGCACCTGACCGTGACTAGTGGTAGTGTTTCCGTAGCTAGTGTTCTTTATCCAAGCGGAGTTCCCTCCGTCTGTGTTTACTAGCCGTGTGGTGGTCACGACGAGCAGTCGTACGGAGTCTCCGACCGTGTGTACTTCCCGTACCATGCTAGTTGTAGCTTCGCTTCCGCACTCCCATTTGTAGGTAGAAGATATAAACTGCTGTAATTTATTTTATATATATTTCTCCTACCTGTTTAGAGCCAGTAGGAGATTGGTAGTCCCTACTGAGCTTCTGTTGTGAAGCTCATCCCTCCTTTTCCCAGGTGAGACTTCTCAGCAGCGGCAAGGCGTGCGTCGGGCGGAGGAGACGGGACGCTAGTCGGAGTCCCCGTAGCTAGCAGTGGTTCCCTTTATTTCAGTGTACGTCACCCTCGGGGTATGCCCCTAAGGGACTTGTTCTTCCCCTGCCTTCTACTTGTACTAGCGTGCGTGCGTTGGGACTGTACTTAGAGCGGTACACAGCGGTCTCGCTCTCTTTTCTGTTTCCGCCTGCACGCCTCTAGTTTAGCAGTTGACGTTTACTTCCGTTACATATCCGGTTAGATGTGGTTTATAGCCCTTCCGGGTCCCTGGATCCGTGGGCGGCGACCGCGAAAATCGGGTCCTCGGCGTGGGCCGAGGGTCAGGTTCTCGGGTCATTACAGAGTAGCTGTACGGAAGCAAATTTAAACAATCATACAAATGAACACAGAGATTTATCCTAGTTCAGCCCTTCCCACATGGAAGTCCTACGTCCATTCCCCAAGCAAACTCTTGGGATTTCACTAACCACCAAGTAACCTTGGTCTTCCCTTAAACAAAAGGCAAACAACACCCAGCACCCCAACTGGTCTTCTTCTCTTTCCCGGGCAAGAAGGCCACCCACTTCTCTTACAGGTCAAGAAGCCAACCTCCTGGTACAAATCTCAGTGCGGTTCTTCCCTTAACACAAGGGGAACACTGTGTACAGTCCCACAGTTGGACAGAAACCACTAGCACCCTGCTGGCCTTCTCTTCACATAGGAAGAGGAACACTATATACAGTCCTACAACTGGATAGAAATCTTTCTTAGAAAAGAAAGAACAGACCGAGAGCTATTACAAGATGAACACTAGGAACTCTAGCTCTCAGCCACAGACTCTCCCCCAAATTTATAATGATGCACAGAGAGAGAATGAGGAAGAAGCAAGACGACTTGAATGCTTCAGCTTGAATAGGCTCGAGCTCTCCGGCGTTGGCGTGGTTCTTGTTGTGCTTGCCGTGGCTTGGCGTGGTTCTTGTTACAAGCCAGCGGCTTGGCGTGGTTCTTGTTGTGCTTGCCCGCCTGTTCGCCCGGTGCTTGGCTCTTGAGGGCTTGTCCCATTCAGAGGTTGTCTCTGTTGCCTGGGACCCCCATCCTCGGGAGCCTGTTGAGGGAGTACTCCGGGCTATGAGCGTGCTCGAGTTGGCAGCCGACTTAGAGGACTCTAGAGTAGAGGGGAAAACGAGGTTTGGACAACGACGCTGAGTCGTTTGTAGAGCTCTCTTGTCTGGGGCGGGATGCCGAGGTTGTTGAGGTGTTTTTTTCCCAGCGCGGCCCAGATAGTCCTTCTTCTCACTGCCTCTCTCTGCGTTGGTTCTGGAGCCACGTAGTGGTGCTAGGCGTGGGGCCGCAGCTTTGCTAGGCTACGATTGTTGTTGTGTTGTGGTGTTTATGTGGCGGCTCTGTCTCGCTCTTCTAGGGAGGCAGAGGCAGGAGCCTGGCTGGCGAGTAGAGGGAGTGGCTGGTGTGTCCTCGTCTTGGCTGCCAGTGGCGGTGGCTTGGTTATCGTTGTTGTGACGACGTTTCCTCACGATGCTTCTAAGTATGACTCGTTGCCCGAGCTTACACGGCGGTTATAGCTCGGCTGTGTCTAGTTTCTGCGGGTGTCGTTGGTCTGGCCTTGTGCGGACCCGTGCTTCTTGTGGTTTCCGCTTGGTGTCCTCTCGATTCCGTAGTCCTATTCTTAGGTGCCAGTCCGTGGTGGCACTGGCGTGTGAGGCTTCCCGACCTCTAGGTGTGTCCGGGATCCAGTGTGGTTCTGTTTGTCGGCCCTCAACCTTGTGGAGGTCCAAGGTGGCCGTGCTTGTGGTGAGAAGTCGTTCTCGCCTGGTTGTTACATGGTCTCGGTGGGTGTGCCGAGGGTTGCTTCTGCTTTGTGCCCGACTCCGTTGGTTTCTGCAGAAGTCATGTGTGTGTTACGATCTTGGTTGGTGGTCGTAGCATTCCACTATTCTGTTCCGCTGCTTAGTAGTACTCTGCTATAGGTGTTCCTCGCTTTACAGCTTTCTAGGGTAGTTTTCTATTTTTGGAGTTCCTGCTGCTCTGGTCGGTGAGGGACTGGTAATCCCTACTGGGCCTTGTTCGCGAGGCTCACCCCCCTACTTCCTTCAGCTAGGGGCTCATCATCGCGGGAGCTCGGTGTCGGACGGGTTGCGGAGGTGGCTGTGGCACCGTGTGTTGTCAGCAGCAGTAAGAGCTAGTATTGTTAGCTCTTGTACCTGAGTGAGTTAAGAGTTGTGCTTTGCAAGTTCTCGGGGTATGCCCCTTAAGGACTGCACCTTTCTTCTTGTACCTGTGCTTTTACTTAGGACACATTGTACAGTTGTTATGTTTTTATAATTATTTAAATTCAGTACATATCTCACTAGACTATTTCTTCTAACCCTTCCGGGTCTACGGATCCGTGGGTGGCGACGTGAACTTCGGGGTCCCTGGTGGGGGTCTGGGAGGTCAGGTTGTTACAGTTGGTATCAGAGCGTGGGTCTACTGAAATTTGTGAAAAGTTAATAACTATAGTTGTCCCAAAGAAAGGTACTATTATGCTTCTGAAACCGTCCGACTACTGTTAGGCTTGTGCTTTCAATTGTTTTGCAGGCGTGTGGCTTCTCTGGAAGATTCGTGTGCGTGCTGCAGGAGGGTTGCAGCTGTTGCTGTGTCGCGTGCGTGGCGAGTGTGGTCGCTCGGTGTGCTCGTGCCGTGGTGGCACGGTTGGTGCTGGACTCGCTGGCAGTGATCCCCGTGTGGAGGATGGTTGCAGGCAAGTCCAGGCGTGGTGCTTCTGGTCATCGTCGGTGCATTTGAGTGTGTGTGCATCACGAAGGCTGAGAGAGCCTACGTGTGGTGTGGCCTTCACCGGTGCAGGATTATTGCCTGTGGAATCGGTCGAAGTGTCCTTGCCTTGTTGGCTATCCCTTATTGTTGGGGTGTGTGCTGCATTGGTTGTGTGTGTGGTCTTCTGTCTGTGCACTGTGCTCTGCTTGGTCGGCGTTGTTTCTTGGGCTAAGCAGATGTTCTGTGTGCCGTATTGCATCATTGGTTGAGCGCTGCGACACTTATCTGTGGTTGTTGTCGGCCTTGTGCTGACTGGTTGTGAGCTCTAGTGAGGTGCTCCAGGAGTCTTTCTCTGTTGGTTCTGGAGGAAGTGAGGTTTCCCTAGAACTGTGTTGTGCCCGTTTCTGGTTGCTGTTGCGTTGCCCTTTGGGTTGAGGTGCATCGCTTGTTTGCCCTGTGTTCTAGGGTTGGTGCGTTCTGGCGGGTTTTTCCAGAATGGTGCCTTAGTGGTTCTGGTGGAGGTTCTCCCAGGACTGGCTTGCATTGCTTCTGCAGTTCTGCTTGCTGCGGTATTCTCTTTGAGATTCTCTGTCGTTGGGTCATTGGGTTGTGCATTTTGGTGAAGGTTCTTCCCAGGATCGCCCTTTGTCACTTTTGGCGAAGGTTCTTCCCAGGAGTGCTCTATGTTCATTTAGGGCCACCATTGTGTTGCCCCTGTGGTTCGAAGTGTGCCATTTGGTTGGTCTGCGTTTTGGTGAGGTTCTCCCAGGACCGCTCTTGGCGCTTTTGGGGGAGGTTCTCCCCAAAGCTGCCTTGTGTTTGTTTTGGTTGTCTCTGCTCTCTCTCTCTCTAGAGACGAGCTGTTGTTGTTGCCGGTTGGACTGTCTGTGTTACAGTCTGTTTGGGCATTGTCGGTCAAGGTGTGGTGCCTTTGACCGTGTGTCTGGCCATTGCGCTGGCCAGACTGCCTTGTTGTTCACTCCCAAGTTCTCGGCTGTGCTTGTGGGACTTCGTGTGTCCCCGTGGTTCGGGTGGTTTGCTTCGTTTCCTGTGCCCGGCGTGCTCTCCCAGATGGTGGTCTGGTGAGTGTAGTGGGTGTCTGGCTGGCTGTGCTGCTTGTGGAAGTGCCAGCCTTGCATTGTGGTTTTGCCTCTTGCGTATGGAAGAGACTCGTTGTGTGTGTCTCCTTCCTCTATTTTTCGTGGGTTGCTCTCGGTGGCGACGCTCCACCGTGGTGTTGTGTTGCCAGGGTGCGCATCGTTGCGACCTTCTGGTGGAGTCATCCTCCCTTGAGTCGTTTTTGGGTTGGGTTGGTTGCTCCCCTCATGCCAACGTTTCCTCGTGGCATTGTGGGTCGGTGGACCTGTCTGGGTCGTTTGTCGTCATGATGGTTTCTTGCTACCTGCCTGGACAATTTGGGGCATTGGGTCAGTGTTGGTTTAGTGCGAGGTAGTACCATTTTCTTGTCGGGTTGCACGCGTGAGTGTTGCTATGCTCTGCATCCGTTTTCTTGCTTGGCTTGCTCATGCAAGCGTTGTTTTGGTGTGTGCCTCGGCTTGTCCCTTGTAGGCTTTTCATGTCGTCATTTTGGTGTTTGGCCTCTCTATCGGTCGCGATAGAGGTGGTGCTTCTTGCTCTTGCGCGCCAGGGAGTTGCTGCGATTTTCGCTCCCCGTACGGTAGAGTCGATGCTCCGTGTTTTGGTGTGTTTTTGAGGCCGACGTGGTTGTTGTGCTCTTGATGTTGTCGGCTTTCCATGCACTTCTGTTGTGGGTCTCTAGTGGAGAGTCCCCTTCGGTGGGCCCTGTGTTGTCTCGGGCCGTTGGTGCTATTGCGTGCGCTGCACCTTGAGCGTTTTTTGATGCTTCGTGTTTTTGTGTCTCCAAGGCTGGGGCCGGTGTGGCCTATTGTGCCCTTTTTAGGCTTGCGGTTCTTTGCGTGTGGCTTTTGGCGGGTCTCTGGTGAGGAGTCCTTCCTGTTAGCCCGTGGTGTTGTTTCGGCCGCTGGTGCACCTATGTTGCACTTTGCTTAGTTTTGGGTGCTTGTGGTAGCACCATGTGCTCGTGCCCGAGTGTTTTGGTTTTGTGCCGTTTGGAGCCTTGGTGCATTGTGTTGTACCTTGGGTGGCTCCTAGTGCTTATGATAGCACCATGTGTTGTGTCGTGTGCCTGTTCGTGATATTGTGTGTCATTTCATGACTTCGTTCGGTGTTGGAGGCGTTGGGTGTTCCGCCTCTGGGACACGTGTGCTAGCCTGAGTCTTGTGGTTGTACCGTTTTCGCTATGGGGTCGCTGCTTTGCCTTGTCTAGGTAGCCTGATCGGTGGCACGCTAGGCTTTGGTCGTGGCCTATGTCTGGGTTTCCCCTCTCTCTTTGGGAGCGAGTGTGTTTGGTTGTGGTACCCTACTTCGGTCTGGGTCCCTCTGAGGTCGACGTGTTGCCCTCGACCTCTGCGCTTGTTTCGGTTCCTGTGTGGTTGTGCATCTTTCTGGAGGTTGGCACGTACCCACACTGAGCTCTGTGTGTGCGTGGCGGGTTTGCTGCCAACTCTCGTTGGTTCTCCGGTTGTGCGTGGCGTTGGTGAGTCTGGAAGTCAATGGCGGAGTCTCCTGTTGGTTCGTCTGGTGACATTGAGGCTTATTGGCTTGCTAGAACTCGACCACATAGTTTGTCGATGTTGTGGGGTGCTCGGTTTTGGCTTAACCTCAGACATCTTCCGTGTTTTTGTCGTGGTGTGCCACGCTGTGGAGAGTGTAACTCTCAGTTTTTGTGGCTCCTCGTGCGTTTGGTGTCCTTGTCGGACCACAAGGAAGGTCTGGGTGAGACCTAGTGGTGACAGTGGATGCCATTTTCGTGTGTTGAGGTTTCTCAGCGTGCATTTGCTGTCTCTGTTGGACCATGAGGAAGGTTTGGGTGAAACCTAGTGGTGATAGTGGACGTCGTTCCGTGTGTTGTGGATTCTCCGCGAGCGTGATGTTGCTTTGGCTCTCGTCGCTCGCGTGGCTTCTCGGTTGGGCTGGTGACTGATGCTAGCTACTGCTGGTAGTGTGAGGCTATTCCCCTGAGTATTGTGCTCGACTCTCAGGTGTTTTTCCTGGTTGTTGTCAGCAACTCTGTGCTCTGTCAGGTTTCACTGGCAATAGAGTGAGTTGTTGACCAGCGATTCTCATGTTGCTGTCGGCAACTGCGTCCTCTGTCGGGTTTTGCAATAGAGTGGGTTGCTGGTTGGTTGGCCCCAACAGCGGGGTTTGTTGGTGTCAATAGCTGTGCAGTTCTCAACTAGCGTTTTTCTGCCGTTCAGGTTGGTTTTGGCGTTGCTCGGCACCTGTGGGGTTGTCGTCCCGATTGGATGCCCCACGTGTGGCTAGAGTGAGCCGTTGGTTTCTCGGCTTGGTGCTCTACCCCCATTTGGAGCATGTTGTGAGCCGTTGGGTTTTTGGTTGTGTGCTCCCCATGTGTTTAGAGCCCGTTGTATGAGCGGTTCGTTTTTCAGCTTTGTGTGCTTCGTGCACGTTTGGCGGTGTGGTTGTTGCCACGAGGAGGTCGTGATGAGACTTAGTGGCTTTTCACACCCGCGCTTCGTATGCCCCACGCGTGTTTGACTATTCGATTGTTGCCACGAGGAAGTCGTGTTGAGACTTAGTGGCTTATTCGCATTGGTCTTACGTTTTCTCCATGTGCTTCGTTTCGTGCCTTGGGGTCTTTTAGGCGTGCCTTAAATTTCGAGGATGAAATTGTTTTAAGGGGGGTAGGATGTAAGACCTGGCTTCCCAGCTTTCCATCCGGTGTCTTGGATGACTGGCCACTAACGCGTCCAGGCTGGGCGATGCGTTAGTGTCACGTCGTGGGTGTCCGACGCGATAGTCAGCCTTGTCGCGACGTGCTCGTGCGTCGTGTTCTTGTCGCGCCCGGCTTCTCTATAGTGTCTTCGTGTTGCACCCGGTCAACGGGTCGCAACAACTTTCTGTCGTCTTGGTCGTCTGACACCTGTCAGGGTGGCAGGCGTGTCAGTACGACCTGTCGCATTGTCGCGGCATCCTTGGGGGACGCATTATTGTTGCGGTGCATTGACCCGTCGCGTTAAGATTCTTAATGCGACGTGTTGCCTCATCGCGTCTTGGGTGCCGAAGACATAAGGCCTTGGCCGGCGACCCTTTCCCCCTCTCTCCCCCTTTCCCCTCTCTTCTCCCCCTCCGGTGGTGCTCCGCCTCCCCCTCTTCCCTTTGTGTGTTTTAAGCGAGGAGGAGGGCCGTGTGGTGTCCCAGCATCGTGGAGCTTGCGTGGAGCGAGGAGGAGGTGACCAATCCGACATGAAGGGCCCTATTGGGGTTCGTTCTTTGTTTAAGGTAGGGATTGCTTGAACTCTTCTCGATTCGGGTGGATTAGGAGCCCCTCGGGGTTTGTAGTTAGTGTTTACTGCTTCTCCATGCTCCCCTCCCTCGTGTGGTGATGTGTGTGGCTTGTGGGCGGCCCCGGGATAGAGCATCCCGTGGGTCTTCCTCTCTACTGGTGTCGCGACCGTGGTGTGGGTCGCAACACCAGAAGAGGCGTCTGCCCGGTTGGGCGCGACCTTATCACGACGCGTTGGCCGGTCACGATAAGGATTGTTGTCGTGACGCATTTTCCTGTCGCGACAGGGTTTGCTGTCGCGACGCATTGCCCCGTCGCCACAGGGTTGTTGTTGCAGTGCCTTTCCCCGTCGCGATGGTATCGCGATGGCCCAGGGGGACGTGACAGTACCTGTGTGTGCCTCGGGTGTTTCTGTGGTTCCGGTTGGGGTGTCGGCGTGTGCCCCAGGTCTGGCTTGCCCTTGGGACCTTCAGGTGGAGAACGCGGCAGGTTACCTAGCTGCGTTCATTGACTGAAGGTGACACCTTCGTGGCCGTGTCCTGGCGGCGGCGCTAGGAGGGTCGCGTCTTTCTAATAATCGATTGATCGGAGGTCAATCGATTATTAGCAGAGTGACGGGCTTTCCGTACTTCTGGTAGTGTTCCAAGGTTCTTGCTTGCTCGTGCATGCCTTGGTTGGCCGACGACCCTTTTGAGGGTCCGTGCGTGCCTCTCGCTTGCTGGGCTTGTCGTGGGTTACAAGCCAGCGGCTTGGCGTGGTTCTTGTTGTGCTTGCCTGCCTATTCGCTCAGTGCTTGGCACTTGAGGGCTTGTCCCATTCAGAGGTTGACTCTGTTGCCTGGGACCCCCATCTTCGAGAGCCTTTTGAGGGAGTACTCCAGGCTACGAGCGTGCTCGAGTTGGCAGTCGACTTGGCGGACTCTAGAGCAGAGGGGAAAATGAGGTTTGGACAGTGGCGGTGAGTCATTTGAAGAGCTCTCTTGTCTGAGGTGGGACGCCGAGGTTGTTGATGTGTTTTCTTTCCGGCGCGGCCTAGATAGTCCTTCTTCTCATTGCCCCTCTCTGCATTGGTTCCAGAGCCACGTAGTTGTGCTAGGCGTGGGGCCGCAACTTGGCCAGGCTGCAATTGTTGTTGTGTTGTGGTGTTTCTGTGGTGGCTCTGTCTCGCTCTTCTAGGGAGGCAGAGGTAGGAGCCTGGCTGGCGAGCAGAGGGAGTGGCTGGTGTGTCCTCCTCTTGGCTGCCAGTGGCGGTGGCTTGGTTGCTGTTGTTGTGACAACGTTTCCTCACGACGCTTCTAAGTATGACTCGTTGCCCGAGCTTACACGGAGGTTATAGCCCGACTGTGTCTAGTTTCCGTGGGTGTCGTTGGTATAACCTTGTGCGGACCCGTGCTTCTGGTGGTTTCCGCTCGGTGTCCTCTTGATTTCGTAGTCCTGTTCTTGGGTGCCAGTCCGTGGTGTCACCGACATGTGAGGCTTTCCAACCTCGTGGTGTGTCCGGGGTCCGGGGTGGTTCTGTTTGTCGGCCCTCGACCTTGTGGAGGTCCGAGGTGGCCGTGCTTGTGGTGAGACGTTGTTCTCGCCTAGTTGTTGCGTGGTCTCGGTGGGTGTGCCGAGGGTTGCTTCCGCTTTGTGTCTGACTCTGTTGGTTTCTGCGGGAGTCGTGTGTGTGTCACGACCTTGGTTGGTGGTCGTGGCGTTGCACTATTCTGTTCCGTTGCTTAGTAGTACCCTGCTATAAGTGTTCCTCACTTTACAGATTTCTAGGGTAGTTTCCTATTTTCAGAGTTCCTGCTGCTCTGGCTAGTGAGAGACTGGTAATCCCTACTGGGAGGCTCACCCCCCTACTTCCTTCAGCTTGGGGCTCGTCGTCGCCGGAGCTCGGTGTCGGACGGGTTGCGAGGGCGGCTGTGGCGCCGTGTGTTGTCAGCAGTAGTGAGAGCGAGTGTTGTGAGCTCTTGTACTTGAGAGAGTTGAGAGTTGTGCTTTGAAAGTTCTCGGGGTATGCCCCTTAAGGACTGCACCTTTCTTCTTGTACCTGTGCTTTTACTTGGGACATGTTGTACATTTGTTATGTTGTTATAGTTATTTAAATTTAGTACATATCTCACTAGACTATTTCTTCTAACCCTTCTGGGTCTACGGATCCATGGGTGGCGACGTGAACTTCGGGGTCCCTGGCGGGGGTCCGGGAGGTCGGGTCGTTACATTTAGGTTTGCTATCTTCTTTCTTGTTCTTTTCCTTCTCCCTTATATGGAGCAGCTTGAACAGATCTGTTGAAGAGTAGCCGTTGGAGCTTCTTGGATTCATTTGGAGTTCTTTCCAGCCGTTGCTCATCTTCTTCTTCATCTCCTTTCCTTCTTCTTCTGTCTAACAAACATCTTCACGTGTCTAACAGATACAAACAGTAGGTCCAGATGTTTTGACTAGGAGCGGAATAGTCCTGCAGACATTTAATGCATGGAAGAAAAAGTTAGACTAGAAAAGTCTTCTGACAGATAGTCCATACCTTCTTATGTGTAAGTCCATGATTTCTGCTGACAATATCTCACCTACCCTGAAGGATAGACAGGAAGAAGATCTTTAGTTAGATAGAGAAATAATAAGATCAACATGTGAAGTATATTTGATTTTTCATTTAGGTGCCAAAGATATTTTAAAATATTTGAAATGTAGAGGCTATCGATGTCTTAAGGTAATCCATGTTGATCCGAAATCGATGTTCAACGGAAGTCGATGATTGAATGAAATCGATGTTTAAGATGAAATCGATGTTGTAGTCGATGTGAACATAATAATCTGTGCACTTATGTAATCGATGTTGAGATGTAATCATTGTTGAACCGAAATCGATGTTGAAACATAGTCGATGTTCAAGTGAAATCGTTGTTGAACGAAATCGATGTTTCAGTGAAATCGATGTTGAAACCGATGCTTAAGTGAAATCGATGTTTGAATGAAATCGATGTTCAACTGAAGTCGTTGTTTTTGTATAGTAATCGATGTGGACTTTAAAAATAGTAATCGATGTGGCACTTAGTCAGTAATCGATATGCATTGAATAGCAATCGATTTAGCTTTTCATTGCAAATGATGAATCGATAATGCCATAGTATGTTGTATTTACGAGAGAAACATGATATTAAATGTATTCATGATATTTAAATTAATCATGAGTTTTGTTATGACCAAAATAAAGGATAAAATATAAGAGTGGTTCAACAGTCCTCGTGTCGCATTCTGGTTTACCTATGGCTTTTGTGCCACGTGTCTGATTGTATATGTGAGGAGACGACGTGCTAGTAGTCTCAACAGGGAGATCTGTTGACGACTTCGGCCGCGTGGTTTCTGGTTGGTGATTCTAGTTGTTTTCCGATCTGTTTGGTGTTTGCCGCGCTTACGGAGTTGTGGACATCCGATTTGGTGCTCCACGAGCATTTAGTGTGTGGCTGTGTCATTGTTGTGCCACCGGGAAGTCGAGGTGAGACTTAGTGGCCTCTTCGCGCCTATTGATTTTCCATGACCTAGTTTCCTCCCTTAATTTTGAGGATAAAATTTCATTTAAATTGGTTAGGATGTAGCAACCTAGGTTTCTTGGGTCCAGTTTTGACCCTCCCCCATATTGGTTTTGGGATCCCGACATATCGAGGTGTTGTGTTCTGAATGCGATGAGATCTGTGTCACCATTTGGTTGGGAAGATGACGGTCCCCGTATCATGTTCCAATTTGGCTGTGGCTTGCATGCCACGTGTCCCTGCATGCATAAGGTGGCAACATGCCAAGTGTTGCATTCTCTTCAGACCGCATGAGATTGTGACACGTGTCTGGGTGGTTGACAACCTGTCAAAATATCTTGTCAAACTTTTGAGAATGTGACAAGGTGGCTGCCGTGTTTTTTTTTAAGAATGTGACATCTCGCTTATAGTAATCCAGTCGCGAGCCATGCAAGTGGAGAGGGCTACCCGCATATACGGAAAGGGCTACCTGGAGGGGCCAGAGTGGAGCCACAGGTGGAGTAGAGCTACCACTTACGTACAGGGGCTGGGGAAGGATTGAACTGAATGAGTTCCATATTGGAAATCGAGGTAGTGTTATTGGACCATAAATGCAAAACTATGATCCATTATTTCCGACGCATTATTTCCGATGGACGTATTCCGACAGACGTTCACCGGAAAGCTGTCCTTTTCCGATGGATTTCCGACGAATTATGTCCGTTGAAAATTCCAAATTTCCGTGTTGTGTTGGTCTAAGGGACTCTCCTAAGCTCTCCTATGATTAAGGTTGTACCTCTTCAATTGAAGAGAAGGCTTGGAGTGTACATGCGTTGTTTCCCCTTGGTAGAAGGGAAGACCCGGGGTATCGGAGTATTGTATGTTCCTCTTCTGTGTGTGAAGAGAAGATCAGTTGAGCTTGTGTGTAACCATCCTTGAGGGGGACTGTACCTTTTGATAGTGAAATCCTAGGTATTCTTGGAGACTGGATGTAGGATTGAGAAGGAACTCAGTGCTAAACTAGGAAATATCTATCTGCACTGTGTGTGATTGTTTGTGTTTGTATTTTCGCAATTATTTGATTTGTAACATCCTCCTTCTTTGGGCCGGCTAGCCTTTGTGAAGGTAGCGACGTATCGGGCTGTTGCCTTTTGAAGGCGACAGGGTGGCTGTCGCGTTCTGTTTGAGAATGCCTTGTCGCATTCACCTTCTGACAGATTCTGGCGTGTTGCTATCAAGACAGTCAGGACATGTGTCTGGCCACATGCAACCTGAAGGCGACATGTCAGTCATCGTGTTCAGGGTGTCAGGTTTGCATGGGAGACACGTGTCAGGTCTGACTAGGAATTTGAGATAGCGACAAGATGCCAGTCATGTTCATTAAGTGAACGCGACCAACTCCCTATCGCGTTCTCAGATCCGTGGCCTATATAGGTAAGGCCATCAGACCTGTCTTCTTCTTCCCCTTTTATCCTTCTTCCCTCCTTCCTCCGACCTCTCTCTATGTGAGCATCTCCGTGGGAAGCTTGTGAGAGTGTTAGGGTGAAGATTGCGGCGTTTATCCTCCATGTGGTGTTCCTCTCTGGTGTGGCGACTTTCTCTTCGTGGTGGTGACCTCTGCTTCGACGTGTAGGAAGACGTAGACTACTCGTGGACGGCGTGAGTGTGGAGCTTGGAGTGAGGAGGAGGTGGCCATGCACACGACAAGACCCCAATGGGTTAGCTCTTCGTTTTGAGATAGGGACCCCTATCTTTCCCCCTAGTTCTATCATGCTAGGATCACCTTCCCTTTCTCTAAGCCTTGTAGAATCCATGATAGGTGAACGGGGATGCTTGGTTTGATCCATTGAGCATGATTTGGGGGTTGGGCTTCAAGTGTTCTATCATGTGTGCATGTGAGGTTTCATGAGTGTAGACTACTCACATTGGCATGCATGGGTGTGAATGAAGGTGGTTTGTATTCCTTACATGTGTTTTGATGGTTCTCCATGCTCCCCTCCCTCTGTGTACACCATATTTGCCATTTAAGGGCATTTTGGGAGGCCTCGGGTTGGCACCCAGGTCTCTGTCTTTGGTCATGACAAGGTTCTGGTCGTGACCCAGAACGTGACGTATCGTCCCGTCGACTTCTGGTCTGGTTGCGACGATTACCTTGTTGCATTCTAGTTGCAATAGGGTGGCCATCGCCTTCTGATCTGGTTTGCCTGTGGGGTTGTGGGAGGTCTCGAGTGGGCACCCAGACTTCTGTATGTGGTCGCGACAAGGTCTTTTTCGCGACCCAGATCGCAACGATTCCCCCGTCACCTTCTGACCCAGTTTGTGACAAATCAGAATTCCGATTAGGATTCCATCAGTTTTCACACGTCGCTCTTACCCACTTGGTCGTGTTGGAGCAAACAACACACCGATCGGATCCCTATTTCACATTTTGGACCCCCGAATTGTGTGTTCTAACCCTTTTCATTTGGGTTTTTGTAAGATTAGTGGTTTGAGCGCCAAACCCAAAACCGAGAATCTGATTCGGATTCCGTCAGTTCCCACACGTCACTCTCACCCACCCGATCGTGTCAGAGCAAATGACATGCCGATCACATCTCTCTGTCATATTTTGAACCCCCGACTTGTGTGTTCTAACCCTTTATGTTTGGGTTTTTTTTAGATAAGTGGTTTGAGCGCTGAACCCAAACCAAGAATCCAATTAGAATTCCGTTAGTTTCCACACATCACTCTCACCCACCCGGTGGCGTCGGAGCAAATGGCACGCCGATCGGATCCCTATTTCACATTTTGAACCCCTAACTTGCGTGTTCTAACCCTTTTCATTTGGGTTTTGTGTAGATTAGTGGTTTGAGTGCTGAACCCAAATCGAGAATCCGATTAGGATTCCGTCAGTTTCTACACGTCACTCTCATCCACTCGGTTGTGTTAGAGTAAATGGCACGTCCATCAGACCCCTATTTCACATTTTGAACCCCCAACTTGTGTGTTCTAACCCTTTACATTTGAGTTTTTTTTTAAATTAGTGGTTTGAGGGCCAAACCCAAACCGGAATTCCAATCAGGATTCTGTCAGTTTCCACACATCGCTCTTACCCACCCGGTCGTGTCGGAGCAAACAACACACCGATCGGATCCTTATTTCATAGTTTGGACCCCGACTTGCGTGTTCTAACCCTTTTCATTTAGGTTTTTTTAAGATTAGTGGTTTGACCATCGAACCCAAACCGGGAATCCGATTAGGATTCGGTCAGTTCCCACATGTCACTCTCACCCACCTGGTGGTGTTGGAGCAAAAGGCATGCCGATCAGATCCCTATTTCACTTTTTGAACCTCCGAATTGCGTGTTCCAACCATTTTCATTTTAGTTTTTTTTTTAAGATTAGTGGTTTGAGCACCGAACCCAAACCGAGAATCCGATTAGGATTTCGTCAGTTCCCACACGTCACTCTCACCCATCCTGTAACGGGCCCGATGCCCGGACCCCCGGCTTCCACTAGAGATCTAACCATCGACACCGCCGCCCATGGGCCCGAAGACCCGGAAGGGCTAACGGATCAGTCTAACAAGATATGTAACGGAGGTAAGTAACAACTAAACACACTAAAAAGTACAAACAAGTGAAGGAAGGAGTCCAACATAACGTACAAGTCTAGTACAGTCCCAAAGTAAGTAAAGTACAAGTGCAGAAGTAAATGGGATAACAGGTCCCTTAGGGGCATACCCTGAGGGTGAAGTACACAAATCTGGGGAACACTGCTCACGGAAGACGCCATCTACTACGACCTCGTCTCCTCAGGCTACTGCGGAGGGTGTTGCTGTGAAGTCTCACCTGAAAAAGAGGGAATGAGCTTCACGAAGAAGCCCAGTAGGGACTACCAATCTCCCACTGGTTCTAACAGCAGAATAGATCTATATGTGTAATAATTAATTAAATAAAGCAATAAATCTATTCTACTAATAGAGTAAAGTGCGGAAGCATAAAGAAACTACACGGTCTACGGTCTAAGCTAAAAGTCGGGACCAGAAACTCGTGTATACCACGGCATTGAGAAGAACCCAAGGCTGTACACACAGACAGTAAACAACTGCCTGGACAGAAACACTAGCTACAGAAACACTACACTAGTTGACCAATCAGGTGCGCCATGCGCCTTACCCTTAACCGATAGTCCATGTCTAGCACCTCCCGTCGGAGTGAGACGCAGAACTAAGGTAACCACAACTGCCGTAGTCTGGCTGGACTACGGTCCCATGCCTGGCCCCTTTAAATGGTTCCGGAACCACGTAGAGTGAGGCAGTGAGAATAGGTGTAACGACCCGACCTCTCGGACCCCCTCCAGGGACCCTGAAGTTTGCGTCGCCACCCATGGATCTAAAGATCCGGAAGGGTTAGAAGAAATAGTCTAGTGAGATATGTACTGAATTTAAATAACTATAACAATATGTACAATATACAAAGGTCTGTACAACGTATCCGAAGCAAAAGTACAAGTACAAGAAGAAAGGTGCAGTCCTTAAGGGGCATACCCCGAGGACTTGCAAAGCACAACTATTAGCTCACTCGGGTACAAGAGCTCTCAACCCTCGCTCACACTGCTGCTGACAACACACGGCACCACAGCCGCCTCTGCAACCCGTCCGACACTGAGCTCCCGTGACGACGAGCCCCTAGCTGAAGGAAGTAGGAGTGTGAGCCTTGCGAACAAGGCCCAGTAGGAATTGATAGTCCCTCACCGGCCAGAGCAGCAGGAACTCCGAAAATAGGAAACTACCCTAGAAAGTTGTAAAGCGAGGAACACCCACAGCAGGGTACTACAAAGCAGCGGAATAGAACAGTACGATGCCACGACCACCAACCAAGGTCGTGACACACACTCTACTTTTGTAGAAACCAACAGAGTCGGGCACAAGGTAGAAGCAACCCTCGGCACACCCGCCGAGGCCACGCAACAACCAAGTGAGAACGACATCTCACCAGTAGCACGACCACCTTAGACCACCACAAGGTCGAGGGCCCACAAGTAGAACCACCCCAGACCCTGGACACACCTCGAGGTCGGGAAGCCACACGCGCCGGTGACACCACAGACTGGCACCCAAGAACGGGACTACGGAACCAAGAGAACACCGAGCGGAAACAACTAGAAGCACGGGTCCGCACAAGGCTAGAAAAATGATGCCCACGGAGACTAGACACAGCCAGGCTATAAGCGCTGTGTAAGCAAGGGCAATGGATAACACTTGGAAACGTCGTGAGGAAACGCCTTCACAACAACAACAACTAAGCCACCGCCACTGGCAACTAAGAGGGGGATGCACCGTCCACACCCTCTCTACTCTCCAGCCGGCTCTTGCCTCTAACCTCCCCGGAAGAGCGAGACAGAACCACCAAAGAACACACAACACACGCAACACCGCAGCCTGGCCAAGCTGTGGCCCCATGCCTGACCTCCCTACACGGCTCCGAAACCAACGTAGAGTGAGGTAGTGAGACAAGGGACTGGATAGCCTGCACCGGGTAGAACTCCGTCTGTCCTCGGTGTCCCAGGCCTAACCAAGAGAGCTCTACAAACGACTCAGCGCCACTATCCGAACCGCATTTTCCCCTCAGCTCTAGAGTCTGCTCTATCGGCTACCAACTTGAGCAGGCTCGTAGCCCAGAACGCTCCCTTAAAGGCTCTCGAGGATGGGGGTCCTAGGCAAACAGAGACAACCTCTGAACGGGACAAGCCTACAAGTGCCAATCACCGAGTAAACAGGTGGGGAAAGCACAACAAAAACCACGCCGAACCGCTAGCTTGCAATCCACGACAAGCCCAACAAGCACGAGGCACGCACGTACCCTCAAGAGGGCCGTCGGCCAACTAAGGCACGCACGAACGTCTAGAACCTCGGAACACCAGCAGACAGTACTGAAAACCTGTCGCTCTGCTAATAATTGATTGACCGCCAGTCAATCAATTATTAGACAGACGTGACCCTCCTGGCACCACTGCTAGGATACGGCCACGAATGTGTCACCTTCGGTCATTGAACGCAGGGAGGTAACCTGCCGCGTTCCCTACCAGAAGGTCCTAAGGGCAAAGCCTGCCCTGGGGCACACGCCGACACACAAACCGGGGCTACGGAAACACCCGAGGCAGCACAGGTAATGTCGCACCCCCACAGGCCATCATGATACCATCGCAACGGGGAAGGGCACTGCGACACCACCATATCGCGACGGGGCAAAGTGTCGCAACAGCAAACCTATCGCGATCGGAAAGTGCGTTGCAACATCGACCCTTATTGCGACCGCCAAACACATCGCGATAAGGTCGCGCCCGACCGGGTTGAAGCCTCTTCTAATATCGCGACGCGCCGTGCGGTCGCGACATCAGCAGAGAGGCAGACCGACGGGATCCTCAATCCCGGGGCCACCCACAACCTACAAACAACATCACACAGGGGAGGGGATCATGGGAAAGCTATCTAAACTAGCTGAAAGGACAGAAAGTAGTCGCAACCCGTTGACTGGTCGCGATACGAAGACGCGACGGAGAAGCCAGACGCGACAAGAATGCGACACACACGCTCGTCGCGACAAGGATGACTATCGCGTCGTGCTCCCACGGCGCGAGACTAACGCATCGCCAACCCTGGACATGTTAGTGGCCAGTCATCCAAGACACTAGACGGAAATCCGGGAAGCTAGGTCTTACATCCTACCCCCTTAAAACAATTTCGGCCTAGAAATTGGGGCAAGCCCAAAAGAACCCGAGACACGAAACGAAGCACAGAGATTAAACATAAGACTAATGCGATTTAAGCCACTAAGTCTCAACACAACTTCCTCGTGGCAACAACCACACCACTAAACATGTGTGGGCACACGAAGCCGGAAAACCAACGGCTCGGACAACGGGCTCCAAAACACACGAGTGGAGCACACAACCGAAAACCAATAGCTCACTCCAGGCAAATGTGGGGTGCCTAAATGGAACAACAACCCTATAGGTGACGAGTGACGTCAAATCCGGCCCGAACAGTAGAAAACGCCAGTCGAAAACAGCACGGCTGCAGCCACCAACATACCCCATTGTTGGGGCCAACAGATCGGCAACCCACACTGTCGCCAGCAAGGCCCGACAGAGGACGTAGTTGCCAGAAGCAACAAGAGAAACACCTGAGAACCAACCACAAGTCTCAGGGGAACAGCCTCGCGCCACTAGCAGCAGCTAGCACTGGTCACCGGCCCAACCGAGAAGTCACACGAGCGAGAGCAACATCATGCTCGTGGAGGATCCGCAACACACGGAACGACATCCAATGTCACCACTAGGTCTCACCCAGACCTTCCTCACGGTCCAACAGGTACAACAAACACACGCGGAGAAACCTCAACACGCGAAAAAGGTATCCACTATCACCACTAGGTCTCACCCAGACAGTCCTCGTGGTCCGAAAAGGACATTAAATGCATGCGGAGCCACAAAAACTGGGAGTTACACGCTCCACAATGTGGCACACCACGATGGAACATGGAAGACGTATGAGGTTAAGCCAAAGCCGGGCACCTCCCAACGTCGACAAACCACGTGGTCGAATACTAATAAGCCAATAGGCCTCACTGTCACTAGACAAACTGACAGGAGACTCCGCCATTGGCTTCCAGACTCACCAACACCACGCACAACGGAGAACCAACAAGGAGTTGGCAGCACACCCACCACGCGCACACATGGCTTAGTGCGGGTACCAATGTGCCAACCACCAGAAAGACGCACAACCACACAGGAACCAAAACAACCGCAGAGGTCGAGAGCAACACGTCGACCTCGGAGGGACCCAGACCGAAGTAGGGTATCACAACCGAACACACTCACTCCCAAAGCGAGAGGGAAAACCAAGACACATGCTACGACCAAAGCCTGGCATACCACCGATAGGGCTACCTAGACAAGGCAAAGCAGCCATCCCACAGTGACAACGGTACAACCACAAGACTCAGGCTAGCAGACGTGTCCTAGAGGCGGAAAGCCCAATGCCTCCAACACCGAGCGAAGTTGTGAAACAACACATAAATCTCACGAACAGGCACACAACACAACACATGGTGCTATCACAAGCACCAGAAGCCACCCAAGGTACAACACAATGCACCAAGGCTCTAAAAAGCACAAAATCAAAACACTCGAGCACGAGCACACGGTGCTACCACAAGCACCAAAACTAAGCAAAGTGCAACACAGGTGCACCAGCGGCCGAAACACCACGGGCTAATAGGAAGGACTCTTCACTAGAGACCTGCCAAAATCCACACGCAAAGGACCGCAAGCCTGAAAAGGGCACAACAAGGCCACGCCGGCCCCAGCCCTTGAGGCACAAAAATACGAAGCATCGAAAAACGCTCAAGGTGCAGCACATGCAACAACACCACGGTGGAGCATCGCCACCCCGAGCAACCCACGAAGAGCAGAGGAAGGAGACACACACAACGAGTCTCTTCCACGCGCGAGAGGGAAAACCACAATGCAAGACTGACACTTCCACAAGTAGCACAACCAGTCGGACACCCACTACACTCACCAGACCACCATCTGGGAGAGCATGCCGGGAACAGGAAACGAAGCAAACCACCCAAACCATAGGGGACACACGAAGTCCCACAAGCACAGCCGAGAACATGGGAGTGAATAATAAGGTAGTCTGGCCAGCGCAACGTCCAGACACACGGTCAAAGGCACCACACCTTGACCGATAATGCCCAAGTAGACTGTAACACAGACAGTCCAACCGGAAACAACGACAGCTCGTCTCTAGAGAGAGAGAGAGAGCAACGACAACCAAAATAAACACAAGGCAGCTTTGGGGAGTACCTCCCCCAAAAGCGCCAATAGCGGTCCCGGGAGAACCTCACTAGAACGCAGCCCAACCTAACGGTACACTTTGAACCATAGGGGCAACACAATGGTGGCCCGAAACGAACACAGAGCACTCCTGGGAAGAACCTCTGCCAGAAGCGACAAAGGGCGATCCTAGGAAGAACCTTCACCAGAATGCACAACCCAAACGACCAAACAACATGGACCATCAGAGAGAACACTGCAGCAAGTAGAAGCAACGCAAGCAGGTCCTGGGAGAACCTCCACCAGAACCACCAAGGCACCGTTCTGGGAAAACCCGCCAGAACGCACCAGCCAAACCAACGGCACACCTCAGACCCTGAGGTAGCACAACAACAGATAGAAACGAGCACGAAACAGTCTTGGGAGAAACCCTCACCAAGACAACAACAAACGGTTATGGGAAACCTCACCAGAACACAGGGCAACCAAGTGATGCCCCTCAACCCAGAGGGTAACGCAACAACAACCAGAAACGAGCACAACACAGTTCTAGGGAAACCTCACTTCCGCCAGAACCAATAGAGAAGAACTCCTAGAGCACCTCACTAGAGCTCACAACCAGCTAGCACCAGGCCGACATTAACCACACGCAAGTGTCGCAATGCTCAACAAGTGATGCAACACGGCGCACAGAACATCTGCTTAGCCCAAGAAACAACGCCGACCAAGCAGAGCACAATGCACAGACAAAAGGCCACACACAAGACCAACACAACACACATCCCAACAATAGAGGGGCAGCCAACAAGGCAAGGACACTTCGACCGGTTCCACAGGCAACAACCCTACACCGGTGAAGGCCACACCACACGCAGGCTCTCTCAGCCTTCGCGACGCACACACACTCAAATGCGCCGAAGAAGACCAGGAGCACCGCGTCTGGACTTGCCGGCAATTGTCCTCCATACGGGGAAGACCACAGCCAGCGAGTCCAGCGCCGACCGCGCCACCACAGCATGAACACACCGAGAGACCACACTCGCCATGCACGAGACGTAGCAACAACTACAACCCACCTGTAGCATGCACACGAACCTTGCAGGGAAGCCGCACACCTGCAAAATAATTAAAAGCACAAGCCTAACACTAGTCGGACAGTGTCAGCAACGTACTAGTACCTTTCTTTGGGACAACTGTAGTTATTAACTCATTACTAATCTCAGTAGACCCCCGCTCTGATACCACTGTAACGACCCAACCTCCCGGACCCCTACCAAGGACCCCGAAGTTCGCGTCTCCACCCACGGATCCGAAGATCCGAAAGGGTTAGAAAAAATAGTCTAGTGAGATATGTACTGAATTTAAATAAGTATAACAATATGTAAATATACAAAGGTCTGTACAACGTGTCCCAAGCAAAAGCACAGGTACAAGAAGAAAGGTGCAGTCCTTAAGGGGCATATCCCGAGGACTTGCAAAACACAACTCTCAGCTCACTCGGGTACAAGAGCTCTCAACCCTCACTCACACTGCTGCTGACAACACATGGCGCCACAGCCGCCTCTGCAACCCATCCGACACCAAGCTCCCGTGACGACGAGCCCCTAGCTAAAGGAAGTAGGGGGGTGAGCCTCGCGAACAAGGCCCAGTAGGGATTTCCAGTCCCTCACCGGCCAGAGCAGCAGGAATTTCGAAAATAGGAAACTACCCTAGAAAGCTGTAAAGCGAGGAACACCTATAGCAGGGTACTACAAAGCAGCAGAATAGAATAATATAACGCCACGACCACCAACCAAGGTCGTGACACACACACGACTCCATCAGAAACCAACAGAGTCGGGCACAAGGCGGAAGCAACGCTCGGCACACCCGTCGAGGCCACACAACAACCAAGTGAGAATGACGTCTCACCACAAGCACGGCCACCTCAGACCTCCACAAGGTCGAGGGCCCACAAGCAGAACCACCCCAGACCCCGGACACACCGCGAGGTCGGGAAGCCACACGCGCCGGTGCTACCACGGACTGGCACCCAAGAACAGGATTACGGAACTGAGAGAACATCGAGCGGAAACCACTGGAAGCACGGGTCCGCACAAGGCCAGACCAACGATGCCCACAGAGACTAGACACAGCTAGGCTATAACCGCCGTGTAAGCAAGGGCAACGGATAACTCTTGGAAACGTCGTGAGGAAATGCCGTCACAACAATAGCAACTAAGCCACCGCCATTGGCAGCTAAGAGGGGAACGCTCCGTCCACACCCTCTCCGCTCGCCAGCCGGCTCTCGCCTCTAACCTCCCCAGAAGAGCGAGACAGAACCGCCGAAGACCATTCAACACGCGCAACACCGCAGCCTGGCCAAGCTGTGGCCCCACGCCTGACCTCCCTACACGGCTCCAGAACCAACGTAGAATGAGGCAGTGAGACAAGGGACTGGCTAGCCTGCACCGGGTAGAACTCCGGCCATCCTCGGTGTCCCAGGCCTAACCAAGAGAGCTCTACAAACGACTCAGCACCGCTGTCCAAACCTCGTTTTCCCCTCAGCTCTAGAGTCCGCCCTGTCGGCTTCCAACTTGAGCACGCTCGTAGCCCCGAACGCTCCCTCAAAGGCTCCCGACGATGGGGGTCCCAGGCAACGGAGACAACCTCTGAACGGGACAAGCCCTCAAGTGCCAAGCACCGAGTGAACAGGTGGGGCAAGCACAACAAAAACCTTTCCGAACCACTGGCTTGCAACCCACGACAAGCCCAGCAAGCACAAGGCATGCACGGACCCTCAAGAGGGCCGTCGGCCAACCAAGGCACACACGAACGGCTAGAACCTCGGAACACCAGTAGAGAGTATGGAAAACCCGTCGCTCTGCTAATAATCGATTGACCGCTAGTCAATCGATTATTAGACAGACGCGACCCTCTTGGCACCACTGCCAGGATACGGCCACGAAGGTGTCACCTTCGATCACTGAACGCAGGGAGGTAACCTGCCGCATTCCCTACCAAAAGGTCCTAAGGGCAAAGCCTGCCCTGGGGCACATGCCGACACACAAACCGGGGCCATGGAAACACCCGAGGCAACACAAGTAATGTCACTCCCTCATAGGCCGTCGCGATACCATCACGACGGGAAAGGGCACCGCGACAGCACCATATCGCGACGGGGCAAAGTGTCGCGACAGCAAAACCTATCGCGACCGGAAAAGCGCGTCGCGACAGCGACCCTTATCGCCACCACCAAACGCGTCGCGATAAGGTCGCGCCCGACCGGGCCAACACCTCTTCTTATATCGCCACGCGTCGTGCGGTCACGACATCAGCAGTGAGGCAGACTGATGGGATCCTCAATCCCGGGGCCGCCCACAACCTACAAACAACATCTCACGGGGGAGGGGAGCATGGGAAAGCTATCTAAACTAGCTAGAAAGTACGAAGAGATCCCGATCCACCCGAATCGAGAAGAGTTCAAGCAATCCCTACCTTTCAAGAAGAACAAACCCCAATGGGGCCCTTCACATTGGTTGGCCACCTCCTCCTCGCTCCACGCAAGGTCTACGACGCCAAGACACCACGTACGACCCTCCTCCTCACTTGAAAACACACAAGGGGAGAGGGGGAGGCGGAGCACCGCCGGAGGGAGAGGGATAAGGGAAGAAGAAGAGAGAGAGGGGGAAGGGTCGCCGGCCAAGGCTTTTAACCTTCGGCACCCAAGATGCGAGGGTCAACGGGACGCGACAACAACGCATCCCCCAGGGATGCCGCGACAACCCGACAGGTTGTACTGACACACCTGCCACCCTAATAGGCGTCAGACGACTGAAAGGATAGAAAGCAGTCGCGACCCATTGACCGGTCGCGACACGAAGATGCGACGGAGAAGCCGGGTGCGACAAGAACGCGATGCACACGCTCGTCGCGACAAGGATGACTGTCGCATCGTGCTCCCACGGCGCGACACTAAGGCATTGCCAAGCCTGGACGTGTTAGTGGCCAGTCATCCAAGACACCGGACGGAAAGTCGGGAAGCCGGGTCTTACAACAGGACTAGCTGATCTGCGCCAGAAGAGCACCAAACCACCTCGGCGTCCCAGACTCAGCTAAGCGAGCTCTAAAAACGACTCTACATCATTGTCCCCACCTTTTTCCCTTCTGCTACTAGAGTATGTGACTCGAGCTCGTCCGCCGCCCGGAGAACTCTCTCCCACAGGCGCGCGAGGACTGGGGGTTCAGGTAATGGTAACAACCTGTCTCGCGGACAAGCCCTCAAGTGCCTAGCACCGGGAGAAAGACTAGAGTAGCACTGTACTAGGAACAACACAGGTGCCAAGAAAATAGAGTCGTAGCGGAAACAGAAACTCTGAACAGGTCGCCAGTCCCTCTCTGTCAAAGAGGCGACACAGGGGTCCGTCGCGACAAGAACACGACGACTCTGCTTGTCCCGACCTGAGTCTAGAAGGCGATGATGACCCCTGTCGCGTTAGTAACGTGAAGGGATTGATTGTCGCCACAGCGCAGAAACCTCGTGAACACAACGCATATACCCGTTGCGATAAGCAACACGACGTGTACTGGAGACGCGTTCACACAGAACGCGACGGGGCGATACGTTGCGACATGGTCGCTGCTGGGTCTTCCGTCGCGACCACAGATAGAGGCCACTCAAGGCCTCAAGAAACACTTTCGAATCACTACTCCGGTGTGTACAAGGAGAAGTGAGCATGGGAAGCGATGTAACCACATTCCATAGGCATAAACCACCCTCATTCACACCCATGCATGGCAAGATAATGGATCTACACTCAAATAAACTCACATGCAAGCATGGAACCCTCAACCACCATACCCTATCCCAAGCACAAAACAAACACTATCAAAGCCATCCAAGCATTCCACATGAAACATAGCATGCATGCACGACTTAGTATGATCTCTAGGGCTTGGAGAAGGTGTTTGGAGCCCTACCATGGTAGAACTAGGGGGAAGGCAAAGGAGTCCCTACCTTAAAATGAAGAACCACCCAAATGGGGTCTTCTCGTAGGCATGCACCCCTCCTCCTCGCTCCAAGCTCCACGAGGACGCCGTCCACGAGCCACGAACGTCCTACACGTCGAGGAAGGGTCACCAACGGGAAGAGGAAGCCATGCCAAAGAAGAACTCCAAGCCAAGAAGGAGAGGACCGCCCACACACACCTCAAACTCTCCCACGGAAGAAGAAACACAGAGAGGGATCGGAGGGAGGAAACACAGGTGAAAGGGGAAAAGAGCAGAAGTGCCCTGTGGCCTGTGCAACTTAAATCCCGATCATCAGAACGCGATGGTTACCTATGTTGCGATCTGGAAAAGTCTACCAGCCCTGATGGTCAAACCCACCACGCGTCACGCATGCAAACCTGACATCATGAACGCGATGGACTGGCATGTCACGTTCATGCATGCAAGATGACAGGTGTCTCAATCGTCCCGACAGCAAAACGACAGGTGTCTCAACCGTCTCGACAGCAAAACAGCAAATAAGCATGCTGCTGTAAGAGCTGAGTCGCGATAAGGGCGGCCGGCGCGTTCTTATCCAGAACGTGACGGGGACCTCCGTCGCCTTTAGAAGGTGACGTATTGAAGCATCGCGACCTCAACCGAAGGAAGCAGACCCACAAGAGAGGGATGTTACAAATCCGGTCATGTCGGAGCAAATGACATGCTGATCAGATTCTTATTGCACATTTTGAACCCCCGACTTGCGTGTTCTAACCCTTTTCATTTGGGTTTTTTTTAGATTAGTGGTTTGAGACCGAACCCAAACTGAGAATCCGATTAGGATTCCGTTAGTTCCCATACGTCGCTCTCACTCACTCGGTCGTGTCGGAGTAAACAGCACGTCGATCAGATCCCTATTTCACATTTTGAGCCCCCGACTTGTATGTTCTAACCCTTTACATTTGGATTTTTTTTAGATTAGTGGTTTGAGGGGCCAAACACAAACCGGAATTCCAATCAGGATTCCGTCAGTTTCCACACATCGCTCTTACCCACCCGGTTGTGTTGGAGCAAACGACACACCGATCGGATTCCTATTTCACATTTTGGACCCTCGACTTACGTGTTCTAACCCTTTTCATTTAGGTTTTTTAAAGATTAGTGGTTTTAGCGTTGAACCCAAACTGTGAATCTGATTAGGATTCTGTTAGTTGCCCCATGTCACTCTCACCCATCGGTCGTGTCGGTGCGAACGGTGTTGTGTTGAGTGTATATTGGAATTTTATAATGATGATTTTTTAATGATGACCAATTAACGTCACTCACATTTTGATTTTGATGATGACACAGTGAACATATTGTACATAATGAATATATTACAATAATGCTCAAACAACATGTTCTTGATACTTAATATTTCATATCCTACTGTTTATGACATGTTTTGATGCTCTACTCTTTATTTGTACAGGTTTATAGAGTTCTTGTAAAAGTAGGTCGACTCTAGTTGATAGACTCCTGAAGAAAAAGTCACCACAGTGTCGACTCCATTTGACAGACAGGTCGACACACACAATCTGCTCAGCATGTTTCTGAAGATAAATTAGTCAGTAGTATCGACTGTATTTGGAGATGAGGTTGACACTAGCATCCATCTAGTGAACTTGATTTGGTGAAATTCACAGGAGGTCGACTTTGCCTGTTGATCAGGTCAAATCTACCTGTTGATCAGGTCGACACTAAGTGTCTATCAGGTCGACACTAGTGTTCTGACAGTAAGCTCTGAATTGATGATTGGTCAATAGGTTGACTCTCTTGAAGAATGAGGTCGACTCTCTCTTATTGTGCAAACCTAGAATTGTGCAGAGGATGAATCTGATGGCTGTGATTTCGTTCTGAGGTCCTTATGAGATATGCTATAATTACTAAAATGCCCTTTAATCCAAGTGGCAATGTGATGAAAACCTTTTGGACACGTGGCAGCCCAGGATGCTTTCTAGGTTTCTGTGCACATTCCCTTCACATAAAAAGGAACTGCACGGAGGCTATAAAAGCTCTTATCTCTATTCTGAAGCTAACAAGCGCCCAACGAGCAATCCAGAGCCTGCAAGCCTCCAGCCTTCCAGCAATTACATCCAAAGGGATGTGGTGATCAAGGCCAAGCTGTGATGTGCTTAGAAAGGGAGCAAATCGAGTAGGAGAAGCAGAAGAAGAAGAAGTACTAGCAATTCAGATGCCACTGGAGCAGAGCATTGGGAATTGAAGAGGATCTTCATCGAATTCCTTCAAGGCTCTTCAATTCAAGCTTTTACAAGACTTCATCACCGAGGAACATCCAACCTACATCTATTTTAATTATTTCTTGGAATGTTCATCTCATTTTCGTTTGTGAGATCTGTACATAAAGTTCTATGCAGATTTCTATATACGATTGAGTTTGTGAATCAGATCATTGCTAGAAGATCTGATCTCTTATGCTTTTGATCTAGCTTGTGTTGAGCCGTCATACTCAGTTTGGAGTCGTCGTGCTCCGGTTGTGTTTGAGCCGTCGTGCTCAGTGTGTGAGTCGTCGTACTCACTGTGTGTTGTGAGCCGTCGCGCTCTGGTTTGTGAGTCATCGCACTCACTATGTGTTTGAGCCGTCGTGCTCAGATTGTGAGTCGTCGTACTCACGATTATGTGTTGAGCCGTCGAGCTCAAGGGTGTTTGGAGTCGTCGTGCTTCAGTGTGTGTTGTACTCTTTTTGAGTAGTGTGGCCTCACTGTGTGAGGGGTGGATGCAGGAATCAATGGTGTGATTTTCGAACCACCTAAAAATCCTTTGTGCAATGGTTTGATCTGTATCTTGCGCTAGATGTTTGCATAGGATTTCGCTATCAGTACTTGTACAACTGCTTCACACATTTTATTCACACAATCCCCACATACACACATCAGATCAGTAATAGTTTCTGTTGAATAGATCTATAAATTGAAGTGTTGTTTGAATTGCTTAAGCTTCAGCAAAATTGGTGATAGATCTATTCAACCCCCCTTCTAGATCTGTTCATACCTAGTTAATATCTGTTCTGATCTGATTTGATTGCTTCTATTTGATATGTGTGTTCTATTTGCTTGAATTGCTTGCTTGCTCTTTCATTGTCTCTTATTTTGATTGATGGATTCTCGAGGATTTATGGCTGAGGGCCATTCCATTAATAGACCACCATTTTTTGATGGGTTTGATTACTCCTACTGGAAAAATCGCATGCAAGTGTTTCTAAGGGCACAAAATTATGAAATCTGGAAAATAGTTGACAAGGGTCCTTATGAAAACCATGGAGATGAGGAGAATTAGACTAGAGGGCAAATTAGGAAAGCCACTCTTAATTATAGTGCCATGAATATGCTTCAATGTGCAGTTTACCCTAAAGAATATTGAAGAATATCCATGTGCAAATCTGCTAAGGAAATGTGGGATAAACTTGAATTAATGTATGAAGGAACATCTCAAGTTAGGGAAACCAAAACAAACATACTTGTTTCTGAATATGAACTGTTTATGATGAAAACTGATGAGTCAATTTCTGAAATGTTTGCTAGGTTTATGACAATCGTCAATGGACTGAAGGCACTAGGTAAAGAGTACATTGATGTTGATCTGGTAAGAAAAATCTTGCGCTCTCTATCATCTATCTGGCACACAAAGGCTACAGTGATTGATGTTTCTAAGGATTTATCCAAAATTTCTTTGGATAAACTCATAGGATCTTTAATGACTTATGAAATAAATCTGGAAAGAACTAAAGAACATATGCTTAAAGCTAAACTAGTAACACATAAGGCTTCATCAAGCAACAAAGAGAAAAGTCAAGAAAAATCAAGTTCTGAAGAGTCTAAGTCTGATGAGGATGAACTTGCCCTCATGACTAGGCAATTCAGAAAAATTTTAAAATCAAGAAGAGAAAAATTCAATGGAAAGAAAAAATATTCTTCTGGTAAAAAGAATGCTTCTTCTTCAAACTTTAATGCTAGTAGAAATCAAAAGGCTAATGAAGGTGTTATTTGCTACAGGTGTAACAAGACAGGACACATGAAGGGTGAGTGTCCTGAGGTCAAAAAAGACAAATACAAGAAGAACAACAAAATGAAGAAGCCAAAAGCAATGATAGCAACTTGGTTGGATGAAGACCAAAGTGAAGATGAAGGAGAGAACTCTTCAAGCTCAGAAAATGAGGAGTTTTGCTTTATGGCTAACAGTAATGATGGAAAGGTAAGTTCTTCTTTTGAACAATATACTATTGAAGACTGGGAAGATGCATATGCTGCTTTGGTTGAAAATTATTCTGAAATAAGAAAAGAAAACAAATGTTTGAAAAAGAAAATTGAAAATGTCATGCATGATACTTCCTTAAATAGAAGAATATCTGAACTTGAAAATGAAATATCTGAACTTCATGATGAAAAGGAAGAACTTCTGAATGAATTGGATGAACTTAAGATTGCATCTCAAAAGGCCAACAGTGATTTTGATGAAATTCAGAAACTTAAGAAGTTGCTGGCTGAAAAGGATCAAGTAATAAAAAATTTCACAAATGGAAAAGAAAACCTTGATGCCTTATTGGGACTTAGAATGAATGCTGAAAAACATAAACTAGGATTCACCACAAAAAATTAGTGAAAAATAAATCTGTTGAAAAGAAAGAAAAACCTTCAAAATTTCATTTGATAAAATTTGTCAAAAGCACTAGTCCAGAAAACAAAAATAAACAAGGGTCAAAGAAAATATTTGAAACAATAAAAAATTAAAATAAAAAGGAAATGTCTAATCAGAAGAAACAAAACAGGTTGACACATGCTGTAGACAGGTCGACACCAGTTGACCATAAGTTGAAATCTGTGGCTACTGAGTCGACACTACCTCATCATAGGTCGACCTATCCACTTCTAAACAATAACAGGAAGTTTCACAAAAATTCAAATAAAAATTTTAAAAAAATATATAAAAACACAAAACATATTTTTTTTGGTAACAAGGAAATCCCGCCCCGTGTGGCTTTGTGGGCTCAGGAATTGGTGTTCGTGAACTCCAAGATCAGGACTTGGCAGCTCCTACTTTCCGTGTACCCCTATTGCCCATTATTGGAGATCTCGGACATCATATCAATCCAATTGGATCAATTCTTGAAATCAATGGTATTACAATCCTCATTGGTACCATTCACAATCTTTCTATTCAAAGTTTCCAGGATATCAACAAAATTTTTTGTCTGGATTTCCATACATAAACAATCATTTCAAAATACATAATTTCCCTGCTTATGAAAGGAAAAACACTGGTGTTTTCATTCCAAATCAGAATGTTAAAATACCAAAAAGGAAAATCATTTCAGAGATAAACAAAAACAAAAAACAACTCCAGTATAGATCAGAAAAGACTTATTATTTTTGCTCAAACAAACTGATGGTCCCAACAATGTTTGGGTACCAAAATATTTTCTTCTCTGATCTAATTTGTGCAGGAAGGTCGTGCACCCAGCTCCAATATGTGGTTTCTTGACAGTGGGTGTTCACGACACATGACTAGAGACAGAACAAAGTTTTCATTTTTGATTGAAAAGGAAGGAGGATCTGTTACTTTTGGAGGTAAAAATAAAGAAAAAATAATTGGATCTAGAAATGTTGGTAAGTCCTCATCAAACTCAATTGAAAATGTTCTGTGAGTTGATGGTTTGGATTATAATCTTTTGAGCATTAGCCAATTGTGTGACAAGGGTCACAAAGTTGTTTTTGAATTAGACTTTTGCAAAATATTTGATTTTTCATCTGAAAAAATAAAATTCTTTGGAAAAAGAGAAAACAATGTCTACATGATCAATCTTGATAAAAACTTTACTGAAAAGATCTATTTGGTTGCTAATAAAAGTGAAATGTATGGACATGGCACAAGAGACTTGGTCATGTAAGTTTCAACACAATAAATAAACTCTTAAGGCTAAATCTGGTTAAAGGACTTCCTGAATCTTTTTCAAATATTGAAAATCAACTTTATGGGATATGTGCTCAAGGAAAATAAACCAGAAAATCTTTAAAATTTTCAATGATGTACTCACTTCTAAGCTACTAGAATTACTTCATATGGACCTTTTTGGGCCAACAAGAATTCTTAGTCTTCGTGACAAAAGATATGGATTTGTCATCATTGATGATTTTACTAGATACACCTGGGTCATTTTTCTATCCCACAAAAGTGACACTTATCTAGAATTCAGGAAATTCTGTACCACTGCCTTAATGGGTTTTACACATAAAATCAAATCCATTTTGACTAATCATGGGGGAGAATTTGAGAACAAAGCTTTTTCTGTTTTATGTGCTGAACTGAACATCTTCCACAGATTCTCTTCTCCAGGAACTCCGGAACAAAATGGAGTTGTGGAAAGGAAGAATAGAACCCTTGTGGAAATGGCTAGATCCATGCTCCTGGAAAGTAAATTGCCCAAATCCTTCTGGGCTGAAGCTGTGAACACAGCAAATCACATCTTGAACAGAGCATTGGTCAGACCAAAAATACGAAAAACCCCCTATGAACTTTTGAAAAATAAAAAGCTAACTTTCTCTTACATTAAATTTTTTGGTTGCAAGTGCTTTGTACATAATAACAATAAAGAAAATCTTGATAAATTTGATGTCAAAAGTCTTGAAGCCATTTTCCTTGGTTATTCAAAAATTTCTAGAGCTTATAGATTTTACCTTCTCTAGAATAAAAATGTGGAAAAATCTCCACATGTAGTTTTTTATGAAAATTCATATCAAATTGATGACTCTACATCTTGCAGGGTTCCTCAAAGTAATGAAGAAGATGACTTCATTGTCGAATCTTCACCAACTGTTGAAGAGATTGGAGATCCATTTGAAAATCTAGACAATCAATCACCTACCACAAGTGGATCAGGTAATATTGTTCCAGAACTGAATGAACCCCAAGAGGTAATTCCTGAAAATAGACTTTTAAGAGATCATCCAGTTGAGAATGTAGTTGGTAACGTGCATGATAGAGTTAGAACTAGATCATCTTTTCTGAATGCAATAAATGAAGACCCACTGGTACTAATTTCCCAAATTGAACCTAGGTCCATTGATGAAGCTCTAACTAGTGAGAATTGGATCAATGCAATGCATGATGAACTTCATCAATTTGACAGAAATCAAGTGTGGGAATTAGTACCCAGACCTAGTGATCAATCTGTGATTGACACTAGATGGGTATTCAAAAATAAATTGAATGAAAATGGATAGGTTGTTAGGAATAAAGCTAGACTAGTTGCCAAGGGGTACAATCAACAGTTTGATATTGACTTTGAAGAATCATATGCCCCTGTAGCTAGACTAGAAGCTGTGAGAATATTTGTTGTTTTTGCATCATCCTTAAAATTTAAAGTCTATCAAATGGATGTAAAAAGTGCATTCTTGAATGGATACATCAAAGAAAATGTTTTTGCAGAACAACCTCCCGATTTTGAAAATGAAAATATCATGATCATGTTTTCAAACTTAATAAGGCTATTTATGGTCTTAAGCAAGCTCCAAGAACTTGGTATGACTGCCTGAGCTCATTTTTGCTGAAAAAAGGTTACACAAGAGGTAATGTAGATCAAACTTTACTTACAAGAATTGTCGATAATCAGATTATTATTGTCTAAATCTATGTTGATGACATAATTTTTGGGTCTACAAATAAAGCTCTGTGCACTGAATTTACTGATCTTATGAAAACTGAATTTGAAATGAGTTTGATGGGTGACTTACACTTCTTTTTGGGATTGCAGGTACATCAAACAAGTGAAGGGATCTTCATAAGTCAAACAAAATATGTGAAAGAACTATTGAAGAGGTTTGACTTTCAGCACCTCAAGCACACCCATGACAATAAATGTAAGGTTAGAGGAAGATTCGTTTGGTAAGTCAGTAGATCCAAAGACCTATAGAGGTATGATCGGTTCTTTACTGTATCTCACAACCTCTAGACTTGACATTCAATTTTGTAACGGCCCCGATGCCCAGACCCCCGGCTCCCACCAAGGATCTGACCATCGACACTGCTGCCCACGGGCCCGAAGACCCAGAAGGGCTAACGGACAAGTCTAACAAGATATGTAACAGAGGTAAGTAACAACAAAACGCACTAAAAAGTACCAACAAGTGAAGGAAAAAGTCCAACGCAGTGTATAAGTCTAGTACAGTCCCAAAGTAAACAAGTACAAGTGCAGAAATAAAGGGGGATAACAGGTCCCTTAGGGGCATACCCTGAGGGTGAAATACACAAGTCTGGGGAACACTGCTCATGGGAGACGCCGTCTACTACGGCCCCATCTCCTCACCCGCCGCGGAAGGAGCTACTGTGAAGTCTCACCTGCAAAAGAGGGAATGAGCTTCACGAAGAAGCCCAGTATGGACTACCAAGCTCCCACTGGTTCTAACAGCAGAATAGATCTATATGTGCAATAAGTAAATAAGCAAGTAAATCTATTCTACTAATAGAGTAAGTGCGGAAGCGTAAAGAAACTACATGGTCTACGGTCTAACCTAAACGTCGGGACTGAAAACCCGCGTAAACCACGACACTGGGAAGAACCCAAGGCTGCCAACACAGACGGTAAACAACTACCTAGACAAAGACACTAGCCACAGAAACACTACACTAGTCGACCGGTCAGGTGCGCCACGAGCCTTACCCTCAACCGACAGTCCATATCTAACACCTCCCATCAGAGTGAGATGTGGAACTAAGCAACCACAACTGCCATAGTCTGGTCGGACAACGGCCCCACGCCTGGCCCCTCTAGATGGTACCGAAACCACGAAGAGTGAAGCAGTGAGAAAAAGGACTAGCTGATCTACACCGGAAGAGCACCAAAACCACCTCGGCGTCGCAGACTCAGCTAAGAGAGCTCTACAAACAACTCTACACCACTGTCCCCACCGTTTTCCCCTCTACTACAAGAGTCCGTGACTCAAGCTCGCCTGCCGCTCGGAGAACTCCCTCAAACAGGTGCGCGGGACCAGGGGTCTAGGTAACGGTAACAATCTATCTTGCGGACAAGCCCTCAAGTGCCTAGCACCGGGCGAAAGACTAGAGTAGGACCGTGCTAGGGAACAACACAAGTGCCAAGAAAATATAGTCGCAGTGAAACGGTAACTCAAACAGGTCGACAGTCTCTCTTTGTCAGAGAGGCAATGCAGTGGTCCATCGCGACCTCAACGCGACGACCCTGCTCGATGCGATAAGAAGGCGACCCACTCCCCCGTCGCGTTACTAACACGACGAGGTAGGCCGTCGCCACAAAATTGGGACATGATGAATGCGACGTACATACCTGTCGTGATTAGGAATGCGACGGGTACTAGAGACGCGTTCAATAAGACATGACGGGGCAATACATCGTGACATGGTCGCGACCAGGAAACCCGTCGCGACCACAGATAAGACCACCCGAGGCCTCCAAAAACGCCCCTAACACTACAATTCCGGGTGCACAAGGGGAGGGGAGCATGTAGAATGATGTAAACACATTCCATAGACACAAACCACCCTCATTCACACCCATGCATGGCAAGATAATAGATCTACACTCAAATAACCTCACATGCAAGCATAGATCTCTCATCACCCAAACCCCCAAATCAAGCACAAGAAGTATTACCAACACACATGCACAACGTAGCATGCATTCTAAGGGCTTGGAGAAGAGGGATTGGAGACCCTAGCATGATAGAACTAGGGGGAAGGAAAAGGAGTCCCTACCTCAAAAATGAAGAACCACCCCAATGGGGTCTTCTCGTAGGCATGCACCCCTCCTCCTCGCTCTAAGCTCCACGGGAACGACATCCACGAGCAAGCCACGACCTCCTACAAGCCGGGGAAGAGCGTCACCACCACGAGGAGAGCACGCCGAGAGGATCACCACACCGGCAAGGAGAAGCCACCAAACACACACACAACCCCACACCTCTCAAGCTCTCCCACAGAGGAGCACACACAGAGGGGTCGGAGAAGAGCAGAAATCGCCAGAAGGAAGAAAAGAGATGACTGCTCTTAGGCCTGACTTATATAGACCTCGGTCTTCAGAATGAGACGAGGCTGGCCGTCGCGTTAGCAATGCTAACAGGATGGTTACCTACATCGTGATCTGGAAGGATTGTCAGACCTGACGGTCAAACCCACCATGCGTTGCGCATGCAGACCGGACATCATGATCACGATGGACTGGCATGTCGCATTCATGCATGCGCGATGACAGGTGTCTCAACTGCGTCGACAAAAAAATGACAAAAATGCATGCTTTTTTCAGAGCTGAGTCGCAACAGGGGCGGCCCACGCGTCCTTATCCATAATGCGACCGTCACCTCCGTCGCCTTCAGAAGGCGACGGCCCAAAGCGTCACGACCTCAGCCGAAGGTGGCTGACCCACAAGAGGGAGGATGTTACAATCTAACCAACAAAAAAATAATTTCACCCTCGAAATTAAGGGCGAAACTCGGGGAAAAGAAAGTAAGTAAACATACCAGTCACTCAAACAAGTAAGGAAAATGTTCCCGCATCTCGTCCTCGCGCTCCCACGTGGCCTCTCCAGCGACGCGATTCTCCCAAACTACCTTGACGAGCGGGATTTGCCTCCTGCGCAGCTGTTGCACTCTGCGGTCCTCAACATTGACCGGGTACTCTGGCACTAACAGATCTGGAGCAACCTCTAGCTGTGAGTAGTCCAACACGTGCAACGGATCTGGCATGTACTTCCTTAGCTGCGAGACATGGAAGCCGTCGTGAACACCTGCCAACTGAGATGGAAGAGCTAACCTATAAGCGATCTCGCCAACCCGCTCCAGGATGGGAAAGGGGCCAACAAACCTCAGGCTGAACTTGCCCCTCTTCCCAAACCTGAGAACGCCCTTGGTGGGTGAGATTCGAAGAAACACATTGTCGCCTGCCTCGAACTGAAGTGGCCTACTGCGAATGTCCGCGTAGCTCTTCTGTCTGCTCTATGCTGTCTGCAGTCTCTGTCTGATTAGCCTCACTGTGTCCGCACACTACTATACCAACTCTGGACCCAGAAGTTGCCTCTCGCCAACCTCGTGCCAGTGCAACGGTGTCCTGCATGGTCGGCCATATAGAGCCTCGTAGGGTGCCATCCCAATGGTGGAGTGAAAGCTATTATTATAAGTAAACTCCACCATGGGAAGGCGCGACTCCAAAGTGCCGCCCCAGTCTAGGCAACACGCTCTCAACATGTCCTCGAGGGTCTGTATGGTTCTCTCTGACTGCCCGTCTATCTTTGGGTGATAGGCTGAACTCAGCCTCAACTCGGTGCCAAGTGCCCTCTGAAAATTGCACCAAAAATGAGAGGTGAACCTCGGATCTCTATCTGATACGATAGAGATCGGAGTCTCGTGCAAAGGAACCACTCTATCCACAAACAGCCTAGCAAGTCTATCTACTGACCACGCTGCTCTGACTGGTAAGAAACGAGCGGTCTTCATCAGTCGGTTGACGATCACCCAAACACTGTCGTGCCCCTGTGAAGTACGAGGTAAGCTAGTAACAAAATCCATGGTGATGTGCTCCCACTTCCACACGGGAATGGGTAGCGACTGCAGCTCACCACTAGGACGTTGGTGCTCTGCCTTCACCTGTTGACAAGTAAGGAAGCAAGCAACAAACTCAGCAATATCTCTCTTCATCCCAGCCCACCAAAAGAATCTCTTCAAGTCGTGGTACATCTTGGTGGAACTAGGATGAACAGAGTACCTCGATCTGTGCACCTCTGCCAACAGCTCCTACCTGACGTCCTCTAGGATGTAGAGTCTGCCACTAAACCTGACCTCGCTGTCCTCGTCCAACTCGACCTTTGGCATCCGCAACACGTCTGCCAAAACTGCATCTGCTCTCTATACCTCTATCACCTGCTGATAAATCACCGGACGAACTGTCATGCTGGTCAACACTACTCTCTCCCTGAGTCTCGATGGTGTGAACGCACCTCGAGTAGCATCCTCCAGGAGCCTCCAGTGTCTAATCAACAAAGAACTCAAGTGGGCTCTCCTGCTCAAAGCGTCCGCTACGAAGTTAGCCTTTCCCAGGTGATAGGAAAGTGTAAAGTCATAGTCCTTCAGGTACTCGACCCACCTACGCTACCTGAGGTTCAGATCTCTCTGCGTGAAGACATACTGTAAACTCCAGTGGTCCGTGAACAACTCGAACACCTCGCCGTACAAGTAATGTCTCCAAAACCTCAAGGCAAACACGATTGCTGCAAGCTCCAAGTCATGTGTCGGGTAGTGTTGCTCATGCTTCTTCAGCTGATGAGAAGCATAAGCAACAACCCGCATGTGCTGCATCAACATGGCACCAAGACCAGTCCCCGAAGTGTCGGTGTAGACAACAAAGTCATCGCTACCAGAAGGTACAATAAGGATTGGAGTTGAAGTCAGTCGGCTCTTCAGCTCCTCAAAACTCTGCTCGCACTCTGCTATCCACACGAACCTGGTCTATCGCCTGGTCAACCTGGTCAACGGCTCAGCAACCCTGGCGAAGTTCTGCACAAACCTCCTGTAGTAGCCTGCCAGCCCCAGAAAACTGCGAACCTCTACAACTGTAGTGGGCTCGCCCCATGAAACCACGACCTCAACCTTGGCGGGATCCACTACCACACCTGCACCAGAAACCATGTTACCTAGGAAGTGCACCTCCTTTAGCCAAAATTCACATTTGCTGAATTTGGTGTAAAGCTGGTGACTCCTCAGCGCCTGCAACACTAGCCTTAAGTGAACCTCGGGCTCCTTTGCCGTCGTTGAGTACACCAGGATGTCGTCCCCGAACACCACCACGAACCGGTCCAGGTACTCTCGGAACACACTGTGCATGAACTCCATGAAGGCTGCTGGTGCATTCGTGAGCCCAAAAGGCATCACGACAAACTCGAAGTGGCCGTATCGCGTACGGAAGGCTGATCTGGCAATATTTGACTCGCGGATCCTTAACTAGTTGTGTTGCCCAGTTGACAAGCCCAGAGGGGGGGTGAATGGGTCTTTAAAAAAATCTATCTAGGTGACACCTGTACGTAAAAATATACACAAAAACAATCTTCGATGTTGGATAGTAACGGTTAGTATGAACAACAAACCCACAAAGAATCAATCACACAACGCAAGGAATTATCCTGGTTCAGACCTCCTTTCCTTAGAAGTCCTACGTCCAGTCCCTGAGCAACAACTCAGGATTTCACTAACTAAGGTACAGTCCCCTATGGACACTACAACACCTAGCTCAGCTAGTCTTCCTTCACCCCAGAAGGGAACAACAACACCCTGGATATCCCACCAGGTCCTCCTTCACATCCGAAGGGAAACAGCACCCTGGATCCCACTAGGTCTTCCTTCACACACGAAGGGAAACACCACAAAGAGAGTAGAATGAATTCAAGCCCCTAGATTAAGCTTTTACAAGCCAAGATCTGAAGCAACAAGCACTGAGAGCAAGAGATCTAAACAAGACACACTCTCAGAACTACACAGGCTCTCTTAGAAATTCTATTACAGCACAGAGAGCGAAGAGCTAAAGATGATGAGGAATGAGATCTTTGGCTCTAGACTTCTTGCAGAAGAATTTGAATGCTTGTATGTGAGATGCTTGTTCTCCGCACAATGTCTTTTTTATTCTTCTCTTCTGTCTTGTATTTAAATCTCCAATTTGAAATATTGTCGTTGGAGTATCCGTTGTCTCTTGTCCAAGTAAACGTTAGACTGAAGGAAACTTGGAAGCTTCAACAATCTTTTATCCAGTTGAGCACGCAAAGAGATAAGGTATTCTGGCATCTATATGATCCAACGTTGTATGACAGAATGTCTTTAGGACCCTGCACATATTAAATGCTAGAACAGTAGACAACTAGGCTGTCTCTTGGTGTCAGTAAACGTTGATATGAATATTCACCAAAATAGAAATGCCAAGTAGCTTGTTCTAAAAGATGTTGACAGAATATGCACGATAATGAAAAGATATCATCTATATGCATGCAGAGATACGTTCTGTCTTCATTAAATACATAGTAGTCAGACAGATAACAGAAGACTTTGACTATTCAACGCTTTAAGATAAATGTCAAGTCGATATAAACCATAAAGTCGTTGTCTATATGACTTATGAAATCGTTATGATCAAGTCAGTTTGACCAAGTCGTTATGAGTCATAGTAAATCGTTACATTTACTGAAGGATTCAATATGAACACTTAATAAATCGTTGTAGAAAGCAAGTCGTTGTGTTCACTGAAGAAATCGTTGTGAAGCACTTAACAAATCGTTATAGAAAGCAAGTCATTGTGTTCACCGAAGAAATGATTGTGAAACACTTAACAAATCGTTATAGAAAGCAAGTCGTTGTGTTCACTGAAGAAATCGTTGTGAAACACTTAACAAATCGTTATAGAAAGCAAGTCGTTGTGTTCACCGAAGAAATCGTTGTGAAACACTTAACAAATCGTTACGATGGGCAAGTCGTTACGAGTTCTAAAGAAATCATTATGATAACTTAAGAAATCGTTACGGCGAGCAAGTCGTTGCGAATTCTAAAGAAATCGTTATGATGACTTAAGAAATGGTTACGACGAGCAAGTCGTTGCGAATTCTAAAGAAATCGTTATGATAACTTAAGAAATCGTTACAGCGAGCAAGTCGTTGTGAATTTTAAAGAAATCGTTATGATGACTTAAGAAATCGTTGCGACGAGCAAGTCGTTGCGAATTCTAAAGAAATCATTATGATAACTTATGAAAACGTTACGGCGAGCAAGTCGTTGCGAATTCTAAAGAAATCGTTATGATGACTTAAGAAATCGTTACAGCGAGCAAGTCGTTGCGAATTCTAAATAAATCGTTATGATAACTTAAGAAATCGTTACGGCGAGCAAGTCGTTGCGAATTCTAAAGAAATCGTTATGATGACTTAAGAAATCATTGCGACGAGGAAGTCGTTGCGAATTCTAAAGAAATCGTTATGATAACTTAATAAATCGTTACGGTGAGCAAGTCGTTGCGAATTCTAAAGAAATCGTTATGATGACTTAAGAAATCGTTGTGACGGGCAAGTCATTATGAGTTCTGAAGAAATCATTGCGATGACTTATAGAATCGTTGCGATGACTTATAGAATCGTTGTGAGAACGATTTGTTTGTAATCAAATGATGTCACAGTAAAGAAGTCGTTCAGACACTTAAGAAATCGTTATGAATTCAAATCGTTATAGCACTAAAGGAAGTCGTTGTGACTTTCAACAGAAGTCGATGTGGACTTAGAGAAATATGATCTTGACAAGATAAAAGCTTCAGAGTGGTAATGCTTACCAACATTGGTTTGTGTGACCTTGGTATAATTCCTGTACTTAAGACATATGAAATATATGTTAGAAATTATTGAAAGAATTTTGTTAATCACCAAAATAAATAAAAATAAATAGGTAATTAAAATTACATGGGGACAGACTAATTATCAATCTCCCCCTTTTTGGTGATGACAAAATTTAACAATAAGCATGGATAAAAATATCTAAACATTTGCAGAATGTATTTCAGACATGCTAAGTATTTTCTCCCCCTTTTTGTCAGTAAGCAAAAAGATAATCTGAGACAAAGAATGAAGAGAAAAGATATAGGAGCACACAAACAAAGATATTTCATTAAGATTGTGGAGGTACAGATAAATAGTAAGCAGGAGACAGAAGAGAGGCAAAGTGAGATATGGTTTCCATGTCTGCAGTTCTTCCTGCTCTTCAAAATACAATTTAAAGACGCCAAAGGATAAAGAGTAGGCTGGTCCCATGGAGGGATCCATCCTTTGGAGATGAAGCTTGAGTTGCTTGTAGAGGAGATCAGTATAAGAATCCTTATCCATGGTCAGCTTGAGGAAGTGAACAGTTCCAAAGCTGGCACAGGTAAGGAACTGATCCATGGACACAGGATAGAAATTTTGTTTCTCTTTTAGAGCTTGGCGTAGAGCTACATACACCTTGTATCTTTCCTCCCAAACTTTGAGGGGATCACTTACAAGGTTAATGGAGTTCATGTCCAAGAATGTGGCAGGAGAAACAACAGGTTTTCCTTCTCTGGCTTGAGCTTCATTCAAATCAGATAATTGCTGAGCAGATAAGGGATAATGTCTAGTCCATTCTGAGGGTGTCAACCTCTCACATTCTGACAGGATAGTGTAGACACCCGGTTCTGGCTAATTGGTTGAGCCATATTTCTTGTTATCTTAGTGGGCCCCTAATTGGTCACTCACCTTGAGCCCATCATTAGCCTTGTTTTGAGCCCATTAAACCATTAAAATGCCTTGAAATCCCGCACATTATCACTTTGAGAGAGTCCTTGGGGAATAATAACTCTTATCTTATCATGTGATTGGCTGATAATTCATGATTATTTCGAATTTATTGTCGCGACGCATCGTGGCGCCGCGTCTCTATGTCGCGACGGTTCTGGCTGCTGCGACAGCCCATGCATTATCCATGCACGTGGGTAATACTGTCACGTCGCCCCGCCCCGTCGCATCTTAGTCGCGGTCCTACGATACGCCGCGACAATAGCCGAACCCTCTGGCCACCATAACTGCCCCTATTTATCCTCTTATGAATCCAGCTTAATCCCTTGGGATTATCTCCACCTCTTGGGGCGAGATTCCGGTCCTAGGGGCTCTCCTTTGCATTCCTAAGGACTCTCCATCCGTTTTTAATAAGACTTTATCTCCCATTTTAATTTCTGAGCCATTTAAAGGAGATAATATCATTTTTTCTCACTCCAAGCTCTATATAAACAAGGCCCCTCCTCAAGGACGAGAGGAGCCTCATTTTTTACCCCGAAGGGCTGCCGAATTCTTCCCTCACCCATACTTAACCACGCAGCCATCCTTTTCCTCTATTTCCCTCACATCCCTCTTCACCAAAACGCCTCATTTCACCCTCTATGGAGCACGGGACGTGAGAAGAGCGACTCTAGCACTCTCCTGAAGCTTTTTGGACGATCCTTCGAGCTGCAACAACGCCAAGGAGTCGCCCTAATGGGGCTCACCCTCTTCCTTTCCCTTTCCCCTTCTTTTACATGCATTTTCCATGTTGTTCTTAGATAGAGCATAGTCAGCACACACACCCATGTTTTCCTACACCCAAAGGGGTTTAAAAACCACCCCCAGGTCCGTTCCCTCCATGCTCCACATTTTTTTCGCATTTAAGAATAGCTACTACACTTAATATAGTCTAACATGGTTTTATTTCTTGTTTTTTTGTTGTTTTGGCAGTCACCTAAGCGAAGATCCACGCGGAGCTCTCATCCTCTAGCCGGCTGGAGGATGGGAAGAAGGTCTCTTCCATCATCTCCCACACAGAAGAGAACGCGACAGTGGAGGGTGACGCGACAAGAAGACGCGTCCATCAAGGGCGACGCGTTATCAGCACTATCGCGGCAACCATGACTGCCGCGACATAAGGTACACCCCTCGTTCTCTCTCCTTTTCCTAGAGTAGTTAGCCCAGACATTTCTCTTCTCATTAGGCAACTATCTAGGTGGCGATCACATCCATATTTTCATGCTATTAGATTTAGTATGCATTTGCGTGTCGAGGGGAAGCACAATCCCTGCGATTACACCTTTTGGCGATCACGGTGGGACCTTCACTGCCACCCTCGTGGATTTTTTTTTTGACTGCTTGCTTGCCATGTTTTTTTTGTTTCCCACTTTAGTGCCCTGTTAGTCTCTTGTTCTGTGTATTTTCGTGTTCTGTTCTTATCGCGACCTATCGCGGCGACACGATCAGGTCGCGTCGTTGGTCGAGGACGCGTTAGCAGGTCAGCCTCCTCTTCTTTCTATCTACCCTGTCTTGTTTCCATTAGATCATGCATCCTTCTGATATATCCTTGTATCATATGTTGTCGCGTTCTGAATGTTAAAATCCTGCTAGGGTCCGGGTTTCCCTTTCATTTTACTTGTAAGTTTTCGGTTCTAGTTGCGGCGTATCGCGAGGACGCGACAAGGTCGCGTCGTGGAGGGGCGTCGCATTATTAGGTATGCTTTGTGTGTTACTGTTTCGGCTCATGAATCGGTTTTTGTGTGCTTCTCGGTCCATGTGGTATTGATTTGCTTTTTTAGTTCTTTTCTCATTTGATAGGGTAGTCTGTTTGAGTTAGTTGAAGACCTCTTGGTGTTTCGGGCCTCTGTTCATATCGCGGCAGGTCGCCCTGTCGTGATAAGGTCGCGGCGTGCACGGCCGCCGTGACTCTGCCCGAGGGCCATCTGGTCACCCTGTTTGGTTCTCATCTATCACCTGTGCATACATTTCGGGCATTTAGGCCCATTGCATATGCTATTGAAACCCATTTGTTTAGGTTCCCCCTTGGATGAGTGAGTCCTCTCACCTACGAGCACTCGTAGGCTGACTCGGACCCACCTTCCGAGGACCTCCGTAAGACCCCGTGACTGTACGCATGTTGCGGTTCGCCGGGCTGGTTGTACCAGTTATACCCCTTAGTCTGGGCCACCCCTTTTGCGTGTGAGCATACCATCCCTTAGCTTCACCGGAGGACTTGAGTCCATACCCATTAAGGTCCACTTGACCGAGCGACATCCCCTTAATTAATTCATCTAAAGGTCAAGTTTAAACCTTAAGAAATTTACGTTTTAAGCATGACAACTTGAGTGTTTATCCCTCCTCCTCTCAGTCTTTCTTGCTGTGATTGAGTCTAGGTTTGTCTGTATCACCCCCTATTAGTCTCAGGGGGTGTATGTGTCGTTGTTTAGGGAGATCGAGTCAGTCCCCTCCTTTCTTTGTATCTTATCATAACCCCCTTTTCGACATGGATCAATTTCGGGTCCTTGCCGACGATGCCCTTCCTCTCGGGTTGCTCGAGGAGGTGGCCCAACCCTCCATGGCCGCACTCCCGGGGCATATCCGGCCTCCCTCCATCACTGGGATTCCATCCTGTCCTGCCTCTCCCCCTGGGGGTGATGACCCCCACTCATAATTTAGCCAGCTCCTTCCCCACCTCACTCCGGACCAAGTCCGAGAGTTCATAGCTGCTGCCAAGGGGAAACAGCCTTTGTCCCCCCGGGGTCAGAATTCAGTCCGACCAGCGGATTCCTCCGCCCATGTCGCTTCAGCACCCCACCTTCCTTCATCAAGGGCAGATCCTACACCCCTCCGCCCTCGGTCCATTCATTTTTCGGATCCAAGCTACCTTCCCCCGAGAGAGGTCCGGCCTCGATCTCCCCCAACTACATACTATACGGCTGAACCAGCTCCCCTTCCCGTGAGAGGTCTCACTCATTCAAGCAGCTCGCTCCCTTATTTCTGCGCATCAAGTCCAATCTCCTCCGACTTCCTTGCGGAGTGGACACAAGCATGAAGAAGGAGCTCCATGACCTCCGGAGACATCGCCTCGGAAGGTAGCTGATATTGCCCTCCCATCTTTCCAGTACCTCCGAGTACCACCCCAGCGGAGCTCCCTGTCTATCGGCGGTACTCTAGTGTAGGGGACCCTTATGTTCATTTGAAAGACTTTGTTTATGAGTCAGCACCACATAAGTATGACCGCCACCTCATGGCATACTTGTTCAGAAAATCCCTGGATGGTTCGGCTTTGGAATGGTTCTACTCATTGCCTCCCGAGGAAGCCGAAGATTTCCAAATTGTTCAAGAGAGATTTCTGCAGCAATTCCAAGATCGGGTGGGACCCGAGTATTCTTTTGTGGATCTGGTAGCTGAGAAAATGAAGCCATAGGAGGAGTTCTCCACTTATGCTGACCGGTGGCGTTCTTTGGCTGCCAAGGTCCGTTGCCCAATGCCTGAGGAGGAGAAGGTGAAATTGTTGATTTCCAACGCCACTCCAACCTACCGAGCTATTTTGGCCATGAATGATATTTTACCTTGCACCAGCTATATAGTCGAGCCGTTTCATCCAGACCCAACTTAAGGACTCGCCTATACATTCCATGTTTGAAACCCCAAAAGCCCGCTACACCAAGAAGCCGCAGGACCTAGTCACCGAGGGGATCCAACCAATGAATAGGTGGGTGCAGTAGTAATCCCCAAGGGGATAGGTAGGTCTCCCTACACCCAGCAAGCCCAACAGCCAGGGAACAACAACAATAGACAGCCACCTCCCAAGGACAAAACCCTCCACAAGATCAGCGCCAGTACTCCCAAGTCCCTCCACCGCAAAATGGCTACGCCCCTAAAGCCAATGGACCCAAAGAGCCCATACCTCCTTTGCCCGAGTCTCTAGCTGATGTCTTTGCAGCCCTCATGTCCCTGAATGCCTTAAGACTCCCTCCTGAGAAGGCAAATGGAATATGGCGTCTGATAAAACAAAGTACTGTGTCTATCACCGCCACTTGGGCCACAATGTGTTGGATGCTTTCAGTTCCCGGACATGATATATGATCTCCATGAGTAGAACCAAATTGACTGGGCAGAGATGAAAGGCTAATCCAAAACTCTGAGGGACCAGCAGGGCCAGAGGCACAACAGCAACCGCATCCGCAACAGTAACAACAACAGCAACAGCAACAACAACAATAGCAGTACCAACCTTCCAGCAGCAATACCAGCAACAACAGCAACAACCGCAGCCGCAGCAGCCTGCACATGACCTGGGCATAATCCGTAATCCCATGCCTCAACATCAGCCCGCTCCAAACCCCCAGCCAGCTCCACCACCTCCTCCACCCGCACATGTTAACCCTGTCATCCACCATCCTCCGCCAGATGCTCAGTAGGTCTTTGATGATGAACATGAGGTGGGCCAGCTTCTGGTAATTTCCCACGTCACACCCACTACCCCCGCGCCCGCATCAACTATACCTCCTTCCTTCACGCCCCACGTCGCTACATCACCTCACCATCCTCCCCCCGTCATGTCACCCCGTTATCCATCCGCCAACGACATCCCTTTCTCCCTACGCCAGCACCCTTACTAGTCACCCATCTATCTTGACACTGCAACCCCTCCACTCCACCATAATCTTGCCCTCCGGAGTGGGCGAATGTTCCATCGGATGTACCTAACGCATCCGTATCCATGCCAGGTCAACCGACCCAACAAACCAGCAATCAGCAGTAGCAAGATATGGAAGAAATCGATCTGGTCCGGGGGACCCAATATGATATACCTGAAGCATTTGGATCAAACCCCCGCCAAGATTTCATACTAGAGTTAATCAAAAGATCGCAGACTCACAAGATGCTCTAAGGGCCTTTCTACAAAGAGTCATGGTCAGTGAAGACATGAACCCGGTATCTGCCTTTAGTGCTTTCAATTGTAAACAAAGGACCCACTATTTACCTTCTCGGATGGTGAGTTGGCTGCCCCAGAAGCGAGAAAGATGCCCTTATGTGTGACACTCACCATAAACAAAGTGGCCATCGATGCAGCTCTAGTGTGGATACGGGAGCTTCCATTAATGTGTGTCCATTAAGCACCCTTAGAGCATGCAAAATATCAGAGCGTCAACTGCAGCCTACCCCCACCACCATCGCTGCTTATGACAATCACGAGTGCTTGTCACGGAATCATCACATTACAAGCGGAACTAGGGCCATTGGTCATGTCAGTGGAGTTCTATGTATTGAACATTGATCATACTTATAAGGCCATCTTAGGGCGCCCATGGATTGAATCGTTAGGGGCAGTACCATCCACAGCACATCAGTGTCTGAAATTCCCCTTCCAAGGGCGAATAGTTAAGTAAAGAGCGTGGGCAACAACACATATAGTAGAAGCAGTTGAGAGGGTGCTGCCATCAATATGGCCATCCAATAAGCCCGTTATCTCTGTGCTCGACGCAACTCAACTATGCTTGGGCTATACATTCTCTTCAAATCGCCCAATTGGATCTCCCCCTGTAGTGGCAAGTCAGGAGAGATATAAGCACAAATACTGTAATGCCCTCGAATTTTACTGCATTATTGCATGTAAATAATTCGTGTTGTATATGTACGTATGTATGCATCTACGTATGTATTAGTGGTATACTTATGTGTGTATGTGTATATAGCTTAGGTAATAATGTATGTAATGCTTGATGGTAGTGTGTACATGATAACGTATACATATAGCATGTATATAGGTGTAAAGGTGCATGGTTTCTGCATGTTTAGAGTTCTGGACGCCAACACTAATCCGTCTAACGATGTGGACGCCAACTTCTCTGACCTGCATGCGTTGCAGAGCCAGAAATTCCAGAACAGGCAACTCACCCTTGGGGAGCTGTCTCCCAACGGTCTGAGAGCCATCATATCACCTTGTGCGTGGGAGAGAACCCTCTCCGTATATCTAAACCCGAATTTGCTTCCCCAACCCTTCTCCTTGCCTTTCTACAAGAAGAAAGAAGAGAAAGAACCCTACTTCTGACTGAGGAAAACCCCACCTTTGCAAACCTGAACTGAAGATCTAAAGCCTGTTCCGGGTTCTGCTGCAACAAGGAGCTTGCTGATCATCGAGGAAGGCTTCCCCACCACTGATGCAGCACCTGCATCGACCTAGAACCCTGAGGAGAAGCTCTTTTGGAGGCTTCTTGGGACTGCCCAAGGAGAGCTTCTCCGACCCTTTTAGATCCCTTGGAGTTTTTTCTAAAGGCAGTACCCCATTCATAACTCCATGTATGTGTCTAGGATGGTTTTACAATTTTTAATGAATTTTCCCTCATGTCCTAGACCCCCACATTCACCCCATTTTTAGAGCTCGGGTCTGTGTTCTGCACAGACCTGACATCAACGGCAATGTCCCTTGACGCTAAGATCGTGCTTAGCGTCCATCGATTAGGCCGTTGACACTGAACTAGCGGCCAGAGACCGCTGCCAAGTTCATCTGAGCAGAACAACAAACTGTTCTGCCCTTCTATACGATTATTTTCAATATGTTCACCGGTGAGGATATACTGTAAACCATTTATATCTATGTATATTGTTGATGTGATGGACGTGCTGTGGTGGATGGATTATCATGAATGATAGGACTTAAGTATTCTGAAGATACATGTGTGAGATTTTAATCCACTTAAACCATGTTTGCATGATTTAGGACAAGTCTAAATGCCCTAATTGGTGAGGATTCATGTAGAGTTCAGTCCCTGTTCTAAATTTCTGAGACTATTCCCATGCGGTGGTAAATTATTGTAAATTGTTTAGGAAAAATAGAGATCATGCTAGGACATGATAAATCTTCCTATCAATTCATGAATTGTCCAATAAATTCGGAATAAATTCTGTGTTCCATGCCTGTTAGGGTTCAGACAGTGAGTGGTTAAAACTGTGTTTGTGTACATTCCATGTTTAAGTTGAAATGTGGATGATGAACGAATGAATGAAGACAGTAGTTCTTTTTACTTCCGCTACTCTTTCTATATTCACAGTGTATCTCAGTGATGTATTGTTTGGGTAAATGTCTCACTGTGATGACGCTTGCTATAACCGACGTGGGTTGGTATACCCGTACCTGTATATTGAGGGTCGTCACAGAGATTGGTATCAGAGAAACCGTTTGAGATTGCACATGAATATACATAAGTCATCATCTCATTACATGCTAAGTCTACATAGAAATGTCCACTTTGTAGAATGATTAATAACAATGAAAAGTAGATAAGAAATGGTTAGAAGACTTAGTAACCTAGCTCTAATGGTGGCTGAAATTTATTACAGTCATGGCTTCGAGAGGTAGGCTGGCGGAGCGCCGGCCCGTGAGGACGAGCCCCGACGTGACGAGCGGGCGGAGCGCAGGCCCCGCCCGCTAGGCCTGTACTTCCCCCACCGCCGCCTGTGGGATTACGGAGTATTCATGCAAGGTCTGGTGCAAGCCATGTAGAGCAGGCTCATACCCAGGCAGCACTACCAGGCACAGTTGGAGGCTCAGGTTAGACTAATGAATTGATTAATAGTCTATTTTAATTGCTTATGTCATATTATGTGGATTGTATATTGTTAAATGTGTGCTGTAGCAGGCCCAAGTACCAGCTCAGACCATGGTGGCCCTTCTACCATGGAGAGATTCAAGAGGATTGCTACCACCCTCTTTTAAGGGGTAGAGCGATCCATTAATGCAGAAAGCTGGATGAGGAGATAGAGAGATTTTCCGAGCCGTCAGGTGTGTAGATGACGATAAGGTTATGTTGGCCACCTACATGCTACAGGTATGTTTTAGTTATATGCTGTATGTTGTTTGTTAGTTAGAATCGTTTAGATAGTGCTTTATGAACGGTGTACTGCAGAAAGAGCTGATGTATGGTGGGCTTCATTACTGCGTACCCGGTTTGAGACGGAGCTTGTTGACGTTGCGTGGGACGAGTTCGTGAGGCTCTTTCGGGCCAAGTTCGTCCCGAGCGCGCGTGCAAGATCGGATGGAGCAAGAATTCCTATCGTTGGCTCAAGGCTCCATCACCGTGCGGGGAATATGAGGTAAGATTTTCTGAACTTTCTAAATATGCACCTCATACGTGGCAGACGAGCGAAGAAAGACAAAGAAGTTCGTGATGGGACTCAAGCCATCACTGCGGAAGAACTTGTGGCGTTTGACCACCGCATGTTGGACGAGGCCCTCAGTGCTTCTTGTAGGCGGAGGGAGAAATGGAGTATATCTGGACGAAAAGAAAGCTTCATAGAAGAGGCCGGCAACGACATTCCCGCGTAGGACAAGAAAAACGGTGTACCAGACACCGCAGCGACCAGTGACATCGGCAGTTCTCAGGTACCTTCTATACGTTCCCCTGGTGTGAGAAGGAGTGTCCCCCCTGCGGGAAGACATATGGTGGTACCGAGGTTGGATATTACGGGCAAGTGCCTAAGGTGTGGGAGCATGACATAAGATCAAGATTGCCAAAGATTGCCAAGACTCGCAGGGAGCTCAGCAGGAGCGCCAGCCCCACAGTAGCGGCAGCTGCGCCAGCTACAGGAAGACCAGGAAGGCCTCGAGCCCCGCTCGAGTGTTTGCTTTAGCTCGTGAGGACGCCGAGCAGGCGGAGCATGTCACCGAAGGTACGGTTTTGCTTTTATGTGTGCACGCTCAGTTTTGTTTGATACGGGTGCTACTCACTCATTCATTTTCGAGCGGTTAGCTAGGCAGTTAGCCCTAGAGTCAGGCGTAGAGTCTGAGGAGTTTAGAGTCCCTTTGTCTGTGCACACCCCTGCGGGTACGGTATCGACTAGGAAGTCATTCCTCTCTTACCTGTGTGCATTGAGGATAGAAATCCTAGATGGGTGTTTCTTCTCTGCTAAAGATGAACGACTATGATGCTATTCTTGGTCTGGATTGGCTAGAGGAGCACTATGCGTTAGTGGATTGTCGTCAGAAGGATTGTTTTTTTCCGCATTCCTGGTGAGGACGAGTTCTCTCATCCAGTACCAGAGGCTGATGAGTCACCTACTCTTGCGGAGATTGAGGTAGTGCAGGATTTTCCAGATGTCTTTCCTGATGACTTGTCTGGTTTGCCACTGGATAGAGAGATAGAGTTTACCATAGAGTTGCTTCCAGGCACCTCTCCTATCTCGAAGGCTCCATATCGGATGGCACCTGCGGAATTAGCCGAGTTGAGGAGGCAATTACAAGAGTTGCTTGATAAGGGATTTATTCTCCCTAGTGTTTCCCCTTGGGGCGCACCTGTATTATTCATCAAGAAGAAAGACGGGTCACTTAGGCTATGCATTGACAATAGGAAGTTGAACCAAGTGACTGTGAAGAACAGTATCCCTTACCTCGTATTGATGATTTGTTTTGACCAGTTGCGAGAGGCATCAGTCTTTTCTAAGATTGATTTGCGATCTGGTTATCATCAGTTGAAGATTCGGAGTGAGGATGTGTCCAAGACGGCGTTCAAACCCGTTATGGACATTATGAGTTCTTGGTCCGTCTTTCGGATTGACCAATGCCCCTGCAGCGTTCATGGATCTCATGAACAGAGTGTTTAGGCCTTATCTAGATAGCTTCGTCGTAGTGTTTATTGATGATGTGTTGGTCTACTCTTCGGATGAGGCCACCCACTGTCAGCATTTGAGGGTAGTGTTAGAGTTCTTCGTGAGCACAAGCTGTATGCAAATTCAGCAAGTGCGATTTTTGGTTGCGCGAGGTTCATTTCCTCGGGCATGTTATCTCCGGCGCTGGTGTTGCAGTTGATCCAGCGAAGGTCCTGCAGTTATTGATTGGGAGTTTCCCAAGACCCCTTCGGAGATTCCGTAGTTTTATTGGGTTAGCTGGTTACTATCGGCGATTCATTGAGGGTTTCTCATCCATCGCCGCCCCCTTGACAAAGCTGACCAAGAAGGGCGAAAGTTCATATGGTCTTGAGGCATGTGAGTGTAGCTTCCAACTATTGAAGGCTAAGCTTACTTCTGCTCCGGTATTGGTATTGCCTAGTGGGTAGAGGGCTTTGCCATTTATACGGATGCGTCTCATATTGGTTTGGGCTGTGTGCTAATGCAGCAAGAAAGGGGTGGCTTATGCTTCTCGTCAATTAAAGGAGCATGAGAAGACTATCCGACTCATGACTTGGAGCTCCACAGCAGTGGTTCATGCACTAAAGATCTGGAGGCACTATCTTTATGGTGTCAGATTTGAGGTATTTACCGACCACAAGACTTGAAGTATCTTTTCTCCCAAAAAGATTAAACCTGAGGCAGAGAATATGGATTGAGTTCTTGAAGGATTATGACTTCGCCCTTCAGTATCACCCTGAAAGGCGAATTCGTAGCGGATGCTCTTAGTAGAAAGAGGTCTTCGCTCCAGCAGGATTGGAAGATGTTGGGGATGCGCGTACTCTATTGACCGAGTTAGAGCCATCGCTGTGTCAGGCTTTGTAGCTCAGCTATCCTTAGATCCTCTATGTTGGATGAGGTGATCGAGCAATAGGAAGCCGACCCTAGACTCTTAGAGTTAGTAGGCAAGCAGCATTGCTCGTGATGATAACGGTGTGATTAGATTCAGCACCGTGTTTGTGTCCCTGATTTAGTAGATGTCCCGTGAGCATGTGTTAGCGGAGGCTCATAGGTCGCGATTCTCTATTCATCCGGGTAACACAAAGATGTACCAGGATTTGAAGAGATCATTTTGGTGGTCCATGAAGAAGGATGTAGCGGATTATGTGTCTAGGTGTTAGTGTGTCCAGCAGTGAAGGCCGAGAGCGACAGCGACCATCCGGCCTTATGCAAAGGATGACATCCTAGTGTGGAAGTGGGAAGCTGTCCTATGGATTTCGTCTCGGGTTTGCCTCGATCTAGAAGGGGCAATGACTCGCTTTGGGTAGTTTGTAGATAGATTCTCGAAGACTGCTCATTTCTTGCCTATGAAGAAGAAGCAGTCATAGAGAGTTTAGCTAGATTGTATGTTAGTGTATCATATATTGCATGGTGTGCCGAAGTCGATCATTTCGGATCGAGATCCGAGATTACTTCGAGATTGTGGAAGGGTCTTCAGGATGCTTTATGTTCGGAGCTGAGCTCAGTTCGGCGTTTCATCCCCAGACTGATGGACAGTCCGAAGGACTATCCAGACGCTCGAGATATGTGAGAGCGTGTGTGTTTTGGATTGGAAGGATGATTGGGAGCGTCATTTACCTCTGTGGAGTCGCATACAACAACATCTTTCATGCGAGTATTGGTATGGCTCCATTCGAGGCGTTGTATGGTAGGCCCTGTAGATCTCCGTTATGTTGGGAGGAGACTGGTGATAGGCAGTTGATCGGACCGGAGTTAGTTCAAAAAACTTCGAATAAGATCCCGCTTATCAGGAAGAGGCCTTTGCGGCACAGGATAGGCAGAAGAGCTATGCCGACACAGGAGGAAGGCTTTGAGTTCGAGGTTGGCGATCATGTCTTCTTGAAGATATCGCCTACTCGAGGTGTTGTCAGATTTGGCGGGCATAGTAAGTGAGCCCTATGTTCATTGGCCCGTATAGATTCTCAGACGTTTGGGCAGCGTGGCATATGAGCTAGCATTACCCCCAGCTTTGGCTAGCGTTCACCCTGTATTCCACGTATCGATGCTCAGGAAGTATGTCCGAGATCCGTCTCATGTGATTAGCCATGAGCCAATGGAGATCCAGCCAGATCTTTCGTATGTCGAGCAACCAGTAGCTATTCTGGACCAGAAGGTTCAGCACCTCCGGAACAAGAGTATTGCGTCGGTGAAAGTTCTATGGCGGAACTTCTCACGAGAGGAGGCTACTTGGGAGCTTGAGGATGCGATGAAGAAGAAGTATCCCCTTTTGTTTGAGTAGTGTCGTTCTAACTTTGAGGACGAAGTTCTTTAAGGGGGAGAAGGTTGTAAGGCCCTCGAATTAAATAATTCGTGTCGTATATGTACGTATGTATGCATCTACGTAGTTAGTGGTATACTTATGTGTGATGTGTATAGCTTAGGTAAATAATGTATGTAATGCTTGATAGTAGTGTGTACATGATAACGTATAACACTATAGCATGTATATAGGTGTAAAGGTGCATGGTTTCTACATGTTTTAGAGTTCTGGCCGAAGGCCAGATTGGCGCCAATATCATGACGTCGATGTGGTGTTAGCGTTACCATGGACAACCACTAATCCCAGTGTCTAACGATGTGGACGCCAACTTCTCTGACCTACATGCGTTGCAGAGCCAGAAATTCGGAAACAAGACAACTCACCCATTGGGGAGCTGTCTCCCAACGTCTGAGAGCCATCATATCACCTGTGCGTGGGAGAGAAACCTCTCCCATAGATCTAAACCGAATTTGCTTCCCAAACCCTCTCCTTGCTTTCTACAAGAGAGAAAGAAGAGAAGAAACCCTACTTCTGACTGAGGAAAACCCCCACCTTTGCAAACACCTGAAACTGAAGATCTAAAGCATGTTCCGGGGTTCTGCTGCAACAAGGAGCTTGCTGGATCATCGAGGAAGGCTTCCCCACCACTGCTGCGCCCCTGCATCGACCTAGAACCCGGAGTATTGTCTAGGATGGTTTTACAATTTTTATGAATTTCCCTCGTGTCCTAGACCCCCACATTCACCCATTTTTGGAGCTCAGGTCTGTGTTCTGCACAGACCTGACATCAACGGCAATGTCCATTGACGCTAAGATCGTGCTTAGCGTCCATCGATTAGGCCGTTGACACTGAACTAGCGGCCAGAGACCGCCGCCAAGTTCATCTGAGCAGAACAACAAGTTGTTCTGCCCTTCTATACGATTAGTTTCGATATGTTTTACGGTGAGGATATACTGTAAACCATTTATATGCTATGTATATTGTTGATGTGATGGACGTGCTGTGTGGATGGATTATCATGAATGATAGGACTTAAGTATTTCATGAAGATACATGTGTGATGAGTTTTAATCCACTTAAACCATGTTTGCATGATTTAGGACAAGTCTAAATGCCCTAATTTGTGAGGATTATGCATGTGAGGTTCAGTCCCTGTTCTAAATTTCTGAGACTATTCCCATGCTTGTGTAAATTATTGTAAATTGTTTAGGAAAAATAGTGATCATGCTAGGACATGATAAATCTTCCATAAATTCATGAATTGTCCAATAAATTTGGGAATAAATTCTATGGTCCATGCCTGTTAGGTTCAGACAGTGAGTGGTTAAAACTGTGCTTATGTTTAACTCCATGTTAAATCAAATTGCGGATAGCATGTGAAATAAATGTTAGATTTTCTGTAATTCCGTTTTAGCTCAGAAAAATCTGAAATTTTGTATGTGAGATCCTAAACCCGAAAATAGCTTGTGGTTAAAATGTTAGGTCATTTGGACCAGTAGATGATACAATATGAAATTCCCATGTGAAATTGTGAAACTGATGCTTGTCGTTGTAAAATGATTGTTTTTGTGAATAGCACCTGATTAGCGCGAATTTCTGAGTGCTAAGATTCTGTAATTGTAGTGTCATGTTAGGAAAAATAGAGAAATGTGCATGTGAGTGAGAAAGTGAATGAAATGAGAATGATATGTGTAAACTTATGTGTTAAAAATGGTAAAAACGTGTAAAGTGTAAATTGTGCCAAGTGTGACATTGCTTCCACAGAGGGCAGTGGAACCGTATCGGGGAAAAGTCCCCCTGAGAAGGTTCAATGTGTAAGTGACCCTAAGGGCATTAGGGGGAAATTCTGGAGGTGGACAAGTACCACTGGTTAGGGTGGAGACTGTTCTCCCGGTCTGCGCAGTCCAAGAGTCCATTGTGTTGCCTAGATGGCGTCTATGTGATGTGATGTGTTGTGTCCTTCTTTGGTGGTTTGGACTATGTGTCACGGCACTAAATGTGAAAGTGTAAATGTGCATGTGTTCATGTGTTAATGTGGAAGTGAACAATGTGTAATGTGTATGTGTAAAGTACAATTTTATGTGAATGAAAATTTATGTAAAGAAAATGTGAAACCAAAATGTGAGGATATGATATTATAATCTATGTTGTGACAAATCTGAAACCATGTTAAATCAGTAGCTTCTTATGTTAGGATCATGTTTATATGTGAAAATGCCTAGAATGCATGCTAGGGACAATTAACAAGTATGTGTACAAAATTCCATGTTGGTTGTTCACATGTTGTATTTTAAATGACATTGTAACTTTCATGTGTAGGATTATGGTTGCTAAATCATGTGAAAACCAGCAAGTTTAAAGTATGTAAAATGTTTGGATACATGCATAAGAATGTGTAGATTCCATGCTAGGTGTGTTTGTTTCATGTACGTAGGATAATCATGCTAAGTGCTCTCATGTTTTAGTTAAAATGCAAGATAGAATTTCATGAGTAGGAATGATTAGAGAACATGTGTAGGAATTCATCTTGATAAGGAAATCTGAAAGCATGCATCATGGTTTACTTATAGAATTATCATGATTGGTTATTCATTTCAAACGTTAAGCATGATACATGTTGAGTTTTGCAATTGTGTGTAGAGCCTACTATGACATGTACGTGTATGGTATGAGTGGTGTTACTTGCTGAGTCTTTAGACTCACTACTTGCTTCGGCGTACAGGTGTAGTAGTGACGTGGCACCGTTGGAGGAGACGGTGGAGACGGACTCCGAGCGCGGAGATTAGTCTTTGGAGTACCTTGTGACTTTTGCATTTCATAGTATGTAAATTGAACGTTGTATTAGCGTTATCATGGAAAGAATGTATAATGGTGGACATCTATGTATTAAATTTTCAGCAATTTAAATTATGTGACTTTTAAGTTCTTTAATGTTACTGCAATTTCATGTATGCTAAATGTGGATGATGAACGAATGAATGAAGACAGTAATTCTTTTTACTTTCGCTACTCTGTTCTATATTCACGTGTATCTCAGCTGAATGTATTGTGGGTAAATGTCCCACTGTGATGACGCTTGCTATACGACGTGGGTTGGTATAACCGTACCGGTATATTGAGGGTCGTCACAAATACAAAGGGGTGGAACGTCATGTTTAGGCTGGGTTATCAGTCAGGAAAAGGCCTGGGTGCCCATCTCCAAGGGCGAACCAAGACTGTGGCTAGCACCAAGAAATTCACAAAACATGGCCTGGGATACGCAGAATGGACTGCTTTCTCTTTTCCTTCACAATCGGACCATGGCCCGCTCACCTGGTCTTTGTATGAGCACTTTGTCAGAGGGCCCATCCAGCCCGGATATAACACCACTACAGAGGCGCCGAAATCAGCTTATCAGGCCCTAGAAGCTCAACGGCCCAATAAGAAGAAAAAGCTGAGGAAGGTACAGAGGACCTAGATCAGGATGATGTTGTCTCATCAATTAGTTTGCTGTTTGAAGAACCAGAAGCTGGGACAGAAGAACCAGAATCAGAAGATCTTGTTTCTGCAGTCAACCGTTTGTTCATCGAAGAGGACATGCCGCAAGTAGCAGTGCTATCAGCATCATCAACCACCACCAAGCAACAGTTGCTTGGATTTGGTGAGGAAAGTCATTCAACCGGTTCAACTGTTTCGGAAAAGGAGCTTTGGCCAGGGTTTTCCCGGCCTCCCATTCATCTTATTTCATCCATACTTGTTTCTAATTTTGAGGTTATTCCCTCATCTCCCCCCCTTATTATTCAATTCTCTCCCGACGCCGTTGAAGCGTTGATTCGCCCTTCACCCCTTTTCACCATTTTATTTGATGGCTCAGTTCTGTCTTTCTCCCGGAGCTTCTTAATGTAACGTAGTTCCTTTCATCGAATAAAATAAAAAAATCAAAATATATATAGAAAATCATAAAATTCAAAAAAAAATTCCAAAAACAAAAAATATAGAAAATCCAAAATCCAAAAAATAGAAAACCCAAAAATCCAAAAATATGTGTGTCCCCTCACTCATCTCATCTCCTCTTTCTTCAGACGGCGATCCCCGTTTTCCTCCTCCCCTTTCTTCGAACGGAGATCCCCGTTCTCTCCTTCACTATCCATCAAGACGGCGATCCCCGTCTTTCCACTCTTTTCTCCCTGCTTTCTGCCTCAGCTGTTGATTTCCCCTACTCCATTGACGGCGGTCCCCATCACCCCACTCTCTTGCTTCGACGGCGATCCCCGTCACCCCGCACTCCTGCTCACCTGCTTCGACGGTAATCCCCGTCACTCTGCGCTCCTCCTCTCCTCTCAGGCGGCGATCCCCGCCTTTCTCCTCTTTCTGTGCAAACTGTGCTTTCGTCTGACTGACCAACATGGTCATGTTGGACATTCTGGGCGAGGGGCCTTCTGTTCCCCAGTGCCCCATTCCTACGGCCGGCACCCTGAGCTCGGGTGGCCCGCCTCTTCCTCCAGTCCCATCGGAGGACCCTCGCGGCCCTGCCGCACCTTTTCCTGCTCATTCCAATAAACCTCTGGACACTCCTCCAGAATCTCCTGTAAATATTGGGCTTAGTTTAGAGTCAGGGGTAGAATCTGGCAAGTCCCCGTCCCCATATAGAAAGAAGAAGGGTAATGGCATACCCCGAAGGTATCTGCTTGACTTAGTTCAAAGGTGTGGCGCTCTTCTAGCCGTCGAAGAGTTCGTCCAGGAAGCAGTAGTTTTGAACTTGGAGGATCTACATATAGAGGAAGGGCTAGACGATGGCTTCGGAATTTATGAAATCGTAGCCGAAGGAGACCCATTAGATGAAAATGATTGCGAGATAGAGGATGCTGCTGAGGCGTATGCTAGTGGTATGAGGAGATTCGATGAACCTACCTCAGCAGTCGATGAGCCCACTAAAGAGGTAAATGTGGGGACTGAAGAGGACCCCAGGCTTTTAACCATAGCTTCCAGCCTCCCTCCCGAAGAAGAAGAAGCACTCATAGAAGTGTTGAGGGAGTTTAAGGATTCCTTTGCCTGGTCCTACGATGACATGCCCGGCATTGACCCTGATTTGGTGGAACACAGGCTGATCTTGAAGCCAGGGGCAGTTGCCATCAAACAAAAGTTGAGAAGGTTCCTCCCCCACATCGCTTTGAAAATGAAAGAGGAAATTGATAAACTACACAAGGCCAAGTTCATCCGTGTAGTCCTCTATCCATTGTGGGTGGCGAACATCATCCCGGTCATGAAAAAGGACGGAAGAGTGCGGATCTGCATAGACTTCCGGGACTTGAACAAGGCATGTCCTAAAGACGATTTCCCCCTACCTCACTTGGATGTTCTGATTGATAATACTGCAGGGTTTGAAACTCTATCATTTATGGACGAGTATTCAGGCTACAATCAAATTCGTCTAGCCCCGGAGGATCAAGAGAAAACCTCCTTCACCACCCCATGGGAACATATTGCTATGTGGTCATGCTGTTTGGGCTAAAGAATGCCGCGCCACTTATCAAAGAGCAATGCTAGCTATCTTCCACGACATGATTCATATTGATGTCGAAGTCTACGTGGATGATATTGTGGTGAAGTCTCAGACCAAAAGAGAACACTCCTCCGTGCTTGCCAGGGTATTTCGCCGCGCACAAGAGTATCAGTTAAAGATGAATCCAAAGAAGTGTGTATTCGGGGTTTCTTCGGGCAAGCTGTTAGGCTTCATAGTTAGCAAACGGGGGATTCAAATAGATCCGCATAAGGCCAAGGCAATAAATGAAAATGCCTCCTCCCAAGAACATATCTGAGCTTCGAGGTTTGATTGGTCGGCTCCAGTTCATAAGGAGATTCATATCTCAGCACTCTCAAAGGTGTCGTCCTTTCTATGAACTATTGAGAGGACGAGTCAGCTTTGAATGGAATGTTAAGTGCCAAGAGGCCTTTGATGAGCTCAAGAGTTACCTTATGAATCCTCCCGTGCTCCAGGCGCCCGTCCTGGGAAACCCTTGATCCTATATCTGTCAACTATTGAGGACTCCCTAGGAGCTGTCCTTGCCCAGCATGATGAATCCGGCAAAGAAAGGGCAGTCTATTACCTATCTAGGCTCTTCAATCCCTCCGAGCTCAAACTCACCACAATGGAGAAAACATGTGCAGCGCTAGTTTGGGCAGTGCAGAAATTGAAGCACTACCTCCTAGCTCACAAGGTGAGTTTGATTTCTAGAATGGATCCTATTAGGTATCTCCTTGAGAAGCCAGTCCTTGCCGATAGATTGGCACGCTGGCAAAGCTTCCTCTCCCAATTTGATATTTCCTTCATAGTTCAAAAAGCCATAAAAGGGTATGCCATTGCTGAGCACCTTGCTCACCTTCCTCTTCCCCATAGTGACATAGTTCAAGAGGAATTCCCCGATGAAAACCTGTCACTCATTTCTTATGATCCCTTCTTATCACTCCATTTCGACGGAGCTCTCAATTCTAGGGGACGGGGCATAGGTGTTGTCTTGCTCACCCCAGAAGGGATCACCATTCCTCTAGCTTATCAGCTTCAATTCCATGCCACCAACAACATCTCCGAGTATGAGGCTCTCCTTGCCGGTCTTAAACTCGCCTATCTCTTAGGCACGCGTCCATCTCAAGATTATAGGAGACTCTCAGCTCGTCCTTCGCAAGTCCTTTCTACCTATCGCACTCGTGACCCTAAACTCAAGCCCTATTAAGATCTGGTCACTCTCCTAGCCAAGCAATTCCGTCAACTCATCTACATTCATACTCCTCGCTCTCAAAATATCCTGGCCGATGCCCTCGCATCCCTTGCCTCCTCTCTCTCCTTCCCTCTCAGCCGCAGCGCTGAGACAATCACCGTTCAAAGGTTAGAGGCTCCCTCCACTCAGGACCCTTGGTTCATTAACCTTAGGAGCTCTCTAGTTTTGAAGGCAGAGAGAAAAGAAGCAAATGAGTTATTGCTCGTGGAGCTAGGAGAAATGGTAGAAGAAGAAGGCCTGGTACCATGAATTGAGCTATATTGCCGAGACGACACCTTCCCAGAAGAGGCTGAAACGGAGGACAAGAGAGCTATCTGTAGAGCAGCATTGAGGTATACCCTAATTGGTGAAGTTCTCTACAGACACGCTCTGAATGGAATGCTCCTCCGATGTGTGACAGATGAAGAAGCTTGGAAGATTGTGGAAGGATCCCACTCCAGCAAGTGTGGAGGGCATGTGAATGGTCAGATGTTGGCTAAAAAGATTCTTAGGCAGGGCTATTATGGCCAACCCTAGAAGAAGATTGTGCCACCTACGTTCATAGGTGCGTCAAATGCCAAGTCCATGCCGATAAATTCATGCTCCCTCCTCCTCTCTACATCCACTATCTTCTCCTGGCCTTTCTCCATGTGGGCCTTTGATATCATCGGACCTCTGGTGATCCTAATGCTTAGGTAAAATAAAAATCTTTCATCCTCACTGCTACCGAGTATTTCACCAAATGGGCCGAAGCTGAAGCATTCGCAGAGATCAAAGGTTCAACTGTGTGCGGATTCATCATGAGGAATATTATCGCGCGGTTCGGAGTGCCAAGCAGCCTCGTCACCGACAATGGGCCTTAATTCATATCACAAGATCTTCAAGATTTCTGTAAGAAGTTTAATATTTTTTTGCATCATTCGTCTCCTTACTATCCGCAAGGCAATGACCAGGCCGAAGCCACAAACAAAACACTTTTGAAAATCTTAAAGAAAACTTGTGAGTCTAATAAATTTGTTGATTGGCCATAGAAATTAGTTGAGGCTCTGTGGGCCTACCGTACCTCTGTCCGCACGTCCACTGGGCAAACTCCTTTCTCGCTTACTTATGGGATGGAGGCGGTATGTCCACATGAGATCCTCATTCCTTCGCTAAGAGTTCAGTTAGATAAGGAACTTAATCTTGATGAACATCGGGAGGCGCTACTTACACAACTGGAACTCTTAGACGAACGACATTTAGCTGCAACCGATCATGTTATTTCATATTAGAATAGACTCTCAAGGTTCTTCCAAAAGAAAGTGATTGAGTGAAAATTTCAACAAGGAGACATGGTCTTGAAGTGAATTTTCATAAAACCTGAGGTCCAAGGTCCAAATTGTCAGCAAATTGGGAAGGGCCGTACGTCGTCAGGGAAGTGTACCCCGGGAACGCGTATAGGTTAGTTAACGCCGATGGTGATGAGCTCTCTCACCCATGGAATGGGTTGTATCTTAAAAGATTCTACCCCTAACAAAATTTTGATAACAACACCGCTCCGCAAAACAATGTTTTTGGCCACGTGTCTCATTTTTCTTCTCATTTTGGTAAATAACCTTTATGTTCGGCCACACACACAACACGGCGACCAAAGGCCATTTCCCCTTGCTTATGTCGTTCTTGCTTAGCCTTGGTGTAGGGAGTCAGAGGTCAAATTCTCTTCTCACTCGGACAAGGTCTAGGGACAAGGGAGAGCTAGCTTGTAGATCGGCAAGATGGTACAGACCATGTGAATGAAGTCTCAAATAGGGACGATCAGCTCAAAGAAAAAGAAGAAGAAGAAGAAATGATGAAATAGTGAAAGAGAATGATAAGGAAATAGGGGCATGTCAAAGAGTGGCAGTACAGTTTCCCCGCGGGACGTCCTTGAGCCCGGTCGCACGCATGCCCCCAATTCAAAAAAGGATCAATGACCTTAAAAGTCCCTGGACAACAGACGAATTCCACATGTGACATGCCCATTGCAAATCTTACAAGCCAGTAAACCCGACCCCGAAACCAAGTCTTGTCTCATTATTAATCTTCCTATTCTCCTTAGAAGACCAAAAGACTCACACACCTGGGCTGTGTTAGAACATCCATATTCAAGGGGCAAGAAGCCTTAGTAAGCCAAGGATAAATGCACGCCGCACATAGATGTCATTCACCAAACGAGAGATGGGGATGAGATCCATGGCCAGTTACTCAAAAAGGGGAAGGAGTGTTGTTGTCAGAAATCTCAAAAATCAGAAAATTAGAAATCTCAAAATTCAAAAATTAGAAATCTCAAAAATTCAAAAAAAAATCAGAAATTTCAAAAATTCAAAAAAGTAAAAATCTCAAAAAAATCAAAAAAATTAGAAATATCAAAAATTCAAAAAAAAAATTAGAAATCTCAAAAAGTCCAAAAAATTAGAAATCTCAAAAATAAAATAAAAATTTAGAAATCTCAAAAATAAAAAAAAATCAAAATCAGAAAATCTCAAAAATCTAAAAAGAATGTGTGTACATACCGCTTTCTTTTAGCATACATTGTTTATTTTCCTTTCTGCCTATTTGATAAGGCTCAGCCTCTTGACAATTGCGAAGTTAAATTCATGTTTATCTAAACGCAAGGGGCTGAGCCAAAGAGCAGATCTCACTTGTTTTGCTAAGTGTGCAGGGATAGGTAATTTCAAGAGATGTACAGTGCCGTACTCAGTGTTCTCTGCCTCTCTCTCTCTCTCTCTCCCGTGTTCGAATCTTATTTCACACTCGTGTCAATAAACAAACCATTCATTCCATAAGCAATTGACACAAAAGCAAAAGTTCCACTAAGATATGAACAATATGTACAAAAGATGGGGAGGTGGCTCACATATCTCCTCACTGTCCACCACCACTCTCCCCGGATCCCTCCTGCCTATCTGGAGGTGGCAGCATCTCGCCACCATCTCTGCCGCCCTGGGCGCTACCCTCACCCTGGCGGCGCCTCTCCTCCTCCTCGTTCCTCCGCCTACTGGAGGAACCTGCCAGATACTATCCTACAGAGGCGCCGGTCGCCCTGCTGACGCTCGCCCCGCTCCGACTCCTGCTACGTGAATGGCCTATGTCCGTCACGATCTGTTGAAGGCTCCGTGCCACCGTCTGCTGCGCCAGAAGCTCCAAGCACAGTCGGGTGATCTCCTCCTGGACTCTGGGCGGCCTCTGCACCTGCAGCGCCGCCAGCTCCCTCGTCGCCTCCGCGACCTATGCCTCAGCCACCTCCGCCTGGTTGCGTAGCTGGTCCCTCTCACTCTGAGCAGCCCGGACCTCCCCCTGAAGCTGGTCCCTCTGACCCTGGAGATCCATGGCATGCTCCGTGGTAAGTTGCAAATCTTTCTCCTGCATCAGAGAAATCAGTCAATAATCAATTGCTAAAAAAATAATAATAATCAACCAGGAATTCCATTGTACTTACCCGCTCCTCCAGGTGCCGCTGAGCCTCCTCGGCCCTCAACACCGCCCCCGCCAGCCGGGCCTCCAGAAGTGATGGAGAGCCCCCTGCACCTCGAGAAGAAGAAGCACCGCCTGCTCCGGTGCTCCTCACTCTCTCCAACTCACTCTGCTGCGCACAAAAGCACATGTCAGTTTCCAAAATTTGCCTAAATAAGATTAAGTAATAAAGTTGGGCGGGGTACTTACCAGCTCCGCTGCCTGCCTCTGCGCTACCTCCCGATCTTGCACCGCCGAGTAAAGCAGAGCTTGGAGCGATGCAATCTCACCAGTTATATCCACCTGCGATGCATTGTCAAATCATCAGCTCAATTGCATAAATCTGGAAATTCATTGAGTCGTGGATTAGGAGTTTTACCTGGTGTCGGGCACTCTTATATACCCTACCACCGTACATCAAGGTGTACGCCTGGAGGTAGGCATCATCAGTGGTCGCGTCAGATTTTACGGCCTTTCCTTTCGCTCCCAGTTGCTGATCTGTTCCTTCGCCCGCTCACACCAATCTGTCGTGTCGTGAAGTCCCCGGAAGCTCCGACCCGGTCGGCGGAAACGGTCCCAGACGGGGAACTCCACGGCACTCTGTCGAAGCCCGAGGGAGCGCTGGAAAAGGTGCAGGTGAAGAGGTAGCACGAGGTTGAGTGCATGCAACCACACCGACCTACCGAAGTAGGGGCGGGCCTGCACCAACCAGGGCTGTCCCTCATCGCCCTCCCCCAGGTATGGCTGCCAAACCACCTGCAAAACAAATTCGATCAGCCACCAAGCAATAAAAAAATCAAATAGTTAATCAAAGGGGAAAGGTTAGAATACTTACATCCAAGTAGGGGTAGCTGTCTATGGCCTCCTGAAGTCGCTCGAGCTGGTCCCCGAGGCTGCGAGAATCCCGGATAGGGTCCCAACGGCGTGCAATGGGTACCAAACCCGACCGTGCAAGCTCTCCTCTCCCCAAAGCTGGGAGGTGTAGATAGGCCCAGACCTGCAAGATGAGAATCAAGTTAGATGGCAGTTTATAGCAAGGTGCAGTTCAAGTCAAGGTTTAAGGAGAAGGTGCGTACCTGGAGGAAGGAGAAGAATTCGCTGGTCGAAGTCTGCCGCTCCGAAGCACCCAAGCTGTCAAACTGATGTGCTAGGAAGGCTGCTCCCCAGGCATACCCCCCTACCTCACTCAGGTCCTCTAACAGCGGCAGGAAGCGACAGTGGACTGCGTCGCCCCTCGTGGCAAACAGAAGTCTGCCAAGGAAGAGCATGAGGAAACGATGCAGGTCCAAGTCTGCCTGCACCCCGGGGTCCTCCTGCTAACTCGGGTCAGCGTACCTAGGTGCTCGTCGTCGCTCTCCCCCGCTACCTTCCCTACATCAAACAAACCTAGGCTCTCCTGGAGGGGTACCCTAGGAACTAAGGAAGACCTACGCTCCACGGGTAGCTCTAACAGTCTCTCAGCCAGGTCGTGGTAACAGGGGTAGGTGTATCCCCTCACGGCCCGCCCATAGATCCTGAGCCCCGTGATCCGGCTCACATCCTCAAGGCTGGGGATCATGTGCCCCCATGGGAATACGAAGGCGGTCACCTCCGCATCCCACCTGCTCCGCAGAGCCTGAGTAAGGGCCGGATCTGCCCTCATCCTATCCATCCTAAGGATCTCTCCAAAGCCCATCTCCTCTACCCTCTCTCTCCCTGGAAAGGGGGGAATGCCAGGAACACAGCTAGCACAACAATCCATGACACTCGAGCCCTCATCTCACCCTGTAGATGCATTCAAGTTTAGTTAGAGCTTTTTTTTTGTTTTGTGTTCGGTTGGTATCGCGGAGGCCTTGGTAGCCGCTACCTTGTCACGTCAGTGCGGGGCACTGCGACCATATCGCGTCAACCATAAGGGCCGTGATAGGGTCGCGTCGGCCACAAGTGCCGCCACATGGTCTCGACGCCCCGCCTCGCCATGACACCATGTTGCGGCAGGTCGGGCCGACGCGTTATCAAAACCAAACCGGCCGGAGCCTCCTTTGTTTGATCCTCTTTTCCTTGGGCTTTTCGCCCTACATTTGCCCTCTAGGGGCTCCGTCTACCACCATTCCACGTTCATACAAGGTTTTAGGGTTGAGTTACTTACTGATTTCATGGCCTTGGCCCTTTTCTTCCGCTCCTCCTCCACGTTCATGGCCGGAGCATTCACCTCCTCCTCCTCCGCCATCTCGACCTCGGGTGCTTCCTCCTCGACCGGAGGATCCTCTACCCGGCGCCGAGAGCTCTGACGCTCCGCTTGTCGCTTCCTCCCGGATGATCCCTCACCTGTGTTCTTCCCACTTTCCATTTCATCTTCGAATTGATCGGAGGCGAGGAGAGGGTCAAGAAAGTGCTAAGGACGAGGGATTGCAAGAAGTTTTGAAGGTTCGGGAGTTTGGGGATTTTGAAAGCCGGAAGGGGGAAGAGGAAGAGCCGTTTGGGTTTTGAATGACTCGGTTCTTGACGCGACGTAGCGGGCGGTCGCGTTAAGGTCGCGTCACCCAGGGCCGTCACTACATAATCGCGACGCCCCGGTCGGCCGTGACATTAAGGCGACACCCCTTACCGTCGCGTCATCAACAGAGCCTTTTTTTGCGTTTGCAGAAAAATTCAGTTTTATTCATTCAATTTCAAATCATTACATGCTTTAATAATCAAACAATGCTATCAGATCCTTTCCTAGCTACCATCTTGTCTACAAATCAAAGTAAATCGAATCAAATGATCCCTGCCACAGGCTGAATTTTCTTCAAAGCTTCGATGTATTCTCTGATTACATCATCATCCTCCTCCACTTTGGCTTGAACAACGCTCCTCGCGCATCCTTCCCAATGGACGACAGCGCTGCTCATGTCGCGCTCATCCTATGCATCACCTCTTTTCCTCTCTTGGATGGGCGGGAAGTGTGTGAGGATCGGAACCACCGTCCGAGCCACACCGCATTGAAGATAGCAATGGTCCGGGTTGTAGGAGACTAATGCTTCGTTGCCCAGCAGCCTCAAGGTGAGCCCGGTGCGTTGAGGGAGGTGGATTATCCGGCCGTGCATGAATCGGGGGCACATGTCAAACTCGGCCACGGTCAATTTTCGGAGGTACTTGCGCCATGCTTGTATTCCTTTCACTTGAGCTGTTTTGCACCAAGCTCGAGTGCTCATGTGAAGTCGCCCTCCCACGTACGCCAGTGGATGGTTCAGCATCGTTTTGCACTCCGTGGTCAGGTCCCCCGCCGCTCGGAATTGGATGTGCATTCCCATCCATAACTCGAGGGTGACAACCGACCCATAGAAAGGACCCCCGAGCGCTGCAGAAGTTAGCCGGCGTAAAGGAAACCCAAGACAGCTTGCCCAATGTTCATACCTTCAAAAATAGAGTCAATAATGCTAAGGTTTCTGAAAGAGATGGCGCCGTCCGATTCCAGGAAGAGTATGATGCCGCAAATGCATATGGCGGCTGCCTTGGCGATGGCGGCGTAGTTCTTGGTCTTCCGCTTGCATTGGGAGGTAATCCACTGTGCAATTGGAAGAAGGTGGATGTGCATACCGCTCGTCATAGAGTAGAGGTCGGTTTTCCTTGTGGTAATGTACGCCAAGATGCTCCAGGAGTTGATTTGCTCCACTGTATAGGAAATCGTCGGTTCTTCGCCCCTTTGATAGCGTGGGAGGCCGAGCATGATCTCCAGCTCCTCTAGAAGGATTGTCGCTTCAAACCCGGGGAAGACGAACGTGTTTGTTTGTGGATGCCACAGCTCCGTTATCGCCGTAACACTTTCCCACACGTGCACCATCTTGTTGTAATTCTTGGCCAGCACAAAGACGGTGGACAGCCCCCACTCCTTCAAGTGGCCAATGGACGTAGGCGGCAGTAGCTCGAGCATGGGCACCAGCCATGGCACTTTTGAGAACCGCCTTTGGCCGGGGAGGATCTAAAATAGAAGAAGAAACATGAAGAGCGGAGGAGAAAAGAAGAGAAAGAAAGAGCAAAACAGGGGAAAACAGAGCATAGTGCAGAGACTTCAGAACTTGAGATGAAAAGCCACTTACTTGGAGCTTCGAGCGCGTGTAGATGTGCCCCGGGATGGCGGAGAGTTGCTTCAGATCGGTGTACGAATCCCTAGCAGCTTTTGGGCCGGAGTAGGGAGGGATATCCTCTTGGAATGTAGAGAGCTTCCTCTTCATGTCTACAAAAGAGGGGGGAAAGCTTAAATCTGGAAGAAAAGAGGAGAGAGGAGATTAGCTGCGGGATTAGCACTCCCAAACCCTCTATTTATAGAGTCTTAAGAGGTTCGCTCCTACTCTAATCCCGAAACTAGGTGTTAGGATAAGATTAGAAGAGGTTTAGGAGTCCTAGTGTTAGTCTAGATGTCTTAGGATAAGGGTAAACTCCAGTTTCTTGGTCTTTCTGGGTTCGGTCTGAGTCGCGACGCCGCGATCGGACGCGACCAGGTTGCGACAGGGCGCTGCGACGCGACTATGTCGCGGTCACCCAGGGCGTCGCCTCTCTACCCGAGGGGTTATTTTCATGTCTGTATTTGTGTATATGTGTTGTTTGTTGGATTGTTTATAATTATTGTGTGTTTATTATCTCATTATGTTTGTTTCCTGTCAAAAAATAAAAATAAAAAAAAACAAAAAAAACAAAGGGAAACAAAAAAGGGGGGACTTCGTCATAGGTAAGTCAGGTATTGTATTTCTTTCCCTACTCCTCGTATTACTATATGATATTCTACTTATTATATCATTTCAAGGACCGGCTGGTTCTCAATGTGCTCTGGGATTTGAGTTCCCCTCTACCAAAAACAGTGATAATCTAGGTGCACATTGTTAATCATTGGATAGACCGTCAAGTTGTCTAAGTTCGAGGACGATGGATTCAGGCCTGCATTGCGGTTGTGGGTAATCTCTTGACCCGTCCTTATTTGGCTTAACAATATTATCCTTGATGTATTTTTTTATTTTTCTCCCTTTATTTGCATTCGTTTTGACGATTTCTTTTATTTAGCCCAGCATGCATCATGCAGGACTTTGAGCTTCCCTGACTCATTCTAGACTCTTGATTAGCCCTTGTTGAGTGCCCAATCATTCTCCAGTTTCAAAACAAGAAATCCAATTCCACTCCGAATCAGAAGGATTGCCTCCGAGTGAGTTGTTCCTGTCAGTATGACAAGAACTTCCCTGTCTGGATTACCTATCCAAATTTTCCTTTTCCTTTGATCTGTTTTGGTCGCGAACCGCTCCCAGGACAGAGTCATGAGTTACCTGCCTGGCACGCACATGTCCCTCCAAAACGAAACCTGCAGGCCAATCGGCTAGGGTACCTCTCAATCGAGGGGTTGATCGGCCTCCTCTTTTCTTCTTCTCGTCCAGACTTGTGTTCTTCTTAGCATTCTGCTCAAGCAGCTGACTCGGAGCTTTCACGAAGATTCCAATTGCCTGTTAGTTAGACCAGGTGTCCATTTACCTTGGCTTCCACTTTTCAGTCCACTCCGCGTCATCTCCGTTCCGCCGTTACTTCGTGACACCTCCACTCCACTTCCTCTTCGCTACCCTGCAAAGAGGAAGCCAAGGAGGGGAAATCTGTAGACACCCGGTTCTGGCTAATTGGCTGAGCCATATTTCTTGTAATCTTCGTGGGCCCCTAATTGGTCACTCACCTTGAGCCCATCATTAGCCTTGTTTTGAGCCCATTAAACCATTAAAATGCCTTGAAATCCCGCACATTATCACTTTGAGAGAGTCCTTGGGGCATAATAACTCTTATCTTATCATGTGATTGGCTGATAATTCATGATTATTTCAGATTTATTGTCGCGACGCATCGTGGCGCCGCGTCTCTATGTCGCGACGGTTCTGGCTGCCGCGACAGCCCATGCATTATCCATGCACGTGGGTAATACTGTCGCGTCGCCCCGCCCTGTCGCGTCTTAGTCGCGGTCCTACGATACGCCGCGACAATAGCCGAACCCTCTGGCCACCATAATTGCCCCCTATTTATCCTCTTATGAATCCATCTTAATCCCTTGGGATTATCTCCACCTCTTGGGGCGAGATTCCGGTCCTAGGGGCTCTCCTTTGCATTCCTAAGGACTCTCCATCCGTTTTTAATAAAACTTTATCTACCATTTTAATTTCTGAGCCATTTAAAGAAGATAATATCATTTTTTCTCACTCCAAGCTCTATATAAACAAGGCCCCTCCTCAAGGATGAGGGGAGCCTCATTTTTACCCCGAAGGGCTCCCGAATTCTTCCCTCACCCATACTGAACCACGCAGCCATCCTTTTCCTCTATTTCCCTCACATCCCTCTTCACCAAAACGCCTTATTTCACCCTCTATGGAGCACGGGACGTGAGAAGAGCGACTCTAGCACTCTCTTGAAGCTTTATGGACGATCCTTCGAGCTGCAACAATGCCAAGGAGTCGCCCTAATGGGGCTCACCCTCTTCCTTTCTTTTTCCCTTTCCCCTTCTTTTACATGCATTTTCCATGTTGTTCTTAGATAGAGCATAGTCAGCACACACACCCACGTTTTCCTACACCCAAAGGGGTTTAAAAACCACCCCCAGGTCCGTTCCCTCCATGCTCCACATTTTTTTTCGCATTTAAGAATAGCTACTACACTTAATATAGTCTAACAGGGTTTTATTTCTTGTTTTTTCGTTGTTTTGGCAGGCACCTAAGCGAAGATCCATGCGGAGCTCTCATCCTCTAGCCGGCTGGAGGACGGGAAGAAGGTCTCTTCCATCATCTCCCGCACAGAAAAGAACGCGACAGTGGAGGGTGACGCGACAAGAAGACGCGTCCATCAAGGGCGATGCATTATCAGCACTATCGCGGCAACCATGACTGCCGCGACATAAGGTACACCCCCCGTTCTCTCTCCTTTTCCTAGAGTAGTTAGCCCAGACATTTCTCTTCTCATTAGGCAACTATCTAGGTGGCGATCATATCCATATTTTTATACTATTAGATTTAGTATGTGTTTGCGTGTCGAGGGGAAGCACAATCCCTGTGATTATAGATAGGGGCTAGAACTTCAGCACTGACATGGCCCTGGTGATATTCTCTGAAGAGAAATCTATGAAATGCAACCAGGAAGCTTTTCTGTACCTTGATTCTTCCCATCACTCTGGAAAAACGCTCAAAGATAATAGACCCAACAGAGGATTCCATTACAAGGAAATGGATCTGAGGGAGGCAAATCTGATCAGGCACCTGAAGGGTAGCAAAATCAATCTGAACTGCTTCAGTGTGGGCAATGCCTGGATTCAGAGCTTTGATAGTCTCCTTGAATTGATTCAGCTGAACTTCAGGAAGTCGATGGACATATTAATAGTTGTTGAACATAAGAAAGTATCTGACCATCTTGATTTCCTTTTGGATGAAGGACCCCCAACAATCCTTGTGGTGGATCCGGAACCATTCTGAGAGGGTCAGGGAATGGTCCCTTGGAGGGAATCTGGCAGACTTGGCAAGAAGATATTTCTTGAACAGCTCTTTATGCCCTTTGCCCCACTGCTCTTCTGTTTTAGAGTGAGCAACAGAGAAGATTTTGGATTTTTCTATTTTGGTGAGAGGAGAGAAGGGTAAAACAACATTGAGGTGGTCATAAAGGTTAGGAAATGGAAGGTTTATAATGGTAGCAAAAACAACCTTCTGAAGGTACTCTCTATACAGTGGTTTACTTCTGTTGTCCACTGTGAGAGAGAACCATAGAGGAGGATATCTGGGTTTTGAAACAATAGCTAAAGAGGAAGAAATTTGTGACGGATCGGGGTATTTATGCACATTAAGGCTCCATATCCAGATCCGCCTCCCGCGAACGCACCGAAGTGTCGCAAGGGATATCTCACACACGTGTCCAATAAGAGTATAAAAGACAAACCACAAGAATATAAGACACAAGAAAGTACATGTGCTCATATCTGTTCACAAATTTGTACAACTGTCCCATTACATTAATACATGTCCAATTAAAAGTACAACTACCTGGGGCATACCTCGAGGGAGCACAGGCTCACAGAACGCTAACTACTACTCAACTGCTGGTGGTACAAGTCTGTCACAACACCGCTGCAAGCGAAACACATGGAAGCCCTGAAAGGAACTGTAGGGGAGTGAGCCTCAACAAGTCACTGGCTCAGTAGGGGCTACCCAAAACAACACTATAACCACAGACACCTCGACCCCAATGGGTCTCACTGGCAACAACAATAGCCAAACCATTTCATGCTCACATCATTACAATAAATAACAATTAAACATGCTTATGATAATAAACATAATGTCCTCAGAAGAAAAGTAGGACTACAGGACTAACATAAAATCATTAGTTAGCCCAACTACTAAAGTGCCTAAACCACAGTCTCATTGGGACACTGCCACGACAACTGGTTGCCTAAGCTAAAAGCCATACAGGCAAAGTACTGCCCAAACTATAAGCTTTATAGGCAAACCTCAAACACTTGAGTAACAGGACTGGAAGTTGGTCCTTTATACTCCAAACCACACTACATCAGAAACTACACACAAGGTATCAGAACTGGCTACCACGAAGCCATTCATAACACACTAAACTATAATTGGAATCATATCCAAGAAGAGTAAAACTCAACAAGTGGAAGGTCTCACACGGCCTCCACGGAACATAGTTTAACTAAACCACAATATGCCTAGGCCATAAGCCTCATCGGCAAATTACCCACAAAGGTAACATAATTAATAATCACAAACTAATCCACAATAATCTTATAAACAAAGATCTACTTAAAGCAATTAGAATACAACAAGTGGCAGGTCAAACCACAAGACCTCCTCAACACACAAGTACCCGGAAAGGTTGGTACACAATGTACCGCCAGAAAACTATAAAGTAACCCACGAAGGAAATAGGTACCTGCAACTCTGAGGTACCACAACACAAACACCCGAACAAGGGTATAAGTAGGTGGTAAATACCACACTGAACCACGATTATATTGTGCCCTTACTTAGACACAACATTACAAGTGAAACCTTAATCGACGAGTCACACAAACCACAACTCAGTCACAGCTGTGCCAACACCAGGGCACACCTCGAACTGGTCAAACCTCGACCACGAGTCACAAACTCACAAACCACGACAAATAGCAAAGCACGAGTCGGAAGGGAACGACGTCACCACAGCTACAACTGGAGCTAACTAAGCACGAGTCAGAAAGAACGACGCCACCACACGGGAACAAACTACTGGCTGATCAGGCCAATATCCAACCCGGACAACACAACACAAGAACTACCTCTCAGCCTCGCAGTCACGGACGAAAGGTCCAACTGCCGCTCCACAAGGAAGAAGTCAAACAAATGTGGAGACCAACCAACACCACACCTGCAGACACACAGCTGCAGGCCCATGCCTGGCACCTCTAGAGTCTCTGGCCGGAGCACTCTAAAGTGAGGCACTGGAAAACAGGACTAGCTGGGGACCAGTGTCGACTACTGGTGCCCGTACCCCCAACTACGAGCGCGCTACAAGCGACAAAAGAACAAACTCTGGGAAGTCGCTGCCCCACTGTCGTCTTTCCCTCAGCCGGACGTACAACTCAAACTCAGGAGTGAGGGTGTCCAGGAAGACGACACAGACCTCAACGGTACAACACAAGTACCGGAACAAAACCCCGAGCACAACAAACACACGTGCCTGGCTCACAAAGAACCTGGGGTACCCGACTAGAGAGGCATTCCGGAATAGGTGCCGGACCACCACACTCGGCTAGCACAAACCACGATACTTACACATATAGCCTTTACTTATAATTCACAATATACAAGTGTTAGGATTAGCTTAGCATCGGTCACCGTGTGACCCCAAAGCTATCCTACACCAACACATACCTGAACCACAAACTTGCCTATCATTGGTCATCTCATGACCACCGTGGCAACACACACCACTTACTTCATAAATCCATATAATATTATTCGAAAGACAACAACGGACCAGGGCTAGGTCCACATATGACCTTCACTTCCCAAACACCACAAAGTCATGGCTAGGCTCACATAGGAACCTCACTGCCCAGTTATTACGACAAATCATAAGAATTACATTACAACAAAGTGTGTAATATACACACACTCAAACCACGTAGACAACACGTGTATATTACACCCTGGTAGGTGTACCATACGTCAGTCACGTAAACTTCATGTCCAACACATGGACAACAAACACACATAATTAAACCGCTACGTACATCATATCTTATTCACATAAAACATGCCTTTTACATGAGCAGTATGCTCCAAGAGCATAACAAATGCACTGGCTCACACCGGTCATCGCCATGCACACACAATCACACAATATTCATAACCAGGAAAGCTACGTAAACAACACTGCATGGATACATGCATAGGTTGGCGGCAACATCGACTGCCGCTTGAAGGAAGTAAATGGCAAACGATCTAGCCGTCTATATCCCAGCTGGTGAGCTTGGCGACAAGAGATCTTGACGCCAAGTTCTCCGGCCTAAAACCCTGCAGAAACCCTAATCCAGCTCTACAGGTTTTCCAACCGTTTAACCTTTAACATACCAGAACCCGAAACAACCCACTACAACATGCTTCATTCACTAAATTACTCAAACCACCCATAACCCCACATGGTGCAACTTAATCCGAAAATACAGTAAAAATGTTGGTTCAAGTGGTTAAGTCGTGTTTTAATGTTTCTATCGAACTAACTGGGTTCGTCCCCTACCTCAGAAACGCAATTAAACTCCCGAAGAACCTCGAATCACGCCGAAACCCGAGAAACGTCCCACGAACACCGCGCTCCAATCCGCCATTCCCCGCCCGATCTGCCGCTACCACGCGCACCACAGCCTTCCCACGAGCTCCTGCCAACCGCCAGAACTCACGAAGAAGCTCAAGGGTGAAGGTGGGGGAAGAGGAAGGGAGAAGGAGGAGAAAGAACAGAGCTCGGGTCTGCCATAAAAACACAGGCATGTCAGGTTAACGTCAACCCTTGGGCCGTTTAACCAGACCGCCACAACTAGACGTCCACAAAGCTTGACGCCAAGTTCAACAGTCGACGTCCTCATCGATGGACACCAACACACTGCTGATGTCCAGCAAGCTGAACACAAACACGGACCCAAACCAAACCCGGTAAGGATCTAATAAGAAACACACAACACTAATGGGCCTCGCATTGGCCACCAAACCCGCTAAACCTGGCTCCACGGGGATCCAGAAAACGCGCGACGTTACAAAATTTTTCTCTTTTTAGGGGCAGAACTAGAAGAGTCTGCCTTATGGATGTGATCCCCTACTTTCAGGACTGTCCTGAGAATGGCTTCCTCAAACTCATCCTTTACTTTTTCAATAAAGGGAGAGTCAAGTTGAGCTCTCTCAGGATTATAGTGATGAAAGAGGGTGGAGGAGAAGGATGAAGGAGGGAGTCAGAAGTAGAATGAATGTCAACATCTGGTCCAAGGGAGGGACCAGAGGAAGATGAGGCTCCAACAGAGGATGCTGGAGGGACCTCAAAGATAGGTGGAGGTGGAAGAATATGAGTAGAGGAGGCAGGAGAGGAGGTGGATTGAGAGGGAAAGGATGTTGGTGAGGAGATGGGTCTAGGTTGAGGTTTCTTGAATGTCTGTGGAGCAGGAGGTGCTGTGGAGGATGAAGGTGGGGATGGAGGAACTGGTGTTTGGGAAGAAGTGGGAGCTGGGGGCTCAGGAGCCAAAACTTCTTCTTCAGCCAAACTTTGCACAGGTTCAGACTCCAATGGCTCTGATGGCCCTGACACCTTCTCAGCTGGCCCTGGAGGCCCTTCAACCTGCTCAGCTGGCCCAGATGGCCCTTGCTCATTGACCTCTGCTGCTGCTGCTGCTACTGCTGCTGATGGCCCAGACACTGGAACTGATGGCCCTGATGGCCCTGATTCTGGAACTTGAGCTGCAGGAGGTGGAGGAGGAGGAGGAACTTGAGCTCTAACCACCTTCAGAATCTCAGAGAGCATTGTCTTCATGCTGCCCATCTCTTTGTTGAACCATTTCATGGCATTTCTGATACTTGAAATCTCCTTGGAATATGAAGCTTGGCTCATGAAAATGGAATTAACATCTGATTGAAGAGAGCATAAGATTGTGCCTTGAGCATCCAATCTCTCAATGACAGGCTTCAAATTTATGACTATTCTCTGTTTCACCTGCCTCTCAAAAGGAGTATCTGCTAAGAGTGGAACTTCGGAAACCACTTCTTTTCCTTTCTGCTTTGCCTCTGAAGCTGGAGGCTGCTGATCATGATCTGATTCTGAGGAGCTGGCTGTCTCCCCATCTCTAGGATCATTACCTGGGGAATTGTCATGTTCCTCCCCCTGAGTGCCATCATCTTGTGAACTGGCAAAGACTCCTTCAGCAGGCACACTGCCCATAGGCATATCAGTATGTGTTGCTTCTTCTGTGACCTCTTGTCTTTCACAAGGTTGCTCCCCCTGAATAGAAGCATCTTCCATCAAGACATCTTCTGGAGCAACTGTTTGCTCCTCCTGAATGACTTCTGCTGCAATTGATTCCTCAATGTGGCCTGATGCCACAATCTCTTCCTCTGGATTTCCACCAGCCTCTGGAGTGACTGGGGTGGAATGAATAGAATCCAACACCTCTCTAAGGATAGAGGCAACAATGGAGGTGGGCAAAGGATCTGCTGCACCTACCACTGCTTCTCCTACTGGTGCTTTGGAGGTTGAGATTCAACTGCAACTACAGGTGACCCTACTAGCTCTGCTGTCCCTGCTACTTGAGCTGCCAGTTCAGATGGTCCTGCTGCCTCTTGAACTGCTGATACAACAACTGTTGGCTCAACTTCTGCTGCTGATGCTACTGCTGCTGGTTCTGCTGATGCTTCTGGCACTTCTTCCTGAATATCTGGAATATCCCCTATAATGGCCTCTCCTCTGCCACAGAGGTCTTAGGCCAAATTCCACCAACAACTGAGAATCCACTCTTCCTCAGATTTCTAGACCTAATTGCTTGGCCCATCTTTTCAACTACTGCCCCAGATAGATCAACACCAAAGTGTTTGAAGATCTTGGTAAGCAAATGGGCATAGGGCAAAGAGACATTAAGCTTGCTCTTTGTATCCCAAATCTGATCACGGGCAAACTTCATCCTCTCAATCATTACTTCGGCCATGTTGATGTCCTTGTTCTGTATGGCCCAGAACATCATATCCGAGTCTGCTTTGGTACAAGTGGAGAATGTTGCACTTCTAGGAACCAAAATCTGACAAACTATGAAATGAAGGAGGCGGTTGAAAGCATTCAACTGATTAATATCTAGTTTACCATCTCTTAGTCTGAACCCTGGTCCTACAATGCCAAGACCTTTAGCTTGGGCGTCCACGGTGTGAACCCCACTGTGCCCGGATGTCTTCACTCCAAACAACAAATGCAATAACTCATGATCTATTTTAATCTGGGTTCCCTTGACAGATGAAACTAGAGACCCGTCTGTCTCTGATCTTAGGCATACATAAAAAGCCTTCACGAGGTCTGGATAGCTTACCTCGGAGAAGGTGGTGATTCCCATCCACTGCATCCTGCTCATTGCTGCCACTACACTGTGCATGCCGTTCTTCTCGAGATCAGCTACATCCACTGCCTTGTTCCCACAAACCTTGGTCTTCACAAACGTGAACCTCTCCTGCTGCTCAGGAGTAAGGAACTCAGCGCCGTAGACCCCAAGACTTCCGGAGATGACGGATGCGGCCATGGAATCAGGTGAACAGGGTTTCTGGAGGGTTGAGAAGGAAGAAGGAGTGAAAGCCCTCAAGAAATTTGTCGCGGGAAGGAGAGAAGAGCTTCAAACTTGCAGAGAGTCGATGTCCGAATCGTTAGGGCATCAGCTTAGGCAACCAGACGAAAGAGGGAAAAAGGTAGAAGATGGGAGATGAAACGTTCCCACATCAATTTTTGTAATTAAATAAATACTTTTGTGGAAAGTGAGGCGTCAAAAGGCGGCAAAAAACGACAAAAGAGTTTGACTATTCAAACCTACTTTAATAAAAGAGCGGCCAGGAAAGATAATTTGAATTTCTTTTGCTTAAATCCATGGAGGGAAAAATTTACTTAATTCTGAAAATTTATATGCCAGTTTTAAACAGAAATCTTTTCACAAATTACACATGCCCAATTCCCTTCTAAGAGATGTGAATCTCTCTTCAGGTAAGGCTTTTGTGAAAATATCTGCTAACTGACCGTTTGTATCAATAAGGATATTTCAATATTACCATTTGCAACATGATCATGAATGAAATGATATCTAACCTCAATATGCTTGGTCCTTGAATGTTGGACTGGATTTTTTGTGAGATTGATAGCACTGGTGTTGTCACACAATAGTGGAATCGATTTGATATTTAATCCAAAATCTTCAAGTTGTTGCTTTATCCATAGGAGTTGTGTACAACAACTTCCAACAGCCACGTACTCAGCTTCAGCTGTAGACAGTGCCACTGAATTTTGTTTCTTTGATGACCAGGATATCAAACACCCTGCAAGAAATTGACAACAACCACTGGTGCTTTTTCTATCTACTTTGCATCCAGCATAGTCAGCATCAGAGTATCCTACTAAATTAATTTCACAAGATTTTGGATACCACAGACCTAAATCATGAGTTCTAGCTAAATATCTAAATATTCTTTTCACAGAGATTAAATGTGATTCTCTAGGATCTGCTTGATACCTAGCACACATGCATACACTAAATAGAATATCGGGTCTACTAGCTGTTAAATAAAGCAGTGAACCTATCATACCTCTGTAGACCTTTTGATCTACTTTCTTACCATCTTTGTCATTGTCCATCCTTGTTGATGTACTCATTGGTGTTGACAGTGGCTTGGCATTATCGAATCCAAATTTCTTCAAGAGTTCTTTTGTGTACTTTGCTTGGCAGATGTGAGTTCCTTATTTTCCTTGCTTGATTTGTAGTCCAAGGAAATAATTGAGCTCTCCCATCATGCTCATCTCAAATTCTCCCTGCATCAACTTTTCAAAATACTTGCAAAGGGATTCATCAGTAGATCCAAAGATAATATCATCTACATAAATCTGTACAAGTAGTATGCTTTTAACTTTTGGTTTTACAAATAGAGTGCTATCTACTTGACCTCTACTAAAACCATGGTTTAGAAGAAAAGAACTAAGCCTTTCATACCAGGCCCTAGGTGCTTGCTTTAATCCATATAAAGTTTTATGAAGTTTGAAAACATGATTAAGAAATTCTGTGTCATCAAAACCCGGGGGTTGTTCCACATAAACTTCCTCTTTTATAAAACCATTTAAGAATGCAGATTTGACATCCATTTGAAATAGTTTTAAGTCTAATGCTGATGCATATGCAAGTAATATTCTAATAGCCTCAAGTCTAGCTACAGGTGCATAGGTTTCATCGAAATCTATGCCTTCCTCTTGGGAATAGCCTTGAGCTACCAGTTTGGCCTTGTTTCTTAAGATCACACCAGCCTCATCCAATTTGTTTCTGAACACCCATTTTGTGCCAATAACTGGATGGTCTGATGCTCTAGGAACAAGTGACCATACTTGGTTTCTCTTGAACTGATTTAGTTCATCTTGCATGGCCAAGATCCAAGATTCATCACCAAGAGCTTCATTGACTGTCCTCGGCTCTATTTGAGAAACAAATACTAAATAATCACAGGGTATCATGTTACCTCTTGTTCTTACCCCAACAGATGGATCACCAATAATATTCTCAGGTGGGTGATCTTTCTTGTATCTCCACTCCTTTGGAAGATTTTCATGTGTAATTTCCTTTTGTTGCATGTCTTCCAGAGGTGGATCATCTTTGTCCTCAATTGATGTATTCTTTAGTTTCTTGGACAGTTCATCTGCATCATCATTATCACTATCTTCTTCCTTTCTCAAGGAAGGGTTAGTTTCATCAAAAATAATATGTACAGACTGTTCAATTAATAAAGTACGTTTATTAAATACTCTATAGCCTTTGGGTTTAGAGGTGTACCCCATGAAGATGCCTTCATCTGATTTGGCATCCAACTTACCAATGTCCCTTTTTCCATTTTTGTGGATGAAGCAAGGACATCCAAATGTCCTGAAGTGGTTGATCTTTGGTTTCTTTCCTTTGAACAGTTCATATGCAGTCTTCTTTAGGATTGGCCTGATCATTACTCTGTTGATAATGTAGCTTGCTGTGTTGACTGCTTCAGCCCAAAAATACCTTGGCAGATCATATTCCGATAGCATTGTTCTTGCCATATCCAATAGAGTTCTATTCTTTCTCTCAGCAATTCCATTTTGCTGTGGTGTCCTTGGTGCTGAGAAATTATGCTCAATCCCTGATCATCACAGAACTTAGCAAATTTTTCATTCTAAATTCACCACCATGATCTGATCGGATAGAGACAATGCTGAACTTCATCCTTCTGGACCTTTTTGCTGAAACTGACAAAGTTTTCAAATGTGTCATCTTTATGCTCTAGGAATGATACCCATGTGAATCTTGAGTAATCATCGACTATGACAAAACCAAAGTTCTTTCCTCCAAGACTGGTAGTCCTCATTGGCCCAAATAGATCCATATGAAGGAGCTCTAAGGGTTTTGAGGTGGTTACCACCGTTTTTAACTTGAATGAGCTCTTGGTGTGCTTTCCCTTAGCACAAGATCTACATACACCTTCCATTTTTGCACTGACCTTTGGCAGACCTTCCACAAGATTTTTCTTTAGCAATTTTCTCATGCCATCTATGCTGCAATGTCCTAGTCTTCTGTGCCATAATTCAGTAGACTTATCCCTATTTGCCGCCAGACAGACATTTTGATCTTTGAGTTCCTCAAGATAGAGCACATATAAGTTCTTTTCTCTATTTGCTTCAAAGATAACTGCTCCATCCTTCAATATGCTGCATTTTGATTCTTGAAACTGGATCTGATGGCTTCTGTCACACAGCTGGCTGATGCTAATGAGATTATGCTTCAACCCTTTGACAAGCAACACATCTTCAATAACTGTTTTTCCTTTATTGTTCACAGAGCCACTGCCTATCACTGTTCTCTTTCCATTATCACCATATGTGACGGTTCCTTCTTCAGCTTGAAGATGAGTGAATAGCTTCTGGTTTCCTAACATGTGCCTTGAGCACCCACTGTCCAAATACCATTTGGATCTTCGAGTGTTAACCTTATCTTCGGTATTCGCCATGAAAGCCAAATTGGCTTCTTCTTCATCACTGCATGAACTCGACTCACTGTTTGAGTCGCTACTGTTCTCCCATGCAGCTGCCATTGCTTTCTTTTTGTATTTCCTGAATTTCTTGAAGTTTTCTCTCTTCTTGAATTCAGGCTTCTTGAGTTTTGGACATTCAGCTTTGATATGTCCTGGCTTTTTACACTCATAGCAAATGGGCTCTCCCTTCTTCTGATCCTTCCCATCTGGTTTCTTGAAGTCTTTATTTCTCTTGAAATGTCTTCTTCCAGATTGGAACTTCTTCTTTTTGGCTAGAATGTGTTTCAATTTCCTTGATAGCATAGCTTCTTCATCTTCATCACTGTCCTTACAGCTTTCATTGTTGTCGAGTGATTCTTCTGATGAATTCTCATCGGCCTTGAGCGCATTTGACTGCTTCTTTCTGCTGGAGGATTCTCCTAATCTCTCCATGTTTATCTCATGAGCCATAAGGGACCCAATGAGCTTTTCTAAAGACATTCTCTTTAGATCATTAGCTTCCTCAATGGCTGTTACCTTTGGGGTCCACGAGGATGGTAAAGATCTAAGAATCTTTTGACCATATCTCCCATTTCATAGGTCTTTCCTAGTCCAGCTAACCCATTTGTAATATCTGTAAATCTACTGAACATTTGGGTAATGGACTCACCTGATTGCATTTGAAATCTCTCGTACTGTGCTACAAGAATGTCTATTCTTGTTTCCTTCACCTTGTCTGTGCCTTCATAGGTGATTATGAGCTTTTCCCACATTTCCATTGTGGATTTGCAGGCTGAAACTCTGTTGAACTCCTTTTTACTAAGGGCACAACACATAATACTCTTTGCTTTACAGTTCTGCGAGATCTTCTTCCTATCATCGTCTGTCCACTGAGCTTTCTCATTTGTGACCAGAAGATCGCCTTCTTCTACTATGGACCATATCTGATAATCGTGGCCTTGCAGAAAGTACTCCATTCTTGTTTTCCAGTATGTGTAATCCTCTCCATCGAACAATGGTGGTCGGTTGACAGACTGACCTTCGTTGTGACCTTGGGCTGCCATGGATCTTTACTCTTCAGATCGTTGGATCCTTTCTTTCTCGAAGAGACTCGCTCTGATACCACTTGTTGCCCAGTTGACAAGCCCAGAGGGGGGGTGAATGGGTCTTTTAAAAAATCTATCTAGGTGACACTTGTACGTAAAAATATACACAAAAACAATCTTCGATGTTGGTTAGTAACGGTTAGTATGAACAACAAACCCACAAAGAATCAATCACACAACGCAAGGAATTATCCTGGTTCGGACCTCCTTTCCTTAGGAGTCCTACGTCCAGTCCCTGAGCAACAACTCAGGATTTCACTAACTAGGGTACAATCCCCCTATGGACACTACAACACCCAGCTCAGCTGGTCTTCCTTCACCCCAGAAGGGAACAACAACACCCTGGATACCCCACCAGGTCCTCCTTCACATCCGAAGGGAAACAGCACCTGAATCCCACCAGGTCTTCCTTCACACACGAAGGGAAACACCACAAAGAGAATAGAATGAATTCAAGCCCCTAGATCAAGCTTTTACAAGCCAAGATCTGAAGCAACAAGCACTGAGAGCAAGAGATCTAAACAAGGCACACTCTCAGAACTACACGGGCTCTCTTAGAAATTCTATTACAGCACAGAGAGCGAAGAGCTAAAGATGATGAGGAATGAGATCCTTGGCTCTAGACTTCTTGCAGAAGAATTTGAATGCTTGTATGTGAGATGCTTGTTCTCCACACAGTGTCTTTTTTATTCTTCTCTTCTGTCTTGTATTTAAATCTCCAATTTGAAATATTGTCGTTGGAGTATCCGTTGTCTCTTGTCCAAGTAAACGTTAGACTGAAGGAAACTTGGAAGCTTCAACAATCTTTTATCCAGTTGAGCACGCAAGGAGATAAGGTATTCTGGCGTCTATATGATCCAACGTTGTATGACAGAATGTCTTTAGGACCCTGCACATATTAAATGCTAGAACAGTAGACAACTAGGCTGTCTCTTGGTGTCAGTAAACGTTGATATGAATATTCACCAAAATAGCAATGCCAAGTAGCTTGTTCTAAAAGATGTTGACAGAATATGCACGATAATGAAAAGATATCATCTGTATGCATGCAGAGATACGTTCTGTCTTCATTAAATGCACAACAGTCAGACAGATAACAGAAGACTTTGACTATTCAACGCTTTAAGATAAATGTCAAGTCGATATAAACCATAAAGTCGTTGTCTATATGACTTATGAAATCGTTATGATCAAGTCAGTTTGACCAAGTCATTATGAGTCATAGCAAATCGTTACATTTACTGAAGGATTCAATATGAACACTTAATAAATCGTTATAGAAAGCAAGTCGTTGTGTTCACTGAAGAAATCGTTGTGAAATACTTAACAAATCGTTATAGAAAGCAAGTCGTTGTGTTCACCGAAGAAATCGTTGTGAAACACTTAACAAATCGTTATAGAAAGAAAGTCGTTGTGTTCACCGAAGAAATCGTTGTGAAACACTTAACAAATCGTTATAGAAAGTAAGTCGTTGTGTTCACCGAAGAAATCGTTGTAAAACACTTAACAAATCGTTACGATGGGCAAGTCATTACGAGTTCTAAAGAAATCGTTATGATAACTTAAGAAATCGTTACGGCGAGCAAGTCGTTGTGAATTCTAAAGAAATCGTTATGATGACTTAAGAAATCGTTACGGCGAGCAAGTCGTTGCGAATTCTAAAGAAATCGTTATGATAACTTAAGAAATCGTTACGGAGAGCAAGTCGTTGCGAATTCTAAAGAAATCGTTATGATGACTTAAGAAATCGTTGCGATGAGCAAGTCGTTGCGAATTCTAAAGAAATCGTTATGATAACTTAAGAAATCGTTACGGCGAGCAAGTCGTTGCGAATTCTAAAGAAATCGTTATGATAACTTAAGAAATCGTTACGGCGAGCAAGTCGTTGCGAATTCTAAATAAATCGTTATGATAACTTAAGAAATCGTTACGGCGAGCAAGTCGTTGCGAATTCTAAAGAAATCGTTATGATGACTTAAGAAATTATTGCGACGAGCAAGTCATTGCGAGTTCTAAAGAAATCGTTATGATAACTTAAGAAATCGTTACGGCGAGCAAGTCGTTGCGAATTCTAAAGAAATCGTTATGATGACTTAAGAAATCGTTATGGTGAGCAAGTCGTTGCGAATTCTAAAGAAATCGTTATGATGACTTAAGAAATCGTTGTGACGGGCAAGTCGTTATGAGTTCTGAAGAAATCGTTGTGATGACTTATAGAATCGTTGCGATGACTTATAGAATCGTTGCGATAACTTATAGAATCGTTGTGAGAACGATTTGTTTGTAATCAAACGATGTCACAGTAAAGAAGTCGTTCAGACACTTAAGAAATCGTTATAATCACTAAAGGAAGTCGTTGTGACTTTCAACAGAAGTCGATGTGGACTTAGAGAAATATGATCTTGACAAGATAAAAGCTTCAGAGAGGTAATGCTTACCAACATTGGTTAGTGTGACCTTGGTATAATTTCTGTACTTAAGACTTATGAAATATATGTTAGAAATTATTGAAGGAATTTTGTTAATCACCAAAAATAATAAAAATAAATAGGTAATTAAAATTACATGGGGACAGACTGATCATCAGGTTGTAGCCCGATCTCAAGTCAATCTTCGAGAACACTGAAGCTGACTGCAACTGGTCAAACAAATCATCGATCCTGGGCAACAGATACTTGTTCTTCACTATTACCTGATTCAGCTGCTGATAATCGATGCACATCCTGAGGCTGTCATCCTTCTTCCTCACAAACAAGACAAGCGTTCCCCATGGCAAACGGCTCGGACGAATGAAGCCCAACTCAAGTAGCTCATCGAGTTGATGCTTCAGCTCTCGCAACTCCGCCGGCGCCATCCGGTACGGTGCCTTGGACATAGGCATCGTCCCTGGAAGCAACTCAATGGAGAAATCTACCTCTCGCTCCGGTGGCAAACTAGGTAGATCCTCCAGAAACACGTCAGCAAACTCACAAGAAACAGGCATATCTGAAATAGATAGCTCACAAGAATCCAAGAAACACACAGAAGCAAGGAAAGCTACACAACCATCTCGAATAAGGTGCCGAGCTCCATAGAAAGGGACGAAGGGTCGACGGGTAGACCGTGTACCTCGAAAACAAAGCACAGGTGCTCCAGGTATCTCGAACCGCACGGTCTTCCACTGACAATCCACCAGCGTAGAGTGTGCCTCCAACTAATCCATGCCAAGAATGGCATCAAAGTGGTGGATCTGTAAGGTGAACAATCTGGCAGGTAGATGGTGGCCTTGTACCTCGATGGTGACACCCTCTAGGTAACCCAGAGTACACACGTAGTCACCCGTCGGAAGCTCAACAGCTAGGTTACAGGTCTGCTCCAAAGCCAACTTAGTTAAAGTAGCAAAGAACTCCTCTGAAGCAAAACAATGCATGGTACCCGGATCAATCAAAACACGAGCAACTCTACCAAGGATAGGAACCGTACCGACGACCAAATTAGAGGCCTCCGCCTCCTCTTTGGTGATGTTCATCACCCGACTGCGATCACGTCCTCGCTGAGGCTACTGCTGGTGCTGCTGAAACTATCCCTGGTGCTGCTGCTGACACTGTGCCTACTGGGGTGGAGGATACTATGCCTGAGGTGCCTGCTGGGTGTACTAGGTCAGTGCCAACTACTGCTGCCCCTGCCTCAATGGACAGTCCCGCCTAAAGTGACCCTGCTGCCCACAGTGAAAGCAACCCGTGCCCTGCTGGCTCTACTCTGCTCCTTGCTGCACAGACTGCTCCACTGGCTGCTCCGGCTGACGTCGCTGCTACTGTGACTATTGGTAACACGTCTACCTCCTCAAGAGAACAACTTCTTCAACTTCGAGGTCAGGCTAGCACCGCCTGTCCCCGAAGAAGAAGAAGAAGACACACTCCCTTGACTGCCCGAAGGGCACTGGTATGGGGTAGGCCTTACCGAGCCTCCTCCCTACTGCGGCTGGAACCGACACTCCCACAACAAGGTGGTAGCTCTTGCCACTGCCAACCCCAAGGTGTCGCAGAGGTGACCAGCCATGGCCCACCTCAACTCAGAGCGTAGCCCACTAATGAACCACTCGGTGCGAGCCTGCTCACTAGTGGCCATGTTGGGGATGTGTTGAAGAAGCTGCACGAACCTCTGGTGGTACTGCGCCACGGTCAGCTCTCCCTGCGTCAGCTCGTGGAACTGGTCTCTCCTCTCACGACAAGCGTAGTCGGGGAAGTACTCGCCATGAAAGGTCTCTAAAAACTGCTCCCAAGAAATCTGGTCCAGCCTCCTGCCCTGAAAATTGGTCTACCTCACTGTCCTCCACCACTCGTGGGCTGACCCCTTCAGCTGATATGCTGCAAGTCTGACCTGATCCCGCTTTGCACAATCCATGGTCTCAAAGGTGCACTCAAGCTCATGGACCCAACTCTCTGCCTTGTCCGGATCATAGTCACCATAGAACATCGGAGGTCGAAGATGAAGAAACCTCTCCAGAAGCGCCGTGCGATCCTCAGGTGCTGTCGACTAGAGTCTACTGCCATCCCACTGGTGGTACCTCTGGCTGAACCGATGCTGCCTGCGGGGTCGGTGGTGGCTGCTCCTCTGCTGCCATCTCTGCGAACTGCTGACCTCCTGCCGACATCTGCTGGTATTGCTGATACTGCTGGTACTGCCAAGGGGCCTAAAACATAGCTCTCCACCACTGCCCCATGACGTTTTGCGGGGGAGGGGTGGAAACCACTGCTGCTGCGCTCCGTGCTGCACCAGGACGCCCTGCGGCAACGGAACACCAGACTGCCGAACTGCTGAGGCTTAGCATCAACCGGCACGTACTCGGCGGCAACCGACTCATCTGGCTCGGTGTCCTGATGCTCCATCAGCTCCCGAACCTGCCTGAGTCTATGTGGAGGCATGTCCTGTGACATAAACTAACATTCAAGTTAACCGAAATAATCCGGAGGCTAGAAGTGTTGCTTGTACAATTCTTATGGGACCTTGTGTTATCACTTAATTCAATTACAAGTCTTGATAGACCCCTTGCTCTGATACCACTGTAACGGCCCCGATGCCCGGACCCCCGACTTCCACCAATGATCCGACCATCGACACTGTCGCCCACAGGCCCAAAGACCTAGAAGGGCTAATGGACCAGTCTAACAAGATATGTAACGGAGATAAGTAACAACAAAACGCACTAAAAAGTACCAACAAGTGAAGGAAAAAGTCCAACACAATGTGCAAGTCTAGTACAGTCCTAAAGTAAACAAGTACAAGTGCAGAAATAAAGAGGGATAATAGGTCCCTTAGGGGCATACCCCGAGGGTGTAGTACACAAGTTGGGGAACACTACTGATGAGAGATGCCGTCTACTACAGCCCCGTCTCCTCAGCTCGCCGCGAAAGGTGCTGCTGTGAAGTCTCACCTGCAAAAGAGGGAATGAGCTTCACAAAGAAGCCTAGTAGGGACTACCAATCTCCCACTGGTTCTAATAGTAGAATAGATCTATATGTGCAATAAGTAAATAAGCAAGTAAATCTATTCTACTAACAGAGTAAGTGCGGAAGCGTAAAGAAACTACACAGTCTACGGTCTAAGCTAAACGTCGGGACCGAAAAACCCGTGTAAACTACAGCACTGGGAAGAATCCAAGGCTGCCAACACAGACAGTAAACAACTGCCTGGACAAAGACACTAGCCACAAAAACTACACTAGTCAACCGGTCAGGTGCGCCACGTGCCTTACCCTCAACTGATAGTCCATGTCTAACACTTCCGTCGGAGTGAGATGCGGAACTAAGCAACCACAACTGTCGTAGTCTGGCCGAACTACGGTCCTATGCCTGGCCCCTTTAGGTGGCACCGGAACCACGTAGAGTGAGGCAGTGAGAAAAAGGACTAGTTGATCTACACCGGAAAAGCACCGAAACCACCTCAGCATCCCAAACTCAGCTAAGAGAGCTTTACAAATGACTCTACACCGCTGTCCCTACCATTTTCCCCTCTGCTACCAGAGTCCATGACTCGAGCTCGCCCGTTGCCCGGAGAACTCCCTCAAATAGGCGCGCGGGGACCGGGGGTCCAAGAAACGGTAAGAACCTATCTCACGGACAAGCCCTCAAGTGCCTAGCACAGGGCGAAAGACTAGAGTAGGACCATGCTAGGGAACAACACAGGTGCTAAGAAAATAGAGTCGCAGTGGAACGGTAACTCAAACAGGTCGACAGTCACTCTCTGTCAGAGAGGCGACGTAGTGGTCCGTCGCGAGCTCAACGTGACAACCCTGCTCGACGCGATCAGAAGGCGACCCACACCCCCGTCGCATTACTAACGCGACGGGGTAGGCAGTCGCCACAAAACTGGGACATGATGAACGCGACGTACATACCCGTCGTGATTAGGAACGCGATGGGTACTGGAGACGTGTTCAATAGGAGGCGACGGGGCGATACGTCGCGACATGGTCACTACCAGGAAACCCGTCGCGACCCAGATAGAGACCACCCAGGCCTCCCAAAATGCCCCTAACACTACATTCCGGGTGCACAAGGGGAGGGGAGCATGTAGAATGATGTAACACATTCATAGGCACAAACGACCGTCATTCACACCCATGCATGGCAAGATAATGATCTACACTCAATAAACCTCACATGCAAGCATAGATCTCTCATCACCCAACCCCCAAATCAAGCACAAGAAGCATTACCACACACATGCACAACCTAGCATGCATTCTAAGGGCTTGGAGAGGAGGGATTGGAGGCCCTAGCAGGAAGAACTAGGGGGAAGGCAAAGGAGTCCCTACCTCAAAACAAAGAACCACCCCAATGGGGTCTTCTTGTAGGCATGCACCCCTCCTCCTCGCTCCAAGCTCCATGTGAACGACGTCCACGAGCAAGCCACGACCTCCTACAAGCCAGGGAAGAGCGCCACCACCACGAGGAGCACGCCGAGAGGATCACCACACCAGCAAGGAGAAGCCACCAAACACCACACACCCCCACTCTTCTCAGGCTCTCCCACGGAGGAGCACACACAGGGGTCAAGAAATGCAGAAATCGCTAGAAGGAAGAAAGAGATACTGCTCTCACCTCAACTTATATAGAGCTCGGTCTTCAGAACGCGACGTGGCTGGCCTTCGCGTTAGCAATGCTAACGCAACAGTTACCTACGTCGCGATCTGGAAGGATTGTCAGACGTGATGGTCAAACCCACCACGCGTTGCGCATGCAGACCGAACATCATGAACGCGACGGATTGGCATGTCGCGTTCATGCATGCACGACGACAGGTGTTTCAACTGTCCCGACAGCAAAATAACAAAAATGTATGCTACTGTCAGAGTTGAGTCGCGACAGGGGCGGTCGGCGCGTCCTTATCCAGAATGCGACCGTCACCTCTGTCACCTTCAGAAGGTGACGGCCCGAAGCGTCCTGACCTCAGCCGAAGGTGGCTGACTCACAAGAGGGAGGATGTTACAAATTTAGTGTGTGCATGTGTGCTAGATTTCAAGCAAATCGTAAATAAAGTCACATGTTAGCTGTTAAAAGAATTTTTAAAATATCTTGTTGGAACATGTGAACTTAGAATATGGTATCTGTTGGTTTTTCATTCTATTATTTATGACAACATGTTTTTGATGATGAACCATTCAGAATTGAGGTTTAGTACATGACATCTTCAAGCAAGCAACATGATGGAATATTTGATCTTCTATGTATACATAATATCTTACTATACATGTTTGATCATGTAGGTATGAGTGCATGCAACAAAGATATACCAAAACAAGAGAAAAGATCAGATACATTCATGAAGATAGTCACCTGTCGATAGCCCTTCAGGTCCTGTCGACATTTAAACAGACAGACAAGACAAAGCTCAGGAAACGGCTACCTGTCGACAGACCCCATGTGCCTGTCGGCAGCCACCTACAGACAGAGCTCAGGAATGTGCAAATTCTGTTCTACCTGTCGACAGATGCAAGTCGACTGTCGACAAATAAGTACGAAATCTGCTACCCGCAAAACTGACTTCTGGCATTTGCAAACTTGTTTTCTGCCTGGTCGACAGATGCACCCAGACCTGTCGACAGACAAAGGAGATCTTCAGATACGGAAAGTTTCCAAGTTGCCGTAGATGGTGTTTCTCTCTACCACGACTCTCCATATGTAAACACCACTATATAAGCAACTTTTGTTAAGTGGATCTCGAATAGAAGCAGCCACAACCAAAAACCCTAGAGCAAGTCCAAGATCCAAAGAAGTTGATGCTGCTTTGCTTCAGACTGCTGTTCAGAGACCGAGAGATCCTTCGATCCAGCAGTTCCTGAAAATAGAACGTCGAGGATTCACCTTCTCCATCAATCTGAAGCATTCAAGTCGAAGTTTGAACTCCCTCCAGGCGTTCCCAGAAGAGTTCTACATCAGGATTCATTCTTTCACTCTGAACTCTTCTTGCTTTCATACTTTCACCATCCGTGTGTGTGTTGTGGTGATTTCAAGCGACCCTTGTGCTTGAAATCACGTGTGTGTGTTGTTCTGATCGTGGGTGCACATCAGAAAACATGTCTGTGTGCGTTGTAGTCACCGAACTCGCTCATAAGCAGTTTTCTCTGCGTGTGTGTGTGTTTGCCGTGGACGTAGGATACACGATTTGTGTACTCCGAACCACATAAATCATCGTGTCTCGTGGTTTTGAACGTTTTCACGTTAGATGTTTGATAGGCACGTTGCATCTACACACCCTAGATAGACTACTATTTGATCCACACATCACCAACACATCTAAGTCTTAGTTTGATTCTACTGTGAATTCAGAAAGACTTTGTTGTGATTAAAAAGGGTTGTATTAAACTTTTAATTGACAGTAATCTATTCAACCCCCCTTCTAGATTACCATATTGAGAATTCCGCCAACCTTTCAATTGGTATCAAAGCCGAGTTTCTCCGATTTACTATCTTATTTGTTTGATCTTACGATCAGAGGATTTACGGTCTAATGGAATCTAGCAAGGGATTCATGGCCGAGGGTCACTCAGTGACCAGGACACCATTTTTTGATGGAACTAACTACCCTTACTGGAAAAATTGTATGCAAGTGTTCCTGAGAGCACAGAACTACGAGCTGTGGAAAATAGTCCACAAAGGCGAATATTCCCTTCCTGAGGATGAGAGTATCTGGACCAAGGACCAGATCGCGAAGGGGACACTCAACTGGAGCGCCCTCAACATGATGCAGTGCGCGGTCCATCCCAATGAATACTCGAGAGTTTCCACGTACACATCAGCAAAAGAGATGTGTGACAAACTCGAGCTAATTTATGAAGGTACGTCCGAGGTAAGGGAACTAAAGCAAGCATGTTGGTTTCCGAATATGAAATGTTTAAAATGAATTCTACTGAAACCATCTCTGACATGTTTTGCGAGATTCATGTGATCATTATGGCTTGAAAGGTCTGAAAAAGGAATATTCAGAAAGTGATTTGGTGAGGAAGATTCTTCGGTCTCTTCCATCCTCATGGAACACCAAAGCCATTGTCATTGAGGATTCCAAGGACCTTTCAAAAATGAAATTGGATGAACTCATTGGCTCACTGATGACCTATGAAATCAACATGAAAAGAAAGGAAACTGAAGAAAATCCTAGGAAGCCACTTGCCTTGAAGGCTTCCAGGAAAAATTCCTCAGCTTCCCAAAAGGAGGTCATTCAGGAAAGTGATGAGTTTGAATCATCTAGTGAGAGTGAAATGACGAAATGGCCATGCTCACTAGGCAATTCAAGAAATTCCTGAAATACAAGAGGAGAGGTACAGGTAACTCTAAACCTTTCCAAATGAAAGAATTTTCCAATAAATTTGATACTAAAAAAAATCTGAGATTGTGTGTTACGAGTGCAAGAAGCAAGGGCACATGAGAGGAGAGTGCCCCGAGCTCAAGAAGAAGCTGAAAAGGACAAGTTCACGTTCAAGAAAGCCAGGCAATGCTGGCCACTTGGAGCGATGAAGACGAGGACGACAACAGTCAGGCTACCTCCGGAGATGATGAAGTCCACTGTCTCATGGCGAGAAGTGAGGACTCAATGAGGTAAACTCTTCCTTTGAAAGCTATTCAATTGATGAATGGGAAGAGGCTTATACTGTTATTTTGAAAAATTTTGTGAACTTAAATATGAAAACAAGGCACTCAAAAGAAAGTTAACTCTCTTGCTAACAACACACAAAATGATGAACAAGTTGCATCATTACTCAAAGACATTGAAATGATGAGGATTGATGAGGAAGCTCACCATGAGGAGATGGATAGCCTGAAACTTAAACTTCAAGAAGTTCAAAAGGAAAAAGATGATTTAATGAACTCCTTTGAAACTCTTCAAGGTGAGCATGATAAACTGAAAGAAAAATTGGAAAAGACTGAAGAAATCTTAAGGGAAAATCTGAAGACTTGTCAAGGTTTGTTAAAGGGAAACAAAACCTTGATGTAATCTTGGGGTCAAATGTTTTTGTTCCAAAACATGGCTTGGGTACCAACCAGTAAAACAAAAGAAAATTGGAGAAAATTTGATAACATCTTTGTTGAATCAAGCCCAAGAACAAGTAAGTATACCCCCACAAAGAACAGAAAAACCCAAGTTAAGGGTAAGCAACCCCAAAAAAGGCAGAGAAGCCTAATGCTGGCACAATTCCAAGATCTGTCAACAGCCCCAAAGAGAGCTGTTGACAGTCTGGAAATCAGCCCAAAAAAAAACTAACAAAGCAACAGAAAAGAAAAATGCAATGTATGCTCCAAAGAATGTCAAGCCCATATTGTAAGAAACCATCTTCATGCAAAATCTGTAAAAAGATTGGGCACATTGAAAATAATGCTGGAACAATCCACACAATCAAAAAATCAACAAGTTTGGATTCCAAAGCATTTACTGTTTGGCATGAATGATACCTTGGCACCCAAAGTAATTTGGATACCAAAACTCTTGTCTAATCCACATATGCAGGAATGCCTAGCAGCCCATAATCCAAATAAATGGTACTTGGATAACGGCTGCTCGAGGCACATGACGGGCGACAAAGGAAAATTCTGCATGCTTGTGGAAAAGACGAAGGTCAAGTCATATTCGGAGGTAACAACAAAGGCCAGATCATCGGCTCAGGTAAGGTCAGTAAGTTTGCCTCTAACTCAATAGACAATGTGTTGCTTGTTGATGGCCTTCATCACAATTTGCTTAGCATAAGTCAATTGTGTGATAAGGGTCATAAAATTGTCTTTGAATCTAATTCATGTCAAATTCTTGATAAGGAACAGGAAGTCTGAAGTTTTCTGGAAAAAGGATAAATAACATCTATATGGTTGACTTAGATGATCCAAAAATAATGATTTGTGTCTTGTAGCAAACAAACAGGACGAGCTTACATTGTGGCATCGTAGGCTGGGTCATGCTAGTTACAATGTGTTGCACAAGATCATGAGGCTCAAACGGTAAGTGGACTTCCTGAAATCTCATTCAATAAAAATGAAATTTCTGTGATTCATGTGCACAGGGAAAACAAACCCAGAAATCCTTCAAATCAAAGCACCGGTGAGTACTTCTAAAGCTTATGAACTGTTGCACATGGACTTATTTGGACTTACGAGACCTAAGTCTCATGGCAAGCGTTATGGTTTTGTCATTGTAGAATGATTTCTCTAGGTTCACTTGGGTGAAATTTTCTGGCTCACAAGAACGAAGCACTGATGTTTTTGAAGAATTTTTCAATAAAATTGAGCATGGAAATGTCAACAAAATATGCTCAATCTGTTGGCCCTTTATGTCCGGAGCAGGTAACCTAGGGGGGGGTGAATAGGTTTTTCTGCAATCTGAAATCAAAACGTGAACACTTAAAAGTTTTGGTTAGTGTTAGTGTGATGAGAGTTGGCAGTGCGGAAGCAAAATAACAATCACACAAAGGACACATGAGATTTATCCTGGTTCGGCCCTTCCCACATGGAGGTCCTACGTCCAGTCCCCAAGCAAACTCTTGGGATTTCACTAACCAAAGGTACAGTCCCCTTCAAGGACACTACAACACCCTGGATACCCCACCAGGTCTTCTTCTCTTTCCCGGGCAAGAGGCAGCCCACTTCTTTTCTAGGCTCAGAAGCAAACCTACTTCTTTTACAGGTTCAGAAGTAAACCTCCTAAAACAAACCCCAGTGCGGTTTCTGCTAGACTTAAACCCCCAGCTAGATCCTGTTGGTACAAACCCCCAACAAGTTCTGCTAGACACTAACCTCTAGCTAGGTTACACACTGTATACAGTCCTACAGCTGGACAGAAATCTTTCTTAGAAAGAAAGATCAGAATGAGAGCTATTACAAGATGACACTCAGGACTTAGCTCACAGTCACACGACTCTCCCCCAAGATTACAATGAGCACAGGAGAATGGAAGAGAAGAGGCTTGAAGGCGATGAAGACTTCTGCTTTGAAAGCTTCTATAATTTTTGGCTCGAGCTCTTCTCTCTTTCTCTGAGTGTTTGTGGCGTGAAGGTTCTTCTCACAGTTGTACACTCCTTGAAGGATTTTCAGGAAGGCTCATCCTTTTCTTCAGCTAAGCTTCTTCTTTATATGAGCAATTTGAATGGTTCCGTTGAAGAGATCCGTTGGAGTCTAGCCATTGCTCATCTCCTCTTCATTTGTCTTAATCAGACTCTGATGGTCTTCAAGGTCTGTACACATAGAAGAAAGTGTTAGCATAAAAGAGTGTTTATGATAAACGATGTATAGTATTGTGCTTCTGCTAACATACTGAAAATAGTAGGTCATATCTTTTCTGACAAGATTATGCATGCAGCTTTTTCTGTCAGACAATATTTGACTTTTCAATGAGCGCCAAAAACACTTTCAAAATATTCAAGAGAAATCTATGTGAATGGACTTATACAAGCGTTGTTCATTTACAAGTAAATGTTGCAAGTTTATGAACAAATCAATGTGAAAGACAAGTCGTTATGATCATTGAAGAAATCGTTATGATCACTTAAGAAATCGTTATGGGACGATTTCTTAACAAATCGTTGTGAAGGCAAGTCGAGCGTTCACTAAGATCGTTACGGTCTAAAGAAATCATTGTGAGAACAAATCGTTGTGCTCACTTATCAAATCGTTATGCAAGAAAATCGTTGTGATCACCTGAAAAAATCGATGTGATCATTTATGAAATCGTTATGAGACCCAAGTCGATGTGATTACTTATGAAATCATTACGAGACCCAAATCGATGTGAACTTATCAAATCGTTATGAGAACGAAATCGATATGAGGGCAAATCATTGTGGCTATAAAAGGAATCGTTCTGAGATCGATTTCTTAACAAATCGTTATGGCCACTTAGCGAAGTCGTTTTGAGATCGATTTCTTAACAAATCGTTATGGCCACTTAGCGAGTTCGTTGTAGCGCTTTAAAAAAATCATTAAAACAAAATCGTTGTAGCGCTTATTAAATTTGGCACTTAAACTGAAATCGATGTATATTGATTAAACCTCGATTTTTCATTTAGTGCGCCATATTGCATCAATGTGAGACTCAGCATTTTGCTATGAGATTGATGCGACACAGATGAAACAAAATTTCAATTAAAGTTACATCATAAATTCTATTATCACCAAAATACAAGAACAAATAGAGAGTGGTTCAACAATCCGCACTAATCATGGGGGAGAATTTGACAACAACTCCTTCACTGATTTTTGCAGGAACCAAGACATAGAACACTTGTTTTCTCCCCAAGAACTCCAGAGCAAAATGGGGTTGTGGAGAGGAAAATAGAACCTTGGTGGAGATGGCTCGCACGCTTCTGGTCGAGAATCAACTTGCAAGAACCTTTTGGGCAGAAGCGGTAAACACGTCATGCTACATTCTTAACAGAGCCATGGTAAGACCAGTATTCAAGAAACTCCCTACGAACTTCTGAAAGGTAAGAAACCAACAATTGGGTATTTCAGAGTTTTTGTTCAAAGTGTTCATATATAACAATGATAAAAATGATCTGGACAAGTTTGAAGCCAAACACGATCAAGGTATTTTTCTTGGATACTCAGAACACTCTAGAGCCTATAGGGTGTTTAATCTGAAAACTAGAACTGTGGAAGAAACTCCACATGTAATTTTTTGATGAATCTCAAATCAAGCCTAACATTGCAAATGCTTACAGGTTTGATGAAACTAAAGGAACAACTCTTGAGGAACTACAAAGAAAAGGAAAAGAAAAATCTCAAGTTGTTTCAAAATCAAAGAGTGGATTCCTTCGCAGGTATGATGATGAAGATGACATTCTTCTGTCAGAAATCAAGAAGATGTACCTGAAAAAGATCCACAAGAGGAAAACCTCAAATTGAACCACCTCAAGCACTTCCTCCTCCAGAACAACCTCCTCAAGTGCAAGATCTACCCGGCCTTCAACAGTCACCAATGTGAGGTACTCTAAAGATCATCCCTTGAGAATGTGATAGGAGACTTAAATGAGTCGGTTCAAACTAGATCTAAGGCTAATCAAATAGTTGAACAGGACTATTTATCTTTTGTCTCTCAAGTGGAACCAAAGAATGTTGAAGAAGCCTTAAAAGAAGATTCATGGATTGATGCTATGCATGAGGAGCTTGGACAATTTCAAAGAAACAATGTCTGGAGTTTAGTTCCTAAAACCCCTGAAATGTCTGTCATAGGTACAAGATGGGTCTTTAGAAACAAACTCAATGAAGAGGGTAAAGTGGTGAGAAACAAGGCTAGACTGGTTGCAAAGGGATATAATAAGGAGTTTGGTGTGGACTTTGAGGAATCCTATGCACCTGTAGCTAGGCTAGAAGCAGTTAGAATCTTGTTAGCATATGCATACTCAAACAAGTTTAAATTGTATCAAATGGACGTCAAAACTGCCTTCTTGAATGGCTACATAAAAGAGGAAGTCTATGTCTCTCAACCACCGGGCTTTGAAGATCATGAGAAACCTAACCATGTCTATAAGTTGCACAAGGCTCTCTATGGTTTGAAACAGGCACCCCGAGCTTGGAACGACAGACTAAGCACGTTTCTGGTAAGCAAAAACTACTCAAGAGGTAAAGTAGACCAAACTCTCTTTACAAAGAAAGTTTGCACACACCATTGTTGTTCAAGTTTATGTGGACGACATCATTTTTGGATCTACTAACCCTTCACTGTGTGAGGAATTTTCCAACACATGCACAGTGAATTTAAGATGAGTCTAATGGGGGAGCTTCAATTCTTTCTTGGTTTGCAAGTCAAGCAAATGGAGGATGGTTTCTTCATAAACCAAGCAAAGTATGTCAATGAGCTACTAAAAAGGTTTCACTTTGAACAAACAAAGCCTGCCTCATCACCCATGAGCACAAGTATAAAACTGGAAAAAGATCAGAAAGGTAAACCGGTAGATGCCAAACAATTCCGAGGTATGATTGGCTCACTCCTCTATCTTACTGCAAGTAGACCGGACATTCAGTTCAGTGTTTGCCTTTGTGCTAGATACCAATCTAGTCCAAAGGAAAGCCACTTAATTGCAGTTAAGAGAATTTTCAGATATCTCTCAGGTACGTATGACTTGGGTCTTTGGTATCCAGCAGGTAGTAGCTTTGACTTGGTTTCATATTCTGATGCTGACTATGCTGGATGTAAATAGACAGGAAAAGCACTAGTGGCTATTGCCAAATCCTTGGTGGTTGCATGATTTCGTGGGCATCCAAGAAGCAACACTCGGTTGCACTCTCCACTGTAGAGGCAGAATATGTTGCTGCAGGGAGTTGTGCGGCACAAGTGTTGTGGATAAAAGTCAATTGTGTGACTATAACATCGATATTGGATGCACACCTATCCTATGTGACAACACTAGTGCAATCAATCTATCAAAGAATTCCATTCAACACTCTAGGACAAAACACATAGAAATTCGTCACCATTTCTTGAGAGATGGAGTTGCCAACAAATCCTTGGAAATTAGCTTCATACCCACTGAAAAATAATTGGCTGATATCTTTACCAACCACTGGCTGAAGATAGATTCACCACATTGAGACGGGAATTAGGATTGTGCAAATTGCAATGAAACTTATCCGGATACTAAGTATTTGTCCCTTATGTTCACCAACTATGAGGTATATCAAATGGTGAATTGTAGAAGAACAAGTCATGCTTGTTTGGAAACTTTCATTATGCGTGAGAAAATATCTCCGCCAAGTATCCATAGTTATGTTGCATAGAAGGGTCATTTACTTTCTATAAGGAATTAGTTTCTTTTCACTTTGCCAATTCCCTCTTCCTTTCAAAACTTGAATCTCTTCATAATCTGCTCTCATACATGAACTTATGTGCTGTTGGTTGATTTATTTGTGAAAGTGTGTTCTTGATTTCTTTGCTTGTATGTGGATACATAAGCACACACTATGGGGGAGTAAAATCAGGTTAGATGAGTGTTTAGTGAAGGAAGTCATTCATATCTCATTCATGCCAACTTCTCTCACTTGTTCTATTCATTTCATCCCTCATTCAAACCTTGAGTCCACTCTGCACAAGCTGCTGTCGACAGCCATGAACCCCCTGTCGACAGATCAGGCTCCACAGACATCAATCTTTGAACTCTGTGTACACCTGTCGACAGACGACAACTCATCTGTCGACAGCTAGACACAGTTCTTAAAACCCAGTCTACTGTCTGTGCTCACCTGTCGACAGGCTCCCTCTAGCTGTCGACAGCCACACTCTTTCTTGTCAAGTCATGCCTATTTCATATCAAACTCATGAGTAGGTTCATGTCCTTCATCTAAGATGTTTATTGGGTGTTTATACATGTTTGACTCCATCATATTCACATGATATTGATGTTATTCCCTAAACCACCATGATTTGGACATACTACTCATGCACGGGTTTAGGTTACATCATTTTGAAAACATTGAACCATCGTAGAGGATAAACACCTAACTCTATTGAATAATTTTCTTGTAGGCAAACACTATTCTCAAGTAACTTGAAAGTCTTATGGTCATTGAACTTTATGTCTAATATTGACTGCTAGTCATATACATTCTTTGATCTGAAATTTAATCTAAATTGGAGAAAAGCTACCTATTTCTGAAAAACAACAAAAAAATAGACAAAAGTCAATCTACAATTGGGTAAAAGGTAGAGCAATGATATGTATTGCTGAGTAACCGGGGAGATGGGCATCACAAATGTCTGCCCTCGCGTCAAAAAGTTATCTCATCAATTCTATACAACGGTATGATGGACACTTCCACTGAGTAACTGGGGGTACGGACACTTGTCATGTCTATCCTCACGTCAAAATATGAAGTTATCTTAAATACCACTTTTCCCATTGCATTCATTTGTTACAAGCAAAAAAAAAAAAAATGAAATAGAGTGAAGCCTCCACAGTGTTTCAAATCACGAGGTCATTTAGTGTCTATGGTTATCAAGAAGTTTAGGCATTCATTTCAATCATTATTTGATCATCATCAAACTAAGGATAGTGTTGGTCTACAATGTCCTTAATCAAACAAGGGTATTGGTGTCTCTTCTCTAAGACTGTAAGGTGTTCTCTTAATGCTCTAATTTGAAACTCCTTGGGTATTATGTTTAAACCATTTAGGTAAATGGGAGGGCTTTAATATCCATGTCTATAATGGGTTCCAATGTGTGTATACCCATTTTACACCTTATTTATACAATGTGTAACCATTGCTCACAAATTCTCCTTCAAAATCCACACAAAAAAAAAAGCTTTCTGGTAGATTTTCTGAAGGATCTGTCGACAGATCCCCTGGCATCTGTCGACAGCCGGCGACAGACCTGATTTGGGAAAGCCAACGGGCACGCCGTTTGGGGATGGATTTGGTGGGACCCTTGCCTTCTAAACTTCCACCCACCCTCTTTAAAAAGGCAACCACGTCCCTTTCTTCTTCCCCACCTTCAAATCCCTTTCTTTCCTCTCCAAACCGAGCCCCTGCTTCCTCCTGGACGCAAACCCTACCTCTCATCTCTCCTGTCCTATCTCTGCAGTGGGCCTCTTTTCTTGATCCTCCCTCTTTGCACTTCGTCCCTCCACACTCTCCATGGCTCCCAAGGCAAAGAAACTGGCATCTCGCTACCGTCCCTCCTCATCTCGAGCCGGCGACGACGACCGGGCTACTGCTGAGCGCCGAACGAAGCTTCGGGATGACCATTTGCCCGAACTCGTGGTTCCTCTCCGTCTCCATCTTACTCATTCTAAGGGGTCATTCAGCAAGTTTGTTCAGCCTAGGTATGTCGATTTTGACTCCTTGGCCGATCTCTTTCCTAACCTCCAACCCCTATTTGACACTCAGGGGTGGACGTCGTTTCTCTACAGTCACACGGCTTATTCTCCCATTGCCGTTCGTGACTTCTTCAATCATCTTCGCTTCTCTCAGGACAAGCATTTCTACACAACTGTGAAGGGCACCACTTTCCAACTCACTGCCAACCTGATTAGCACGGCCCTTCAAATCCCCAACTCCGGAGCCGACATCCTCACCCATACTCCGGATGCTTCTGTGTACTATCACCTCCTCACTCTTGAAGATTATGATGGCACAAAGAAGATTGCCAAATTGAATGCCAATTCCTTCCCTCCATTGAACCGGATTATCCATCACATCTTCACAACCATGATTGCGCCAAAGCATGGCAGTCAGGAACTCGTCACCGATGTTCATAAATCACTCTTCACCTTTTTCCTCCAGAGTGAACCCATCAATCTCCCTCTTCTGATGGTTGGTCTCATCCACCAATGCTTCTACCAACCCTGGAGGTCCATGCCTTTTGCTTGTCCAATCACCTCCCTTCTGAGGTTCATTGGAATCGACATTCCGGTCAGTGAATGTATCACGCTCAACTCCCGCAGTAGTTTCGATCTCACTGTTGCACATAGGATGAGATACAAGCTCATTGATGGGGTCGTCACTCGTGAGCTCAAAGGAAAGGCACCAGTTGTTGCCATGGATGTAAATCATGAGATTGATGATGCTGATGCGAATGCTGCTGATGATGATGAAGAAGCAGATGATGAAGACTCCCAGTCTGAGCCTCTTGATGCTCCGGGAGATAATGCTAGTGATGCAGATGTTGAGCCTTCTCTGCGTGATCTTCTTGCTCAGATGCAACGCCAGATGTCCACTGGATTTGACAAGCTACATGCACATTTGGACACAGTGGATACGAGCGTTGAAGCCCTCGCAGACACACAAGTCCAGCTTCAGCTCTGACTCACCAGACTTCACACTGAGCTTCAGAATAACCGTCGGGCACCTGCACCGCCTGGCGATGATGCTGCATAGAGTGTCTATGAGTCTAGGAGTTAATGTCTGTTTCTATTTTTCATATGTGTCTGTCATGTTCTGTGTTATGCTTTTTCATTTGATGGTCATGTAATTTCTTTCCCTTTCATTTCAGTCATCACATTTTGTACTGTGTATGCTTCATATCTCATCAATGAAATCACAGTTCTTTTCTATATCATTGTGTGTGACTGTTGTGAATACCTTTAGATGTTGTCAAAAGGGGGAGAAACTCAATTGTGCACTAATTGAATAATTTTGTCATCATAAAAAAGGGGAGAATGTTGGGTTTTTCATTCTATTGTTTATGACAACATGTTTTTGATGATGAACATTCATAATTGAGGTTTAATACATGACATCTTCAAGCAAGCAACATGATGGAATATTTGATCTTCTATGTATACATAATATTTTACTATACATGTTTGATCATGTAGGTATGAGTGCATGCAACAAAGATATACCAAAACAAGAGAAAAAGATCAGATATATTCATGAAGACAGTCACCTACTGACAGCCCTTCAGGTCCTGTCGACAGATGTGAACAGATAGACAAGACAAAGCTCAGGAAACATCTACCTGTCGACAGACCCCATGTGCCTGTCGACAGCCACCTACAGACAGAGCTCAGGAATGTGCAATTCTGTTCCTACCTGTCGACAGATGCAAGTCGACTGTCGATAGATAAGTACAGAAATCTGCTACCCGCAAAACCTGACTTCTGGTATTTGCAAAACTATCTGCCTGTCGACAGATGCACCCAGACCTGTCGACAGACGAAGGAGATCTTCAGATACAGAAAGTTTCCAAGTTGCCGTAGATGGTGTTTATCTCTATCACGACTCTCCATATGTAAACACCACTATATAAGCAACTTTTGTCAAGTGGATCTCGAGCAGAAGCAGCCACAACCAAAAACCCTAGAGCAAGTCCAAGATCCAAAGAAGTTGTTGCTGCTCTGCTTCAGATTGATGTTCAGAGACCGAGAGATCCTTCGATCCAGCAGTTCCTGAAAATAGAACGTCGAGGATTCAACCTTCTCCATCAATCTGAAGCATTCAAGTCGAAGTTTGAACTCCCTCCAGGCGTTCCCAGAAGAGTTCTACATCAAGATTCATTCTTTCACTCTGAACTCTTCCTGTTTTCATACTTTCACCATCCGTGTGTGTGTTGTGGTGATTCAATCGACCCTTGTGCTTGAAATCACGTGTGTGTGTGTTGTTCTGATCGTGGGTGCACATCAGAAAACACGTGTGTGTGAGTTGTAGTCACCGAACTCGCTCATAAGCAGTTTTCTCTGCGTGTGTGTGTGTGCCGTGGACGTAGGATACACGATTTGTGTACTCCAAACCACGTAAATCATCGTGTCTCGTGGTTTGAACGTTTTCACGTTAGATGTTTGATAGGCACGTTGCATCTACACACCCTAGATAGACTACTATTTGATCCACACATCACCAACACATCTAAGTCTTAGTTTGATTCTACTGCGAATTCAGAAAGACTTTGTTGTGATTAAAAAGGGTTGTATTAAATTTTTAATTGACAGTAATCTATTCAACCCCCCTTCTAGATTACCATATTGGGAATTCCACAAACCTTTCAATATCCTGCTGGCTGTAAATTAGACTTAATTACTTATTGTGATGTTGATTATGCTGGTTGTAAGGTTGATAGTTAGTATGCTTGTTAGGGCATTAGATTAACTCTTTATAGTTGTTCTAAGGATATGGAAATGTGTAGTTTGTGGGATGTCCGAAAGATAGTTTCAAGTTTGGTGTTATGTTTGTAAACGCGATAGATCTGATGGTCGCGTTCAGAACGTGACCGGCCAGCCTGACACGTTCACATCCATATCCTTCGGAAAATATCCTTGGAAAATATCACACTCACTAAGCACTCAAACTGGTGAAGAGTAATCTTGAATTCTCTTGCCCTCTTACTTTTGAGTACTTTTCCAGTTAGCTTGGGAACGTTTTTCTAGGACCCTCATCCCATGATCCCTGATCTTTTATTTTTTCTGCAGATCCATTCATTTTGAGCAAAGAGTGACTACTGATTCAAGATCGCAAAACCTTTCGACCGTGTGAAACCCGATTTGAGATTGGCCCTCCTTCAGAATCATTTCAAAACTGTAATGTTTTCCTCTAAAAATGATTACTCTAAATACATTGAAGTCCAAAGGGAGGTTATTAGAGCTACATTTATTGTGTTGACATATTGCCATGGATGTGTAGGAAACTTTTCCTTGAGGTTGCTGGTAACGTGGATGTCTGATCGACATTATAGATGCATACGCCTGAACGGTTTGAACAAGTTATAACCATGAATGTACTTGCGAGGGGGGGATGTGTACTTGAGGCAGGATATACCAATGCATGTAGAGCAGACAGTTACAAGCATCTTAAAGAGAGAAACTAGCTAATATATAGGAACCAACTGTGGGAGACTTTTTCAGTATCTATCTTTGTTGAGTTGAGTTTGACTACGAATCTAAGCAAGCATCTGATAAGATGTTCGGAAGTTCTTGCTAATCAGGAACTCTATATGAATCCTCCAATCTCTTCACACAGTAAGGATAAGATTTCGGGTCAACGAGCACAAAAACCAATTATCACTGGTATTGTAGATGACACTATTTCGGCTGGAATTAGGCAGAAGCAGCTCCTAGCAGAATAGTAAAAGGTTCTTGTATGGCACAAGGATCTATGGCAATCTGTTGGTCCATTATCGTGTTTTCGAGAATTGGTAAAAGACATGGTCTGACATGACCACATATGGAAAACGCAAATACATAAACAAGAGACGGATGCAAAACACAATCTGCAGGTCCCCGACATGCTTCGGAGGCTTTTGGGCCGATAGTGTTTCTTCATCAACTTGTTATAGACTAATAACATGATGGCATTCTTAAAAATATGATTGAAGAACAAAAAAAAAAAAGAAACGAACACATTGAATTAATATTACAAAAAGAACGAAGTAAATTAGGTGTGCTTGACATTACACGTGTGCTGATCCAACTACACATTCTTTGTCAGTGGCAGTGCAACAACCATATGAACCGACATGATATAGCATTCTTCTTCTCATGAGATTCATGTAATAATATTGGAATCGATCGGTAGGTTTTGCTTTCGCTTCCGAGAAGCTTTTGTCTTATGAACGACAAGAAACATGTGCCTTTAGGTTCACCATTGCCACACCATATCCATGGTCGAGTAGCCGGATAGGGTCAAAGATTCCCTTACATATATATATATCAGAATTATAAGATTATAAAGTGTATAGAACACAACCTTCCAGAGGCCGTACAAAGTATGCACAATTCAAATAAAAGTAACGGGCCCATGGGATCTTACCTCCAAATACAACCCAATTTACCTCTTTCCCGTAACCTTTCCTTGTGGCCCATGGCCAGCTGCCCCACCCAGCCGGTTCGTCTGTTTAGTACACCCTTTTCATTGAGAAATTCGGGTGGCCAATGCTTCTGAAATGGTCCTGCTAAAAGGTGTTGGAGGCTTCAAATATTCAAGACATTGCTAGATATGCTTTAAGTCTCCTATGGGGCCAGCCTTGCTCCACACGTGCGACCAAATCTAACCATAAACTCCTTCCCGATCCCAGCTACATGTATTCCTGACATTGACCAAAGCCCCGCTTTTGTCCTTTCCATGGCCCAGCGAGAGAGAGAGAGAGAGAGAGAGAGAGAGAGAGAGAGAGAGAGAGAGAGAGAGAGAGAGAGAGAGAGAGAGAGAGAGAGAGAGGCTATGGGCACGTGAGGGTATCTCCCAACGCTGTATCTCAGTCAAACATAGAAGCATTCAACATTCAATAGAAAACATTAGCGTGGCGTTTAAAAAAAGAAGTTAGGAGGGGGGTGGGCGTGCATGAGGCTGTTATCCTTGCGAAATACCTAAGTTAGCATTCCCATTATTAAACTAAATGCAGGATCTTCCTTTCTCCATGCAAATTTTTATAGTACTGCGGGTTTAATAGAGCATGATGACTCCCTCATGCTCCTCCTCGGAGAAATGCCTGCCATATGGGCCGGGGCGCCACATCATGCAAGTTGGTGCGTGATCAGTTTGCATAGTTGTATGTTTAACGGGAGCAAGAATAAAAGAAAAGAACACATGCTTTCCTTGGCTTATGAAACAAGGAAAATATACAGTAAAAGAGCATATATTTGCAAAGAAAATATACAGAAAATAAAGCATGGATATATAATGTGAGTTATCGTCTGGAAGATTAATGTGAGATGAGTTTCAGCAGAGATCCTCAAGACAGTTCGGTGATGGAACCTGGAGTGCGCTAGTTCTCACTCTGAAAGGATTTTTTATGTCCATGAGATGCTCTCATTACAATTCAACGCGAAAACATGGGTTGATTAAGAGTAAGAAGCAAGACCCATAATATTATAGGCTCATGTAGGAGAATGAGGAACAAGTGGAGACGGCAAATTAACATGCAGCCCAAGTGAAGGTGCTGAGCAGCATGTGAGATGCCATGATAGCTTCAAAGATTGAGATGTGAGGGGGGGGGGGTGAATTCATATGATCGGGTCGATGCATGCTTTGATTTCTTTTTCTTTTTCATCTACGTCGGTGACTGCCATGGGCATGCGCAGGTAGAAGTTTTATATGTATGGATAAACGCTGCCACACGTGTGTTTCTGCATACGCAGAAGGCCACATGCTCTCGCAGGAGGATCAACATAGATCATGGGGTTCGAAGAATTAATTCATATGTGACATCAAGTTCTAGAATTAGGGTTCCTCCCCACACCCTTCTCTTCTCTTCTCTTTCTCTCTCTCTCTCTTTCATGTTACCATGGGTGGTCTTTCAAGTCAAAAGATTTGAATACAAACTTGTTTAAGAGCTTATGGCGCTATGATTACCATTATATTACAAATGGTCCCTCCCTTGGAAGCAAGAGAGTAAATAAACAATAGAGGGGATGAGCATTCCTAGGGTTCAGCAGGATTCTATTTGGAAAATAGGAGGGGTCTAACAGCGACAAGTCTAGACAGGCCCGTATTAAACTTTTAACACCCCCCCCCCCCCCCCCATTTCCCCCAGCAAGTTCATCCGCCATTAACATCACTCCCATCAAAAGACAAACACCTAAAAACAACACGTAGATATAAGGGTGCCCTGGACCATTACAACACTTGGTTAATGGTGAACCCTAACCCTATCTTCCTGGCTAGTTCATGATACCCGGGGGAGGGGTGATTGTTGGGTCTGTACTTGTGGGTGTGGGGACGGGGTTGAGGTGATGGGCGGGTGTTCCTTCCTCCCCCCTCTCCTCCTCGGCCTCAGTGCATGGCAATATTCGCCTATTCTTTCCGAGGAGGCACGGGCGCTCCGCCGATTTCTCCCAGGCCGTGCCAGTTTCTAGGATTTGAATAACACTTTAAAGTAAAAGAGAGCACTCCCCACACTTTTTAACCACGTCTAACTTACCCCTCTAGTTTAACCCGGCCTCTTATAAATATTAACTGGACTCCCTGATCGCCCCTCCCCACCCTCGCATGGTGAGTTATAAGCAACAAAGAGAATGGATTAGAAATAAAGGGAGCTAGTCCTCCCCCCTCCCCGTACTTAATAAAACCCATCTACAATAATAGAGAGAGAGAGAGAGAGAGAGAGATGATAATGGAAGGCCAAGTTTTAAGGACAAACAAAGTTGAACCGCCGTATGATGGACGGGGATAGGATGAATAGAAGTGAAGTTTTGTTATTTTGATAAGCAGTGTGGATCGTAGCTGGGCAGGAGAACGGTTAATATAGGGTTTTGGCGTTGTGTTCGTCTCCCCTTCTCTCTCTCTCTCTCTCTCTTCCGCTTTCCTTCCTTTTTACTCTCCCTCGAAGAGACGCCATTCCCCTCGCAGGCGCCAGTCCCTGCGCCACACTTCGATAAATAGGCCGTTATTTTTTCATGGCGCCGCGGAACCGACTAACCGACGCGTGTCGGTGGTCTTTTGCCGCCCATCCCACCTCCTCGCGGACTATTCCCTTCCTTTGCGGTTGCAGACTCGGGCACGTAGATGTAAATGGACCCGGATATTTAGTATCCTGGTTTGTCCAGACCCGAATAACGCCAACCTATCGGATCCAACCATATATGACATTTATTACTAGAGGTGAAAGAAAAAATCCATACGTCCACTCCAAGTGTTACCAGATTGGCTTATACATTTCCTTTCAAATTACCTGCTAAATCTCGTATCCAGTTATCTGATAAAACTTAATAAGAACTTAGCAATTATAAGCATATATAAAATCAAGTCTGATGATAGTTTGAGTTTGTGTATTCGTCATCCGAATGCATACTCCCTGCAAGGTAGATACATCCTCATCGTGCATGCATGTGAATCGGGCGAACGTGATATATTCTTCGCATGTGTGAATCCGTGTAACGTGAACGCCGTAAAGATCAGATAGGGCGGCACATGCCCGGGTATCCAATTCTCCCCCTTCGCCTTATCTTCCAAATGATCATAATGGTTAAGAAAAACAAAATAAAAATAATAGTGAGAGCAGTCACAGTCAGTCACCGCAGCAAGCATATGTTATCTTCGTTTTGGGTTTCTCCACACGGCGTCCCGCCCTCTTCATGCCGACGCCACGTGGGAACAGCGGGCACCGCGCGCGTGTTGGTACCATGCTGCTGCAGGCCCCGTACAAAAGGCTCGGGCAGTGAAACCGGGGAGTTCTGCGTTTGCAAGCCCTAGAAGTGGCCTTCTGTCTGTCCTCCACCGCACCACTTTGTTTTGTTGGCCTGGGTCGCAGCAACATCCCGCAGTTCATCATATCAAAAAAAAAAAACAAAAAAAACACATCGGCCCGTAGTAGTTATAACTCTTGCCTTCTCTTTCCCCTCCTCTAGCTAGCATGCTCTTCTAACTCCTAGTTGGGGATTGCTTATAATTAGGCAACCTAAAGTCATTAATTTTTACGGAGGAGCAGGCGTTCAGAGCAATAAAAATTGGGACGGCCATGTGTTTTACCGTCTTTGATTCCGTCCTTGACGGTCAAAGTTTCGGTGAGCTGTTGCTGACTCCAAGATTAAAGAAAGAAGCTGCTCTCTCTCTCTCTCTCTCTCTCTCTCTCTCTCTCTCTCTTTTCTAACCTGCGGCAGAAAAGTAAGTACTGCGTTTGAGAGTAAATTTCTTGGGCCTTCATGAAAATTAGGTATTGGTTTGCAACAGGAAGGCGAGGGAAGGGGAGTAGACCGTAGAGAGAGAGAGAGAGAGAGAGAGATGTTCAGGGAGGGATGCTTGGGTGGGGCGAGGGGGTTGCCTCTGAAATTAATTTCAAAACTGTCTTCCAAGTTGGGGTATGTAAACGTGAAATGCAACCCAAGACCCGCAAGACAAGGCCTCGTGTCCTCATACGGGGTGCAGGTTGCAAAGCCGTCCCCCTTTCTTTTCGCCCACTATACTTCATGGGTTCTAGATACATATTTTTTTTAATGTTTCCCTTCCTCTTATCCTTGGGGAATGGTAGATGTTTCCAGCTTCCTTTTCCTGGGTAAAGGACCTGAAGTAGTCATGTTACAATCACCTTTGATACGTGAACGGGTGGGATGGGGGAGCCCGGGTGGTGCGGGCGAGATAGAGGGGGTGCTTGATATGATTAGGAGTGGATAGATATGGTATAGAATACCGGCTGGCCTCGATCAAAGAAGGATTGGAACTGAAGAACTGGGAGGGTCTTGATGTATTCGTCGTTGAGACATCAGTATGAACGAGGAGAGCACATAAGAAAATATGAGAGAGACAGAGATACATAGAGAGAGAGAGAGAGAGAGAGATGGATTGGTAGTGGCAGAACACTGACACGACAAGACTCGTGCCCAACTGGCTCTGGATGAATAAATGGCCGTGCAGGATGGTCTGCATGTGTGTTTTTTGTCACCTTGTCAGATATCAACTTCTATTGGTGTGCTTCTGGTCTTGGGCTGAAGAAGAAGAGGGAGCGTCAAACTCGAAGCTGATAAAAGTTGATGTAGATAGCAATTCAGATGAACCACACATACATGTAGATCTGTCTATTTGGCTTGGGGAAAATATTTTGTTATTCCTTGTTTTGATACCTCAGTTGACAGTAGACATGGTCATATCCCTTCCCAAGAACATATCGGAAGAGACTCACAACGTTCGCCAACTTACTTGGAGCGATCGATTGTTCACAAAGAAACTAGAACTAGACTTTGCGAATATCTAAAAGGATAAGTCACATTATGAAGTGCTGCCATTTGCATGGTGTCTGCCTATACAGCATAAAGTCATCCTGCTGCACATAATTTGCATGAGGCCCAATATATATATATATATATATATATATATATATATATATATATATATATCTTCTCCACGATGTCTAAGATATATCAATATGTAGTCCTAGCTATATATATACTTTCTTAAAGTTTTGGAACCACGTACGCCGATGTCCTTTGTGCATGTTCATTCCTTGTGAGCTGTTCACGAAACATTTCCCAATCATTCCCTTTGTGCACACCTGGTCACTAATTAATATTCCTCTCTGAAGCAATACTAATATCTGTAATCCTGGATATGATTTATTACAACTTCTATTATATATATACATGTTAGAGAAATAACAGTTGTACCATTGCTACCAGCCTTCCTGTGGCTGTGTGTACATAAGCTAACCTTCTTTCGCCTGAGATAAAAAGGGCACCTTCTTCCCCACTGGCTTTAGGTGGTTGCTGTTCTGACCTTTCTTCTTCTCTCCCCACCCCCAAGGCTCTGTGCCCCTTCTGCAAACTCGCATACGACCGCAGCATCTCATCGTTCCTCTCCCCGGCCCTTCCCTTGTCTCGCCGATGGCCACTCTCTTCCACAGTTTTTCCTGCAGGAGCCGCTGACACCGGCCCCACAACCCGGATCAGCCCCCCTTCCTCCTCCCCTCTTCCCATCCGTAGCTATCAAACCCTGCAGGAAACGACATCCCCCACCTCTACATCTATAATACTTGGACAGCCAACTGGACTATAACCCTTTTAATGGCTTCCATGAACAACTGGTTGGGCTTCTCCCTCTCCCCTCAGGAACTGCCACCGTCGCAGCCTCACGAAAACCACCCTTCGCCCGCTGCTGTTTCCCGGCTCATCGCTGGTGACGACGTGTCCGCTGACTGCTTCGGCCTAACCGCCGGCACATCGGCGGCCGCCCTCAACATCCCCAACCTGAGGGCTGATGGGCCTTTTGATATTCTAGAAGCATTCAACAGGACCCAGCCGCAACCTCAAGGTCTGACTGGTTTCCATGTGCCAACATTACTCTCGATCGAATCATCTTTCTTCTCTTTGAAATATGTCATCTTTAGTTTTTGATATGTTATGGGGATGTGTTGGTTTGGAGGAATATAGATGATATAATGATCAATGTTTGGTTTATGTACTTTCCGTTTTTTTCACCCTGCTTCTGTATTTCTCAACAGATTGGAACATGAAAAGTTTTGATTTCAAGACGGGCTCATCGGAGTTGTCGATGCTCGTTGGATCGGGCAGCACTAACCAGAACGACATGGAGGGGGACAAACCAAAGCTGGAAGACTTTCTGGGTGGGAACTCCTTCCCTGGCAGTGATCAGAACCTCCCGACTGGGTGCAACTCGATGACCGTGGCTTACGATAACACGGCGGACTACATGTTCTCAAACTGCTCCCTTCAGCTCCCTTCCACTGCATCAACGGCGTCGGTATCAGACGGTGCAGGCGGCGGAGGGATGGTGGGGAGTGGCGGAGTCGCTAATAGCAATAACTCTATCGGGCTGTCGATGATTAAAACGTGGTTGCGGAACCAGCCGGCACCGCCGCAGCAGGACGGCAGGGTCGACGAGATGGTGGGGATGGGGGGTGCCGGGTGCGGAGTCACGTCCTCTACAAGGAATGCCGGGGCACCGTTGGGGAACAACGCGCAGAGCCTATCGCTGTCGATGAGCACTGGATCTCAGTCCAGCTCTCCCTTGCCTCTCCTGGCAGCGAATGGAAGCGGAGGGGGCGGCGGCGGCGGCGGGGATAGTTCGTCTTCCGCCGATAACAAACAGAAGACGGGGGATAGTAGCGGCCTCGACGCGCAGAGTGGTGCCATGGAATCGGTGCCGCGGAAATCTATCGACACCTTTGGGCAGCGCACTTCGATATATCGTGGTGTAACCAGGTTCCGTCATGCACAAAGACTCTATGCTAGAAAACCCTATTTTCTGCCCATTCCACTTTACCATTTCTCTTCCGGCCGTACAGCATACATCCATTTTTGGAATCCAGGGTTTCATCAGTTAAAAGGAAGCGACTCGTCAGTCATGTCACCGTATTCAGTTTGGTTTCTGGCCTAAACTATGAAACTTGCTAAAAAGTCATGCTAGATGGCTTTTGATATTACGGTATTCCTTTCATCGCCCTCCCTGCTGGGAGAGCTTTTTTTTTTTTTTTTGACAATTCTGGAGATCAGCTGCACATTCTTTGGGTCCTTCGCCATCTCTTCATATTTTTAAACTCACCTGCACAATAGTGCTGCTTAAAGACCTTCATACATATTTGTCTACTTACGCTTTCCTTTCTCTTCCCAATCCCCATTAGGTAAATGAATTCACCCAGTTGCCTTGCATCGTCTGATCATATATATTCCTCTTGTTTATTCAACGGAAATTGGCTACAAACGGACAGTTTAATGTTCGCTGGACTACACAATTCTATGATTCACCCTGAGAACTTATCAAATCACATTTCTTTTTATATATCTGGTGCCAAAAATTGTATATCCCATATTTCTGTTCCCTTTCCCCAAACAATCGACTTACCCTGGGGATGTTTCCTTCCTGCGCATGAGCTCCCACAACACAGATTAATAGCACTAGTGGTCAAATATTTTACTTGTGGTGCATGAACGTCTTGTCAACTCAGATCTTTGATGTTTCATTTCATCAAACACTCTCGATCGAGTAAACGGCTTCTTGATATTTCTTTCGATCACAGGCATAGATGGACAGGTAGGTATGAAGCGCATCTCTGGGACAACAGTTGCAGGAGGGAGGGACAGACCCGTAAGGGCAGGCAAGGTGCGTGTGTGTTTTGCATTTAATTATATATATATGAAGCAATTCACTAGCATTAATATGATCCGAAATGTCCCAAATCGTTGCTGACCGGCTCTTTTATCTTTTGCGCCTTCGTCATATGCTGAATGCGGGGCGCTCTTTCTTCTCACGTCAGTTTATTTGGGTAAGATGCCTGTGAACTTGTTTCCTTTCCATTACCTTTAGAGTTCTTTGGTCTTAACATGCCGAGGACAATGAAACGTGCTGGGATCTTTCCATATTCCTATGTATATATTTCTCAAGCACTTTTTGTGTCACTGGGTCCAGGTGGCTATGACAAGGAAGAGAAGGCAGCAAGGGCATATGATTTGGCTGCCCTAAAGTACTGGGGAACCACAACAACCACAAACTTTCCTGTAGGTTTCTGGTTATAATTTTGGCTCTGAATGGCGACAAAATTAACGAATCTAATGACTTATCTTCAGTGTTATCTTTAAGTATGGGTTGGCGTGATTTTTCTTCAGATAAGCAATTATGAGAAGGAGTTGGAGGAGATGAAGCACATGACCAGGCAGGAATACGTTGCATCTCTGAGAAGGTAATGCCCTTGCCCTGGAAAGGTGCAGATGTTTGAGGGTGCTTCAAATGTCAGAATGCAGACCATGCAACGGGCAGCTTTTCACGTAACTCCTTCCAATGCAGGAAAAGCAGTGGGTTTTCTCGAGGCGCATCTATTTATCGAGGTGTAACAAGGTATGATTGCAGCTATATATACATATTATTGTTTAAATAATTCTGGCTACATATGCGTATGCCGGCCGGTTCCTTGTCAGAGGAGCTAGCCATGCACATCCATCATATAAAATCTGGAAAATAGAAAATCTATTAGGCATGGATATCAATACTGTTTCAGTTACATCAATCCAGGTTTCATGTCAACTGCCTTGTTTTCTGTAAAATATTTGAATTTGAGATTCTTAAGGACATCCAATTCCATTTTACTTTCTCAGTTATTATATATATTTTTGGTGAGAAATTGATATTTGACTAGTTTGGAATCTCTATTAGTGTCATTTTACGTTCGTACAGCACAATATCCCATCATCTACCTTATTTAGCAGTATCAGCCGGAAGCTAAGCTCATCATTACATCACATAGCAAGTTTTTCTTTAAAATCGCAGGCATCATCAGCATGGGAGGTGGCAAGCAAGAATTGGGAGAGTAGCGGGGAACAAGGATCTCTATTTAGGCACCTTCAGTAAGATCTAATTATATAATGACATATATATAGAGAGACTTTAATTTCGAAGAACGTGTTATTCTTCACAGCAGTTCAAGAAATTGACAAGCAGCTGTGTCAAAGTTACATAGTTCTGATTTTTTCCCCCTCTCTATTGTCTCTTGCAGGCACCCAAGAAGAGGCGGCGGAGGCCTACGACATTGCCGCCATCAAATTTCGAGGCCTCAACGCAGTAACGAACTTCGACATGAGCCGGTACGACGTCAAGAGCATCCTGGAGAGCAGCACGCTACCCATCGGGGGCGCAGCGAAGCGCCTGAAGGAATCCTCCGAACACACCGAGGCAAGCGTCGACGGGCGGCGGAACGACGACGACAACATCACCTCCCAGCTCACCGACGGCATCAACAGCTACGGTTCGCACAACCGCGGCTGGGCGACGATCGCCTTCCAGCAGCCGGCGCCGCCTCCCATGGGGATCACCTACCCGTACGGGCAGCAACGTGTCTGGTGCAAGCAGGAGCAAGACACGGTCACGGCCTTCCAGGACATTCACCAACTCCACCTGGGAAGCAGCACACAAAACCTGTTCCACCCATCGGTGCTCCACAACCTGGTGAATCTGGAGTCGTCGCCCATGGAGCATAGCTCCGGTTCTTCCAACTCGTTCGTCTACAGCAACGGGGGTTACCACGGGATCGTCGGCGGGAACAACGGGTTTGCTCTGCCCATCGGCGCGGTGGCGGCCGATCAGAGCAGTACATCTGGCCAAGGAAATAGCGGATTGGGGGAGAGTGATCAGGTGAAGCAGCTGGGTTACGAGAACTTGTTGGCATCAAGCGATGGCTACTCGGGAAGGAATGTGTATTACCTCTCGCAACAATCTGCCAGTGGCGTTGTAAAGGCCAACGGGTACGAGCAAACGGCAGTTTGCAGCAACAACTGGATGCCAGGTGCAGTGCAAGCTGTTCCACAGAGGCCGAGTAACATGGCCGTCTGCCATGGAGCTCCCATTTTCTCGGTCTGGAATGACGCATAGATTGGTAAGGGATAGGCATTATATATAGGTATGGTTAATTTGGCGGGGTTTTTATTCGGGATTTGGGCGGATCATGGAAGAATAGATGGATATCGGTAACAGGAAGAACATTAGGAAAAGGGAAAAATGGTGTATACAGAGTAGCTCCTAACTCCTATTTCTTAACTTTCAGTTCTCTTGGGCTTTCTTAAGTTTCTCTTCTCCTCCCAGGGAAGAAAGAAGCCATTTTAACATCTGCTTTTTAACTCATCAAGGATTCTACTGAAGTTGGTGACAGCTAGTGAGGCCTGATCGAGCCGTTGTCATCACTTCACTTGCTGTGAGTTTTGGGAAACTTCAGATTAATGAATCCTTCACAAAGGCTTTTGTAAATTCCAATAATCATATGGACGGCTCACGAAGGGAAGTTCTCTGTCCCCGGCCGCTTATTCCAAAAGCTCAGAAGAGAATGTAGCTGTACATTGCTGTTTAATTATTTCCTATCGAGCTATCTATCTCTATAGATATATAGAAAGGTACACAACCCAGTTTATGACCACATAATTTAATGTTCATCAGATTTTCTTTACTGTTTTTTTTCACCTGGGTAAAAATAAAAGAATTACTTAGACATAATATTAAAACACTAAACATACTTTGCACCAGAATTAGAAATAATATTAAAAGATTAAACGTACTTTGCAACGGAATTAGCATTTTAAGTAACTATTTCTTTGCTTTGACAAGTAATTAATATATGAATGGTAAAAAGAGTACTATAATAGAACTTAAGAAAGGATATCTCATTTTAGAAAAAGAGAACAATTGAAGGCGCCCGTGCATGTACAACGATCATCAACCATGAAAATGGTTTTCAGCGATGAGAAATGCTTACTTCTTATCCTCACTAGGAAGTTTTATTTCTCATTTTGGATAGAATCGGAAGTTTTACTTTTCCCTCTCATTCCCATGTAACTCTTTTATTTTCAATATAAAAGTTATTTGTCACTCAGAACATTAAGAGAGATAAATAATTAATTAAGGGTGACAATTAATAACTTTTGTTCTATTCTCATTATATCACTCTCAAAATATGTAACATCCCTCCTTCTTGGTCAGCCACCTTCTACTGAAGGTAGTGATGTATCGGGTCGTCGCCTTCTGAAGGCGATGAGATGGCTATCGCATTTTTGTAGGGAACGCGACAGGCATGTCGTCGTGTTCTTCCTCTGACTGCAACATGCAAGTTTTGTCGTCTTGCTGTGAGACAGTTAATGTCACGCCCCTCCAATTTAGCAGTGGAATAAATCGGGGAGACGTGAGCAAAGTGTATGGTAACATAAATTGCGCATACAATCACAAATATTAGAGCAGCTAATAAACAATAATTGTAATAAACTCTTCATTTTATTGATAAATCACCTAAACTATTACAACCACTAATTTTGAACCAAATCATAGGGCTCAATAACATCATTACATTGAAAAAGATAACTAAGCAATTATCTAACTAAAATATATGATACTAAGGTCATTCCATCGCTATGACTCTAGGTCGCTCAACACTCTAGTCCATTCCCGTTGGTGTGTGTAGGGTCATCACCCGACTTACCTGAAACACATATAACAAATAGCGCAGGGTGAGCGATAATGCTCAGTAGGACTTAATATCTCATGTAAACAGACATACTTTAAGTGATTAATGTCTTATAAAGCAGGATAACTAGAGAGAACGGTCAAGTATAGCCAAGAGAGTAATAGCACATGATAGCTAGAAAATGATAAAACTTCCAATATAATATTACAAAACTAGTATGATAACGGATTGGCCATGTAACGAAATAGTGTATATGGTTGCACAAAAGTGCACTTGTAGAGATAGCGCATCTGGTCGAGCATCTTGTCAACCCAGTGAACAATAGTATAGTGACTGATATATTGATTGTCATAGATTAAATCTTGATAGTATTAAATGGCGCTAAGTGCATGTCGTACACACCCTGATCATGTTGACCCTCGCAAGGAAATGGCACTCTTCGGGAGCTCTCCCCAGGACCAGATCGAGCCCTATTGCACTGGCATAGTTATTGTTTGTTATCTTAGACAATCAACTATATGGCCAAATAGAGTAGCAAGAAGAGGTGAGAGTAATAATAGATGAAATAGACAAGAATGTAGAGAGAAAGTGAACAGATGAGAGGACAGAGATAGTAGATAAGAATATGGACATATTCGTAAAACAATATTAAACAGTCGATAGTAACAGTTGCACAGCACTAGGTCGAGTGCTGGCAGTCAGGTAGAAGTCACAACCGCCTATTAGCCGTGCTATGAACATAGGCTAGATGGTCCAGCGTGATCCCAACATAAGAGAGAACACACTAAGGCCGTTTGGATCGTGTCGATCCCTAAGGGTGTAACGGGTTTGAAGGGTACAACCAGCTCGTCGGCAATGGACGTGCACCAAAGCCAAGGAGACTTACGGAGGCCTTGACAAAGAGTCCCTGGTTCAGTCAGGAGTATTCCCAATGGAGAGGTGGTCTATGCCAAGAGAAAGTGTGTAATCGGAACGTTGTCCATCTTGCCTCGAGTGCTCGATGGCAGAGGGACACGATAACGGTGTACAAAGCATGCGAATAAGTGTTATTTAAATAATAGGAAATTTAAGTGAAATAATTACACTTAATAATTATCAGATATATTATTGAGTATTTTAATAGGATCTCATTGCAAATAATAATATTTAGTGTGTGCAAGTGTAAAGAAATCATGAGAGCATGGATAATCTTGCATATGACTTTTAATTAATTGAATTTATGCAAATATTACCAAATTTTAATATTTAAATTAATACCATTCATAACAGTGTGTGATTGAGCTTAAACAAAGGTTAAATGGCATATATAGTAGGGGTATGTATGTAAATTAGGGTTTCTGGCCGCTTCCTTGAAATCGCGACGGGGTCGCGACGGGTGGTCCGGCCGGGCTGGCGCGGACCGGATGGAAACGCGACGACGCAGGACGTTGCATTTATAACGCGACGGACCGAGTCCCTTTTGAAATCGCAGCAGGTCGGGCCGTCACGATTTTAGAAGGACGTCCCGACCCAGAAAGGGGAAAATAGCCCTTTTTAGGTTGGTTCTTCCTTCCATGGTGGATACAGGTTACTTCTAAAATCCATATAAAATCGCACGAAGGTCCAAAAATTATGAAACTAGTTTTAAACGAAAGTAGACATGTAGATCTATCATTAAGCATGAGTAATTTGGAAATAGATAAGGATTGAACATGCTTTAAACAGGTTACATTTCAGTGACCTAAAACGTGCATAGTCATGAAAAATGATTTAATTCGCAAAGGATACATGATAAAAATTGGAGAAAATAGGGACGTTTGAAAGCTAACATCATGTAGTATTTATGAGAATAATTGCATGGCATGGGATCAAGTACATGCATGGATTGAAAGCAAATATGAAGGTTCAGGTACATGATGATGATTGAGCTTAAGGCATTTAATACTCCTTCTTGGAGCAACGAAAATAGGAAAATCATGGGGTTTTCGAAGATAGATATATGGGCTACCTATGGCCGAAGTTATGTGATTTGTGCTTGAGAGATTGCCTATCTTTTTATGCTGTAAAGAAATCTTGGGGTTTTGGTCGATGTAGAAGGTGAGATCCTCTTGCTCCAAGCCCTTCTCCTCCTTGCTCCTCGTCCTCAGCCTTCTCTCATCGTTCTCCAAGGTTCCAGTAACGAAATGAGGCTTGGTAGGGACGAATTGGTGGTCTATTAGGTTGTGTAAGAGTCCTACAAGCTTAAAACTCTTCCTTCTCTTCAAATTCCTATTTTCCACATTTATCTCTCTATTTCCTAGCATTTATCCACCTAATAGGATTAGGGAGAGGTCTAATTTTGTGGGTAGAGGGTTTGGGTAGGTCTAGGACTCTTGTAGAGATATTTATAAGCTAGTTTAGTCATTATCTTACCCCTTTTTAATTTATTTAATAATTAACTGCGAAATTAGGTTAAAAGATCTCTTATCCAAATTGGGCTTTTCACAATTGGGCCCAACCATTCATGCTTGGACCATTAGAATAACCCATCTTTTAATTTAGCTTAATGGACTTTGATTTAATTTTATTTATTCACTCTTTATTCTAATTTATCATACTTATTTACTAATTTCTTATTTTACTTTAATTTAATATTATTTATCCCAATATTTCTAACCTTCATCATTTGGGCTCTTACTTTTGGCCTAATAACTTATGTATGGCTCAATTGTACAACCGATTTACTTAATGGGTTTTAATTATCCTTTTACTAGAGAAGTTATTCATGGGCCAAAATTGTCCATTGATCCAATTCTCATAATGGGCTATCATCCTGAAGAGACGTGATTTAAGTGTGCCTCCCAAGAGGTATTGTCCCCATGCTTGGGGTTTTGTCCTTTAAAAGGGCCCTCTTGGGAGAAGAGGTGAGACTCTTGCTGATAAGCACACACTTGTTCTCACTATCTTTCAATGTGGGACTAAAGAATACCTCTACACAGCCCCCCAGTGAGGAGAAGGGTGTGCGGGTCTCATGAAGATGAGACGCTCGGGTAGGGCGCATGGCCTCTCGTTCGTTCCCACAGACGGCGCCAATGAAGAGACGTGATTTAAGTGTGCCTCCCAAGAGGTATTGTCCCCATGCTTGGGGTTTTGTCCTTTAAAAGGGCCCTCTTGGGAGAAGAGGTGAGACTCTTGCTGATAAGCACACACTTGTTCTCACTATCTTTCAATGTGGGACTAAAGAATACCTCTACACAGCCCCCAGTGAGGAGAAGGGTGTGCGGGTCTCATGAAGATGAGACGCTCGGGTAGGGCGCATGGCCTCTCGTTCGTTCCCACAGACGGCGCCAATGAAGAGACGTGATTTAAGTGTGCCTCCCAAGAGGTATTGTCCCCATGCTTGGGGTTTTGTCCTTTAAAAGGGCCCTCTTGGGAGAAGAGGTGAGACTCTTGCTGATAAGCACACACTTGTTCTCACTATCTTTCAATGTGGGACTAAAGAATACCTCTACACAGCCCCCCAGTGAGGAGAAGGGTGTGCGGGTCTCATGAAGATGAGACGCTCGGGTAGGGCGCATGGCCTCTCGTTCGTTCCCACAGACGGCGCCAAATGTGGTGGCCAAATCTGGCCGCCTATACCCATAATGGCCCACTACGGCCCTTAAGCGTCCTGTCAACTGACGTGGCCCCATCCCAACGGGCCGCGTTCATCCCAAGACAGTATGATGATCTCAAGGATACCGCCAGCTTGATCGGGCGCGGTCAAGCCCCGTGGCGGTATGCCCCCGAGCGGGTCGTTTGTTCCTCCGCCACCGAACACCCGCGGAGAGGTTCCGAACACCCGCGGAGAGGTTCCGAACAGGAACGGCAACTTTACTGCACGGAGCGACCCTCAACGTCACCGAACAGCGTTCGTGACCTCCCTGCGGGACATCTGCTCGGAAGTTGCGCCCAAGGGGTTCCGAGCAGGCTCCCTGGCTCATAGGACGGTTGTAACCACCCCAGGCCACGATCTCCACCATCAAGGGGCGTGGGCTGCCTGGCAACCCAACGGGCGCCTGAGTCTTAACTCCTCCCGTTATGCGCGTGTGTCCAGGCGCCTCTTCAGGCACGATCTGCCCAACGTTACGCACGTTGGCCTCGACACTAACGCCTATAAAAGCACAGGTACAGTACCATGCAACGGTACGTTCCCTCTCACGCGAACACAACTCTTACATTCCGAAACCCCTGCCTCTCAAGCTCCTCACTGACTTAGGCATCGGAGGGTTTCCCCGGTCTTCACCGGGCCTCCTGATCCTTCTCTGGTCTTACAGGTCTTCGTCCTCACCAGCGATCGTCTTCCCTCTCTCATTCCAGTGGAGGCCCGTTTGGCTTTGGCCCAAACAGGATCACGCCACCACATTTGGCGCCGTCTGTGGGAACGACGCTGCCATGGCTCGAGGACGATCTTCATACCAGAACATAGGAAGCAGGGCGACGAGGTCTCGCCAGTCACGAGGGGAATCCCGTCGCCGATCCCCTCCTGGTGATGATGCCGTCGCCACTGCTGGCGCAAACCACGACGTCCCGGCACCGCCGGCTGTAGCGCCTGCAACTGCCCTCGAAGTAGCGGAGCTTCGGGGACAAATGCAGCAGTTGACGGGCGTCTGCCTCACCCTACAGGCCCAGTTGGCAGGGGCAGCAGCCCCAGCGGTTTCCCTGCCGCGTGAGCGGCAGGCGGAATCGTCACATCGACGCTCCCGCGTCCCCCTGGCGCCGCAGGAGCAACAGGCGGATTCTCCGCACCGGTCCCGCCGGGCCCCATCGGAGGAGCGGGCACCAGAGCGCCGTGGGCGTTCCCCCCGGCGCTCTATCATCTCCCCCCGTCCGCCGCGATCGGTCGTGGGAGGCAACTCCCACGCCTCCGGACGAGGGGGCCCCGCCAACTCCGAGCAGGAGCTCGCCAGGCGCTTGAGGCGCGTGGTCGACCTCGAACGCCGCATGGACGCGATGGTTCAGCGCGCGGAGGGCAAGGCTCCAGCGGAGGACGACCTGGACTTCCGCTCTCCTTTTAGCAGGGAGATCTTGGAGGCCCAGGTCTCCTCCAAGCTCCCTCTGCCCACCATCGCTCCTTACGACGGCACAACCGACCCAGCCGACCACATCCATGGCTTCGAGTCACACATGGTGTTCCACGGAGCATCGGATGCGGCCAAGTGCAGGGCTTTCCCTGCAACGCTTAAGGAGACCGCCAGGGCTTGGTTTGAAACCCTCCCTGCGGGCTCCATCACCTCCTTCCGTCAACTGAAGAAGTCCTTTAGGGATAACTTTTTGGCGGGAGGTCGCAGCCGCGAACGGCGGCTTCTCTTCTGGCTGTGCGCCAGAAGAAAGGCGAAGCACTCTGGGACTTCATCAAGAGGTTCCGAACAGAGGCGCTTCGTATCTCGCGCCTAGACGTCCCTCTGGCCACCAGTGCTCTTATCCAGGGCACTCGCGACGGTTTTTTGCAGAGGACTCTCGGCGTCCAGCAGCCTGCCACCCTCGCCGAACTACTCTCCATCGCACAGCGCCACGCAGCTTGCGAGGAGAGCCTGGCGGCGAGCAGGGCCGAGCAGGGGGAGCAGTCGGACAAGAAGCGGCCTTCCGACAACGGCTCCGACCGAGATCGGAAGAAAGGACGGCGCAATGGCGATTCCCCGCGCCGTCCGCGCACCTTCACCAACTACACCCCCCTCACGGTGGCTCCCGAACAAATCCTGGCAGAGATCAGGAACGAAGCTTTTGTTCGGTGGCCCCAAAGAATGCGCTCCGACCCCCGGAAGCGCGACCAAAATAAGTACTGTCGCTTTCATCGCGACCACGGCCACGACACCTCCGAGTGCCGCCAGCTTAAGGACGAAATCGAAGACCTTATCAAGCGCGGCTACCTTGGGCGGTTCGTGCGCCGGAACGAAGAGCGCCCCCGACGCCGAGATCGCACTCCGAGCAGCCGATCAACAACGAGCCCAATGGGCAAGAGATCAACGTGATCGCGGGAGGTTTCGGCGCGGGCGGGGAAAGCACTCGAAGCCGACGCGATTACGCAAGGCGAGTGCATGTCGTAGACAGGCCTGCGACTGTTCGGTCGGCCCCATATCTTGCCAGTCCTGCACGCACACAGCCCGGGGAGGCTATAACCTTCTCGGATGAAGATCTTGTAGGGGTCACGACCCCACACACTGACGCGCTGGTCGTTTCGGCCACCATCAATCACTGTAACGTGCGCCGAATTCTGGTAGATAATGGAAGCGCCCCCGATGTCTTGGCTTATGACTGTTTTGTCCTCATGGGTCTGCGAACCGATCAACTCACCCCTGTAAATTCGCCTCTCTTCGGCTTTTCGGGAGTTTCGGTCCAGCCTATGGGAAGGGTTCGCCTTCCGATCACCTTGGGAACGGCTCCAAGGGCTGTGACCAAAATTGTCGACTTTTTGGTCATCAACAACATGCCTGGATACAATGCCATCCTAGGCAGAGGCCTGATCGGGCGTATCAAAGCAGTACCTTCTTCGCTCCATCAGAAGATGAAGTTTCCTACTCCGAGCGGGGTGGGCGAAGTGCTCGGATGTCAGCGTGAGTCTCGCCGTTGCTATGTCCTCTCTCTAAGGGACAAGCAACCACTCGCTGATCCAGCTCTTCCGACCTCCGACCAGCCTTCAACCAGCCGAGGGACGCCTGCTGAAGACTTAATCCCTATTCAAATGGACGACGACCCCGAACACGTCTTACACATTGGCGCCCTGTTGACAGAGGCCGAGCAGCAACGCTACACAGCTTTCCTGCTGGCCAATTTGGACGTGTTCGCTTGGTCTGATGACGAGCTTCCAGGCATTCCCCCGGAAGTCATGGTGCATCGCCTTCGGTTGGATCCCCGGATCCCACCAGTTCAGCAAAGGAGGCGACCCGTGAACCGAGAACGGCAGATCGTGATACGGGATCACGTCGTCAAGAGCCGAGCTGTTGGGCTCCTCCGAGAAGCCCAATATCCAAGATGGATCTCCAACGTGGTCCTCGTGCGCAAGGCCAACGGCAAATGGCGTGTGTGCGTGGATTACAAAGATCTTAATAAGGCGACGCCCAAAGATAACTTCCCATTGCCGCGCATTGATCAGCTGGTGGACGCTACTTCCGGGCACGAGCTCCTCAGCTTTTTGGATGCCTACTCCGGTTACCACCAGATCAGCATGCATCCCCCGGATCAAGACGCCACTACGTTCGTCACAGACCTAGGCTTATACTGTTTTACCAGGATGCCTTTTGGTCTGAAGAATGCAGGCGCGACTTACCAGCGGCTGGTCAACAAGATGTTCGAGCAGCAGATCGGGCGAAACATGGAGGTTTACGTCGACGACATGTTGGTCAAGACTCTTCCGAGCACTGATCACATTTCTGACCTCCAGGAAACATTCGCAACTCTGCGAAGGTATAATATGAAGCTCAATCCAGCCAAGTGCGCGTTTGGTGTTCGGTCGGGTAAGTTCCTCGGGTTCCTCGTATCAAACAGAGGAATAGAGGCGAACCCGGAAAAAATCCAAGCTGTACTTGAGATGTCCAGTCCGAAGACAGTGCGCGACGTCCAACGTCTGACAGGACGTCTTGCCGCGCTGAACAGGTTCATGTCCCGAGCAGCAGAAAGAAGTTTTAACTTCTTCAAGTTGCTCCGAGGCCCTAAAAACGCCTCGAAGCAAGGGGGGCAAGTACTGTGGACTGACGAATGCGAAGCTGCCTTCACTGAGCTGAAGGCATATTTGGCAGCCCCTCCTGTTCTCTCAAAGCCTGTGCTCGGAGAACCCTTGTTCGTGTACCTCTCGGTCACCGAGCACTCCATCAGTGCGGTCTTGATCAGAGAATTAGGAGCGGCGCAGTATCCAGTATACTATATCAGCAGGGTCCTCCAAGAAGCTGAAAGGAGGTACCCTAGAGCAGAAAAGCTTGCCCTTGCTCTTGTCACAGCTGCACGGAAGCTCAGGCCCTACTTTCAGGCCCATTCCGTTACAGTACTTACCGACCAACCGCTGAAATCTATCTTGCAGCGGCCGGAGGCATCCGGTAGGCTGGTTAAGTGGGCAATCGAGCTGGGAGAGTTTGACATCAGCTTCCGACCGAGGACGGCTATCAAAGCACAGGCGTTAGCAGATTTCGTGGCGGAATGCACCCTTCCGGCCGAGCAGGACCCACCGTTGGCAGACGAGCCCCCATGGGAGCTTTATGTGGACGGATCCTCTTGTGTCACCGGAAGCGGGGCAGGTCTGGTCCTCACCTCCCCAGAGGGGTTAGAGTTCCAATACGCCCTTCGTTTCCGCTTTCCAGCCTCCAACAACGTCGCCGAATACGAAGCCTTGCTGTCCGGTATCCGCATGGCTAGGCACCTCGGAGCCATTCGGCTTAGAGTCTTTAGTGACTCCCAGTTGGTCGCCAGCCAGGTGAGCGGACAGTTCGGAGCAAGAGAACCTCGCATGGCTCAATACCTTCAACAGGTCAAGAGCCAAACAGAGGGCCTCGTATACTTCGAGGTTATACATGTTCCACGGGAGCAGAACGCGCGAGCTGATGCGCTGGCCAAATTGGCATCTTCAGGTGACATCACCCCTTCTCGCTCTGTCTTCATTGAAGAGCTCGCCTCGCCGAGCACGGAGATTGATGTAGCCGCCATAGAAACGGGCCCACCGACCCCAAGTTGGGTGGACCCTCTCTTGGCGTACCTTCTCCGAGGCGAGCTTCCTCCCAAACAGGATGAAGCTCGGAAAGTCAGGATGCGCTCGCAGCATTTCACCCTCGTAGAAGGCAAGCTGTACCGGCGATCCCTTGCAAGACCTCTTCTACGTTGCCTCAACCCTGAGGAGGCCCTTGCAGCCACAGAGGAAGTCCACGAGGGGTTGTGCGGAAGCCATCTGGGGGGCAGAACGCTAGCACGCAGCCTCATCCGAGCAGGGTTCTGGTGGCCTTCTCTTCAGAAGGATTGCATGTCCTTCGTTAGGAAGTGCCCAGAATGCCAGAAGTTCGGAGTACTCATCAAACAGCCAGCCGAACAGCTTCACAGTCTGTTCGAGCCGCGCCCCTTCGCCAGATGGGGCATTGACATCTTGGGCCCCTTTCCAGAGGCCCAAGGGCGCAAGAAGTTCCTGTTTGTCGCCATCGACTACTTTACCAAGTGGATCGAGGCCGAACCCGTTACCACAATCACCGAACAAGCCGCATGGAAGTTCGTATGGAAGAACCTCCTATGCAGGTTTGGCGTCCCCAGGGTGATTACTTCTGACAACGGGAAACAGTTTGACAGCACCTTCTTCAAACAGAAGTGCGCCGAGCTCGGAATCTACAACCACTTCACCTCCGTCGCTCATCCCCAAGCTAACGGTCTGGTTGAAAACGCCAACCGAACATTGCTACACGGGATCCGAACCAGAGTGGAGGCCGCAGGTGGATCATGGATCGATGAGCTCCCAAACGTTCTTTGGTGTCACCGAACGACTGCTCGGGTAGCTACAGGGGAAACACCTTTCCACCTAGCCTACGGCTCGGAAGCAGTGGTACCTTTGGAAGTAGCCCTTCCAACTGTCCGAACTATCCACTTCGACGAAGCCGTCAACAACCGAGCTCTTCGGGAAAACTTGGACATGCTAGGCGAACGACGGACCGACGCCAGCATTCGTCTCGTTTCCTATCAGCAACGACTCGCACAATATTACAACGCGCGAGTTCGGGAAAGGCGGTTCAGCGTGGGAGATTTGGTTTTGCGCCGCTGTTCGGCTTCGGACCCCCGAAGAGCAGTGGGCAAACTTGCCATCAAATGGGAAGGACCTTATCAGGTCACCCATGTCCTCGGGAAGGGCTCATATAAGCTAACTACTCCTAGTGGCGAACCCATTCCCAGGACTTGGCATGTTTCTAACCTTAAGGCTTATTATGTATAAGAGCCTCTTTTCAACATTTTACCTCTCTTCTCCCAACTCCTGATGCCATACGAGCATTTAGCATACGTACCTGATCGGAATCCCCTTCATGGTTCCCACAGACGGCGCCAAATGTGGTGGCGTGATCCTGTTTGGGCCAAAGCCAAACGGGCCTCCACTGGAATGAGAGAGGGAAGACGATCGCTGGTGAGGACGAAGACCTGTAAGACCAGAGAAGGATCAGGAGGCCCGGTGAAGACCGGGGAAACCCTCCGATGCCTAAGTCAGTGAGGAGCTTGAGAGGCAGGGGTTTCGGAATGTAAGAGTTGTGTTCGCGTGAGAGGGAACGTACCGTTGCATGGTACTGTACCTGTGCTTTTATAGGCGTTAGTGTCGAGGCCAACGTGCGTAACGTTGGGCAGATCGTGCCTGAAGAGGCGCCTGGACACACGCGCATAACGGGAGGAGTTAAGACTCAGGCGCCCGTTGGGTTGCCAGGCAGCCCACGCCCCTTGATGGTGGAGATCGTGGCCTGGGGTGGTTACAACCGTCCTATGAGCCAGGGAGCCTGCTCGGAACCCCTTGGGCGCAACTTCCGAGCAGATGTCCCGCAGGGAGGTCACGACGCTGTTCGGTGACGTTGAGGGTCGCTCCGTGCAGTAAAGTTGCCGTTCCTGTTCGGACCTCTCCGCGGGTGTTCGGAACCTCTCCGCGGGGTTCGGTGGCGGAGGAACAAACGACCCGCTCGGGGGCATACCGCCACGGGGCTTGACCGCGCCCGATCAAGCTGGCGGTATCCTTGAGATCATCATACTGTCTTGGGATGAACGCGGCCCGTTGGGATGGGGCCACGTCAGTTGACAGGACGCTTAAGGGCCGTAGTGGGCCATTATGGGTATAGGCGGCCAGATTTGGCCACCACACATCCTATTATTTAAGCCCACCCACATGTTTATTTACATTTTTAATTCCATTTGGCTCATAAAATAATAGATTTTCTGACTTATTCCTTAATTATGATAATAAGTCGCATAAATTCTTAAACTTAGTCCAAATGATTTTTCTACGCCCAAATTTCTTGATGGGTCATTAGGGAACATTATTTAAAGTATAACTATTATTTTTACAATATTTTTATATGAGTTTTTATGCATGAAATAATGACGTGTACATTTTTAACTAGTTTGATTTATTAATTGATAAAATTTTAATTTACCTATATTTTCTAATTAATAGATTTTCTAGGGTGCTACAGTTGAGACACGTGTCGAAGCGCTGTCAGATGAAAGCGACAGGTCAGGTGTCACGTTCATGGTGTCAGGCCTGCATGGGAGACACGTGGCAGGTCCGTTAGTAGGGTTGACCAAGACTTTGGGGTTGCAACAGGTTAGCCGTCGTGTTCAGTAAGTGAACGCAACGGGTTGGCTGTCGCGTTCTCAGATCCGTGGCCTATTCGTGCAAGGCCAGCAGATCTCCCCATTTCTTCCCCTTTTCTTCTTCTTCCTCCTCTCCATTCGAACCCTCTGTGTGTTTCTTCCCTGTGGAGTGTGTGAGGTTGTTGGGTTGAGGAGTGTGCTCTCCTTGGCGTGGTGTTCTTCTCTCTAGTGTGGCGGCTCCCCCTCGACGTGTGACCTCTTCTCCGACATCTTGGAGGACGATCTTTGCTCATGGATGGCGTGAGCGTGGAGCTTGGAGCGAGGAGGAGGTGGCCATGCACATGAGAAGACTCCAACGGGTTGGCTCTTCAATTTGAGGTAGGGACCACTTGTCCTTCCCCCTAGTTCTATAATGCTAGGGACTTCATTCCCCTTCTCCAAGCCTATAGACTCCATGCTAGGTCGTTGTAATGCATGTTGAGTTCCTTGTTGTGCTTGAATTGGGGTGTCAGTTGAGGGTTATCATGCTTGCATGTGAGGTTTTTGGAGTGTAGGTGCATATCCTTGACATGCATGGGTGTGGATGAGGGTGGTTTGTGCTGTTACCATGTGTTTACATCGTCCTCCATATGCTCCCCTCCCTCTGTGTACACCAGACTTGTATTTTTGGGGCATTTTGGGAGGTCTCGGGTTGTCACCCGAGCCTCTGTCTGTGGTCGCGACAAGCTTCCTGTCGCTACTCAGAACGTGACGTATCACCCCGTCGCCTTCTACTCAGATAGCGACTCTCACCCTGTCGTGTTTTGGTCGCGACAGGGCGGCAATCATCTTCTGACCTGGTTTTCCTGTGTGTTGGTGGGAGGTTTCCGGACCTCTAACTGTGGTTGCGACAATACCCTTGTCGCGACCCAGATCGCGATAATTCCTTTATCGCCTTCAGGCCCAGGTCGCAACAGGCCGGGTGTCACCTTCTGGTGGCGACAACCCTTGTGTCGCTTCCTCTGAGAACGCGACAGTGACCATGTTGCCTTCTCAGACAGAGAGTGACTGGTGACCTGTTTGGAGTTCTGTTTCCGCTACGTCTCTAGTTTTGGCACTTGTGTTGTTCCTAGCACGGTCCTACACTAGTCGTTCGCCCGGTGCTAGGCACTTGTGGGCTTGTCCGTTGAGAGGTTATTACCACTACTTGGACCCCTGTCCCCATGCGCTGGTTGAGGAAGTTCTCCAAGCGGTGGGCGTTCTCGAGTTTAGGACTCTGGTAGCTGAATGGAAAACGGTGGGGACAACGACGTTGAGTTGTTTGCATAGCTCTCTTAGCTGAGTCTTGGATGTTGAGGTGGTTTTTGGTGTTCTTCCGGCGCAGAACAGCTAGTCCTTCTCACTGCCTCACTCTATGTGGTTTTGGTACCATTTAGAGGGGCCAGGCTTGGGACCGTAGTCCGGCCAGACTACAACAGTTGTGTCTTACTTTAGTTCCGCATCTCACTCTGATGGGAGGTGGTAGACATGGACTGGTGGTCGAGGATAAGGCGCATGGCGCACCTGACCGGTTGACTAGTGGTATTTATTCTGTGGCTAGTGTCGTGGTCCAGACAGTTGTTCACTGTCTTTGTTTGTAGCCTTGGGTTCGTCCCAGTGCCGTTGTTTACATGGGTTTCCGGTCCCGATGTGTTTAGACCAATGGCCGTGTAGTTTACCTACCGCTTCCGCACTTGCTTTCTTAGTAGAATAGTTTATCTTGTTTAATTTTAGTTATGCACATATACCTTTTCTGCTGTTAGAACCAGTGGGAGATTGGTAGTCCCTATTGGGCTTCTTCGTGAAGCTCATTCCCTTCTTTACAGGTGAGAGTTCATAGCAGTATCCTCCGCGGCGGGCTGAGGAGACGGGGCCGTAGTAGACAGCACCTTCCGTGAGTAGTGTTCCCTCGTACTTGTTTCGTCACCCTCAGGGTATTCCCTTAAGGGATCTATTATCCCCTGTTTTAATTCTTGTACTTTGCTACTTTGGGACTGTACTAGACTTGTACTTTTTGTTGGACGCTTTTCCTTCACTTGTTAGTATATTTTTAGTACTTATTGTCGTTGCTTACTTCTGTTACATATCTGGTTGGACTGGTCCGTTAGCCCTTCCGGGTCTTTGGACCCGTGGGCGACTGTGCCGACAGTCAGATTCTTGGTGGGGGCTGGGGAACCGTGCGTCGGGGCCGTTATAGTAGTATTAGAGAAAAGGGTCTATCAAGACTTATAATGGAACTATGTGGCAACACAAAGTCCCTTAGGAAGTACAAGTAACACTGCTAGCCGCCTAATTATTTTGTTAACTTGATTAATAGTTTGTGTTTTAGGACATGGCGTCCCGTAGACGCAGGTAGGTCAAAGAGCTGATGGACCATCAGAACGTCGTGCCAGACGAGTCGGTTGCAGCTGAGCACGCACCGGCAGTTGCTCAACCTTACCACGTTGACCAGCAGGGTGTTTCGTTGAAATAGGGAGCACAACAGTAGCAGTGGTACCCACCCCCGCCATCGCCAAAGGTTATGGAGCAATGGTGGAGAGCTATGTTCCGGGCCGCTCTGTAGTACCAGCAGATGGCAGTAGGAGGTCAGCAATTTGTAGAAATGGCAGCAAAGGAGCAGCCACCAGCGACTATGCAGGTAGCATCCATACAACTAGAGGTACCACCAGTGGCACGGCAGCAGACTACAGTAGTTGCAGAAGCACTTGAGGACCACACAACACTTCTTAAGAGGTTTCTTCGTCTTCAGCCTTCGACCTTTTACGGTGACTATGATCCAGACCAAGCAGAGAGCTGGGTCCATGAGCTCGATCGTACCTTCGAGACCATGGACTACGTAGAGTAGGATCAGGTCCGACTAGAAGTATATCAGCTGAAGGGGTCAGCCCACGAGTGGTGGAGACAGTGAGGCAGACCAGTTTTTAGTGCAGGAGGCTAGACCAAATAGCTTGGGAGTAGTTTCTGGAGGCCTTTCACGGCAAGTACCTCTCCGACTATGCACGCCGTGAGAGGAGGGACCAGTTTTATGAGTTGTCGCAGGGTGAGCAGGCTGTGGCACAGTACCACTAGAGGTTTGTGCAGGTTTTACGACATGTCCCTTACGTAGCCACTAGTGAGCAGGCTCGTACTGAGTGGTTCATTAGTGGGTTATGACTGGAGTTGAGGTGGGCTATGGCTGGCCACCTTTGTGACAACTTGGCATTAGCAGTGGCTAGAGCTACCGCCTTGGAGAGGGAGTCTCGTTTCCAGCTACAATAGGGAGGAGGTTCGGCGAGGTCTACCCCATACCAACATTCTTCAGGCAACTGAGGGAGTGTGTCATCTTCTTCCTCTTCGGGCACATGCGGCGCTGGTCTGAGCTTGAAGCTAAAGAAGTTGTTCACATGAGGGGGTGGGCGACCTCACCGCCCACAGCACCAACATCAGCCAGAGCCTGTGGAGCAGTCACTGCAGTAGGGAGTAGCGCAGAGTCAACAGAGTACGGGTTGTTTTCACTATGGGCAATTGGGACACTTCAGGCGAGAGTGTCCATTGAGGTAGGGCTAGCAGCAGTTGGCACCTCCATAGTACTTGAAGCAGGCACTACAGACTCAGTACCTTCCACCTCAGTAGGTGCAGCATCAGCAGCAGCACTTGTGGCAGTTCTAGCCACCTCAGCAGCGGTAGCAGCAGTCACAACGAGGACGTGGACGCGGTCGTGTGATGAACATCACCAGAGAAGAGGCAGAGGTCTCTAATCTGGTTGTTGGTATGGTTCCTATCTTTGGTAGAGCTGCTCGTGTTTTGATTGATCTTGGTGCTACACATTGTTTTGCTTTAGAGGAGTTCTTTGATTCTCTAACCGAGTTTGCTCCAGAGCGGACCGGTGACCTAGCTGTTAAGCTTCCGACGAGTGACTACGTGCGTACTCTCGGTTACCTAGAAGGTGTCACTGTTGAGGTACAGGGCCACCTTCTACCAGCCAAATTATTTGCCTTACAGATCCATGACTTTGATGCCATCCTTGGCATGGATTGGTTGGAGGCACACTCCGCAATGGTGGACTGTCAGCAGAAGACCGTGTGCTCCGAGATACCTAGAGCACCTGTGCTTTGCTTTCAAGGTACACTGTCTACCTATAGAACCTTTGTTTCGTTCTGTAGAGCTCAACACCTAATCTGAGATGGTTGTGCAGCGTACTTGGCTTTTATGAGTTTCTCAGATTCTGGCGAGTTATCTATTTCAGATGTGCCTATTGTTTGTGACTTTGCTGATGTGTTTTTGGAGGATCTACCTATTTACCGCTGAAACAGGAGGTAGATTTCTCCATTGAGTTGTTTCCGAGGACACTACCTATGTCCAAGGCACCGTACTAGATGGCACCGAAGGAGTTGCGGGAGTTGAAGCGCCAACTCGATGAGTTACTTGAGAAGGGCTTCATTCGTCCGAGCCGTTCGCCTTGGGGTGCACCAGTATTGTTTGTGAGGAAGAAGGAGGGCAGTCTCAGGATGTGCATCGATTATCAGCAGCTGAATCAGGTTACAGCGAAGAACAAGTATCTGTTGCCCAGGATCGATGACTTGTTTGACCAGTTGCAATTGGCTTCAATGTTCTCGAAGATTGACTTGAGATCAGGCTGCTGATGTAACGACCCGACTTCCCAGACCCCCGCCAGGGACCCCGAAGGTCGCGCCGCCACCTATAGATCCGAAAACCTTAAAGTACAGATACAGAAAGAAAAGTGAGATAAGTAATGAATTCAAATAATTATAACAATAAAGTAGGTACATTAATAAGAAAATTATATACAACATGTCCCAAATAAAAGTACAGATACAGAAAGAAAAGTGCAATCCTTAAGGGGCATACCCCGAGGACTTACAAAAAGGCAACTCTCAACTCACACCAGTACAAGAGCTCTCACGCTCACAACTCACACTGCTGGCAACGCACGGTGGAACCAACCGCCACCTCAACCGTCCGGAAATGAATTCCTGTGACAGAGAGTCCCTACCTAAAGAAAGTAGTGAGCCTCGCGAATAAGGCCCAGTAGGGATAACCAGTCCCTTACCAGCCAGAGTAGTAGGAACTCTAAAGAAAGGAGGAAGCAACTACTCTACAAAGCTATAAAGCGAAGGAACACCTACAATAAGGTACTACAAAGCAGCTAAAATAGAGTAACGCCACGACCAACAACCAGGTCGGGCCAGACATGACTCCTGCAGAACTAGCGGAGTCAGACACGATGCGGAAGCAACCCTCGGCATGCATCCGTCGAGGCAAAGAGCTCACAGAACACCGGAGCGACCACGTGAGACCCAAGTCTCACCACGCAAGCACAGCCATCCCAGACCTCCATGAGGTTTAGAAGGTACACAGACAAGTGTCACAACGAACGGCACCCGAGTAGCCACGTGAGAAGGACGTCTCACCACAAGCATGACCACCATAGACCTCCACAAGGTCGAGGGCCCACAAGCAGAACCACCGTGGACCCTAGACACGCCACGAGATCAGGGAAACACACACATCGGTGCCACACGGACTAGCATCAAGGAACATACTACGGAACAGCAGTAGGGTGCCTGCATAAGTCACCCAGAGAAACACGGAGTACAGAACAGCTAAGCACGGCTAGTGAGGCCAGACTGACATCACCCACTGAAACAGACACGGCCAGTTACAACCACCGTGTAGGCTAGGGCAACGAGAACACACTTGGAAACACCATAAAGGAAACGTCGCCACAACAACAGCAACCAAGCCACCGCCACTGGCAGCTAAGAGGAGGACATACCGGCCACTCCTCTGCTCGCCACCCATCGGCTCCTGCCTACAACCTCCCTAGAAGAGTGAGGCCAGCGAGCCACTACCACACGTGCATGGATCAAGCACAAGGAACGCTTGAACCACTACCACACACACAAAGATATGAAAGGTGTAGAAGTAGAAGAGTTCAGAGATGTAGAACTATATCCTGATGAAGAACTCTACGTGGTGGTCGTCCGAAAGAACTCCAAGCTTCGTTTGGATGAAGATCAGTTGATGGAGAAGCTTGAACCATGGACGAACCGACTTCAACTCCTCTTGGAAGATGGATCTTCTTCGCTCTGGTCGGAGGGATGAAGCAGGGCAGCAGGAAGAAGCTCTTCTCTTGAGTTTTTCTTAGAGTTTTGATATGGTGGTTTCTTATTGCGAAAATAGCCTCATATGATCCTTATATATGGGTGTCCAAACATGGAGAGTTGTGCTTAAAGGGATCACCCAAATATAGATCATATCCTGGCCATTAGATCTTCCCAAAACTCCGTCTGTCGACAGCCGACTTGCTGCTGTCGACAGGTGCTGACAAGTTTGCAAAATCCAGAAGACTGACCTTCCGGGAAACCATTTTCTGTGTGTATCTGTCGACAGGTCACAATTCATCTGTCGACAGGTGCACTATTCATCTGTTGACAACTACTTGTTCTAGCAGCTTGTCTTGTTCTTTTGCACTTGAATTTTGTTGCTTGTCTTGTGTACATTCACACCTACATTAAAAGACATTCTAAGTGAGATATAATGAATACATAAGTGACCATAAGAGCATTTTTCTCACTTGATCATTTGATTCATGTCTTTGTCATTGTCATCATGTTTGAACCATTCACATAACATCAATTAGTATTGCTCATCATAAAAAACATTTAAGCACTTGTTACATTCTCCCACATGAGAACCCAACATTCTCCCCCTTTTTGATGATGACAAAACTTACAATTGATACAATTGATGTTTCTCCCCCTTTTGGCAACATCCAAAAAGATAGTGAGTGCACACATGGGTAAGAATGAAGTAAAGAACTACTTGACCCCGAACTGAATTGTGAAGGATCTGAGTGGGGTATGAGTGTTCAAATGGAATTTTAAGGTTGAGAACCAGTTTATATCCATTGCAAAATGTCATAAACACTAGTATTAAAACATATAAAATTCTACAATGGTTAAGAGATAATATTCCGGGAATCTTAAGTTGTGGCATTTAGAAAACACCGTTCAAGAATATATGAACATAAGATAACCCCTTTGGATAAAACCGTTGTAGAAAAACATGTTCCTTTGTGGGTGATGTTCAGATGGTACTTGAAAGTAATGTCTACATGAGCGATTAACAATAAACAACACATTGCCTTTGATGTAAAAGCATGGAGGCTACACTCTATTTCTTGCGTTGAATTTTTTCTGTGTCAAGTTAATGTGGGAAAAGTAGTAATTAGGATCACTTTCACCTTTTGACGTGAAGGTAGACATTTGGGATGCCCGCACCCCCAGTTACTCAGTGTAAGTGACTATCATACTATTGTGCAGAGATAATGAAAGGAATTTTTGACGCGAAGATAGACATTTGTGATGCCCATGTCCCCGGTTACTCAGTGATACTCATCATTGCTCTGCCTTTGTCCCATTTCAAATACTTTTTATGAACTTTTGAGTGTTTGAAATAGGTAGCTTTTCTCCCTTTTTTTATATTTTTAACAATCAAGGTCAATGATTATTTAAGGTCAATGGTTAATGTAAAACATTAAGTTCAAAAACTTTTTACTTATCAAACCATTTTAGAAACATGATAATCCACAAGGGAGTTATTCAAGTGAGTTAGGTTAAAATCATTAGATTTGATCAATGTTTTCTAGATGACACAACCTAGACTCAAACATAAAATATTATATCAAAATCATTGTGATTAAGTCAATGTCTTTGATACTATGTGAGTATGAAAGATTGCAATGAATAGTAAGTCCCTATTCTCCCCTTGTACAAAGATTGTGATCATACTCATGAAGATGTTGAGAAAGATGAAGAATTTGATGTGAAATGGGTATCTGATGACAACAAATTTGAACCTATCGACAGATACAGACAGTTGTGAAGGACTAGGTTCAGACAGGGTATGGTCTGTCGACAGCTGTGGCGCTGGCTGTCGACAGATATAGACAGACAGAAAATTTGAAGTTCGGAACTGTGCCTGGCTGTCGACAGCAGAAGAAGTGGCTGTCGACAGATGCACACAGGGTGCAATTTCTGGTTATGTGTAGGCTTATCTGTCGACAGGCTGTTGAGGGTTGTCGACAGGAACTTTGACACATCAGATTTAAGGCTGAGATTAGAGAGAAATTGGAACTTCATGCTTGAAACAAAATACATATGAAGTATAGAGATTTTCCCTCATTAATCCACTCACCAATCCTGATTTTTGCTCCCCCATAGTGTGTGCATGTGATGACTCAGCATTCAAGCAAATCAATCAATGAGATACACAAAGATACCAAATATTTGCACACAAAAGAACATCCATAAGCATAAAAGCACCAACATTCATTCTTTTAAGGAGATACATGTGGCAAGATTGACGTGAAAGAATGTCTCTTAAACAACTCACTCAAAAACTCTTTTTGACTTACTCCCCCATAATGTTTGCATGGTATTGAGATGAGCATTCAAGCAATTCAAACACGTTCTTGTCAAGCAATTTGCACAAAGAAGGTATGAACATGATCAATTGAATTTATTTTATTTTTTTTGTCTTTATGTAGTATAAGACTATTGATACTTGGCGGAGAATATTTATCACGCATAATGATAGTTTCTAGACAAGCCGGACTTGTCCTTCCACATTTCACCATTTGATATACCAAATAGTCACTACATAAAAGATCAATTTTTTCTCAAATTTAACATGACTCCAATTGCTAAGAAGCATTGTCATTTGGGGATAGCATAGAAAACACATTTTTCATTGCTCAGATGGACTTAAAAATCCATTTCAATTCTTGCAGTTCAAAACTGAAGTGTTAAAGAGATTTTACCTGAATAGTCTTCAATCATAGTCTCAAAAAAAATTTAACTTTGTTCTCCATCATTTCTTGCCTTTCACAACCAATCTCATGAATCCATTTCTAATTTTTGGCTGCAAGACATCTCAGCTTGTTCATTAAGCTGATTTTAGGACCCACACTTGCTTGGGTCCTGTAATGACGTCAATGTTAGAATTCAACAATGATTTCTGAATCCAAAGTGATTTTATTCTTTGAATAGCTGTATTTCTTTCATTAATGAAATTATGAGCATGGAGCATGGGAACATGCACAAAATCATGATTCTTATGCCAACAGTTCTTAGACAAGTGTTCATGTTCATGACATGTAAAGCATTGGACAAACTTGACATTTTTATGAGAGTGTTGATTTTTATTCCTGCAGAATGTAGCAAGATGACCAGGCCTATTGCATTTAAAGCAAATGGGTTGAGCATTTACCTGGAGCTTACCATAGTGTGATTGCATTTGCTGGAATCTCTGAGATCCTTTAGAATACCTTTGATCACCCTTGGGTTGAGAAGAAGGAGGTGGTACCCTTTGGTATCTCTTGGCATGATGTGGAGTTAGAGATTTCTTTGAACATTCTGGGTTGCTGTAAGAGGTGTGGAGACCTTGTGGACTCTTGTTTTCTTTTCCATTTTCTTTTTCTGGTTTTCAATTGAAACATGATTCTTCCTTTTTGCAGCTTTCAATGCAACAACTTCTTTTTCAGAAGTTTGAAGTTGGTTTGTCACGACATTTAGACCATTTCTCATTGTGTTCTTTTCAATTTCACTTTGAACAATTTGATTTTTCAAGTCAGCAATTTGCTTCTTAGAATTGTTCCATTCATCATTTAATGGTCTGTCATGATACAAGCATTCAATCTTCTTTTTCAGATGATTATTCTCCTCAAACAGTTGATTGCATTTTTCTTTTATTTGGTGATCATGAGCCATGTTGGAGATTTGTTTGTTCAATTGATCATTATCAAATTTGAGATTCTCATTATGATCAATCAATTTTTTATTTTCATTTTTCAAATTAGAATTTTCAGATTCCACATGATCATGTTCTTCTTTCAACTTAGAAAACTTGATTTCATAGTTTTTGACTTCATTTTCCAATTTTTCATTTTCTTCATAGAAGCTTAGGCATTATCAATTATTATTTCATTCTTCTCCAATTTTTCTTTTAGCTTCTTGTTTTGAGCTTTTACCTTCTTAAATTGATTGGACAAGTGCTCATAGCATTCTATCAATTTATCATAGGAAATATCATCCTCTGAATCAGAATTAGATATTGATGCATCAATTGGGTCTGAATTGGATTTACCTGACTCTTGAGAGTTTCTTGACTTCTCTGACATATGTGATCCTTCAGAGTCGTCTGAACGCGAAGAGCCTCTTGAGCTGCCATGAGCCATGTAGCATTTTTCTTCCATTCCCTTTCTAGACTTGCATGTTTTCATAGAGGAGACCTGCATTTTATCAACCTTGTCATCAAACTCAATTATCATAGGTCTATTTATGATGCTTGAGAACTTAACCATATTTCTGAATATGTTTCAGATGATTAGACCAATTAACAAAATATTGAGTGAGATCAAAAGGCAATCAATCAGTTCAATCAAATCAAGTTAGATCAGAATCAGATTTAAACCCGCTCAACAAAGCAAGATATTGTTAGGACTCGGAGCAGTTAAGCACACAATGACAGATCTCCCAAAACACAACCGATGAACAGAAAACCCGCTCTGATACCAATTGTTAGGATCGGATATTCGGTTATGACAAAGCTAGAAGGGGGGGTTGAATAGATTTGCAGCGAAAACTTAAGCAATTTAAGAATTACTTTGGATTAAAAGATCTACTCAATTAAAACCCCTTTGATCTGATGTAATGTGTGTGAACAAATTAACAAGTAGTGTGTAGACGAAATCCCTAGGCATGCATCTAGCGCAACACAATGCAAACCACAAGTCAAACCACAGTGCACAAGGGATTTTTTAGGTGGTTCGGAGATCGCACCACGTGACTCCTACGTCCACCCCTCACACAGTGAGGACACACTACTCAAGAACTGAGTACAATACACACACACAAGCACAACGGCTCAACCACACACACACACGCTAGATCAAGTCCACAAAGATTAGATCCTCTAGCCTTGATCTGACCAACATACCACACACGTTGTCTGATGCAAACATGCAATCAGAACAACAATCCACACGTGGATCAAGCACAAGGAATGCTTGAACCACTACCACACACACAAGATATGAAAGGTGTAGAAGTAGAAGAGTTCAGAGATGTAGAAGTATATCCTAATGAAGAACTCTTCGTGGTGGTCGTCCGGAAGAACTCCAAGCTTTGTTTGGATGAACATCAGTTGATGGAGAAGCTTGAAGCATGGACGAACCAGCTTCAACTCCGCTTGGAAGGTAGATCTTCTTTGCTCTGGTCGGAGGGATGAAGCAGGGCAGTAGGAAGAAGCTCTTCTCTTGAGTTTTTCTTAGGGTTTTGATATGGTGGCTTCTTACTACGAAAATAGCCTCATATAATCCTTATATATGGGTGTCCAAACATGGAGAGTTGTGCTTAAAGGGATCACCCAAATATAGATCATATCCTGACCATTAAATCTTCCCAAAACTCTGTCTGTCGACAGCCGACTTGCTGCTGTCGACAGGTGCAGACAGATTTGCAAAATCCAGAAGACTGGCCTTCCGGGAAACCATTTTCTGTGTGTATCTATCGACAGGTCACTATTCATCTGTCGACATGTGCACTATTCATCTGTTGACAGCACACTATTCATCTATTGACAACTACTTGTTCCAGTAGCTTGTCTTGTTCTTTTGCACATGGATTTTGTTGCTTGTCTTGTGTACATTCACACCTACATTAAAAGACATTATAAGTGAGATATAATGAATACATAAGTGACCATAAGAGCATTTTTCTCACTTGATCATTTGATTCATGTCTTTGTCATTGTCATCATGTTTGAACCATTCACATAACATCAATTAGTATTACTCATCATAAAAAACATTTAAGCACTTGTTACATTCTCCCACATGAGAACCCAACACAGAACACCAGTCATGTGCCTAAGTTGGGGAAGAAACATTCCCCTAACCAACTTAGGCACAAACCACCCTCATGAAGCCCAAAATTGAGGAAAACTAAACGGGCAACAAGAACGCGACAAGAACCCTATCACGACAAGAATGCGACCAGAAGGCTGTCGCGACCAGAACACGACAAGGAAGCTGTCGTGACCAGAACATGACAAGGAAGCTGTCGCGATCAGAACGCGACAAGGAAGGTGTCACCTTCAGATTCAGAACACGATGTATCGACCCATCGCGTTCCTCATCTAAAGGAAGGACCCTTAGGGCAGAACCACCCCAAGGCCCACACCCAAAGAACCATGAAGATAAACCACCAACAGGAAGACATGTCCCGTGCCAAGTTGGGGAGACCTCCCTCTAACCGACTTGGACATGGGCCATCCTCCACCACGACCGGAAATGGGAGACAACAAGGCACAGAGAATGCGACGGTTATCCTATCGCGATTAGAATGTGATAGGAAACACGTCGCCTTCTGACTGGTATCGTGATAGCCATCCTGTCGCGATATCAGTCTGAAGACCAACTCCGGGGATGGGGCCATCCCATGGTCCTCCAAGCTACAAAACAAACACCAAAGAGGGGAGGTAGAAGAGCACACTAAAAGCACAACTGAAAATGGCTCGAGGGGCATCAATGCCACCTCTCATCGCCGAAAACCCACAAGGAACGAAACTACACAAGAGGGAGCACCACCGACAAGCTTTCTCCCATGCAAAACCATAGGTAAGCCTCGATCATAGGGAGGATAGCTCAAAACAAGCTCCATCTCCTCAAGACAGTAAGAGAGAGCAAGAGATCCCTATAGAGAAATGATGAGTCAGACCTGTTGGGGCCCTTCACGTCAAATTGGCCGCCTCCTCCTCGCTCCACGCCGCTCCAACGCTCTGCCACTAGCACGCCGACACCTTCACCATGCCCATAACAACTGAGAAGGGAGAGGGGAAGCTCCCCTACCGCGGAGAGGGGGAGATGGAAGGAGGAAGAGGAAGAAAGAAGAAGAAAGAGGTGACTGCATGGCTTAAGGCCTCGGGACTCAGGGCATGACAAGAAGAGCATCGCATTCTCACCAGAACGCAACAGACACCTTGTCGCATTCTCAAAAGTTTCGACAGGTCTTCTAACAAGCAGACAGCCTCCAAACCATGTGTCAAGCATGCATGTGCTTCAGGTGAACGCGACAACTGGCACGTCGCCTTCACATACAAGAGTGCGGACACGTGGCACACCAGCCATAGACAACTAGAACGCGACACGGGGGCCGTCACCTTCTCAACTAGAAGGCGACATGGATCACGTCGCGTTCAGAACGCGACACCCCGATCCATCGCGATCCCAAGAACAACACCAAGGGAACTGAAACTCAGGATGTTACAAATCTAACAAACTTAAAATATTTCGTCCTCGAAATTAAGGGAGAAATGTGGTCGGAGAAAACAACAAGCGTAAAGAGACCACTATGTCGTGCCACGACTTCCCAGTGGTCACCACCACGACCCTATAATGAATGAAGTGCCTAACTAGACATTCGACAGCTTACACAACCCACACCAACTAGTGCGGAGCACACAATCAGGTGTCGACAACTCCACAGGCGCGGTGCGCACCAAACCAACCAGAAAACACTGAAACCGCCAGTCAGAAACCACACGACTAAGCCTTAACAGACCACGTTGTTGAGACCAACTGGTCAGCAACACACTCTGTCACCAGCGGAACTCGACAGAGGACACATTTATTGACGGCAAGCCGAGAAAACGTCAAGAGGTCAACCACAAGACTCTTTTGAATGGCTCCGCACAACTATCAATAGCTAGCAACTACAGCAAGGCCTAATAAGAGTCTCATAAGGATGACCCAAAACCAAGCGCTAACACGCACGTGGAGAACACCACGGCACGCAGGACAGTGTCCGCTGGCACCACTCGATCTCACCCAGATCATCCTCGTGGTCCGAAAAGGGCACACAACAACTGTGGAGCCATGGAAAACTAAACCAGACGCTCCACAGGCACAGCGCACAAAAGCAAAACTAGGGAAGACGTCTGAGGTTGGCAAAGCCAAGCAACCCAAGATATCGGCAAACTGCATGAGAATCGAAACAACTACATAGGTCGAAGACAACACGTCGACCCATGAGAAGGACCCAAACAAGCAAGGCACCACAATAGAACACACTCGCTCCCCAAGCGAGAGAGAAAAACTCGGACACAAGCCACGACCAAAGCCTGGCGTACCACCGATAGGGCTACCTAGACAAGGCAAAGCAGCCACCCCACAACAGTAACGGTACAGCCATAAAGCACAGGCCAGCAAGAAGTGTCCTAGAGGCGGAAAGCTCAACGCCTCGAACACCGAGTAAACTCATGAAACGATGCACGAAGCTTAAGATCAGGGCACAAGGCACAATACACGGAGCTATCACAAGCACCATAAGCCACCCAAGGTACAACACAAAGCACTAAGGCTCCAGACAACACAAAATCAAACCACTAGAGCACAAGCACATGGTGCCACCACAAGCACCAAAACTAGGCAAGATGCAACATAGGTGCACCAGCGGCCAAAACAACACAGCTAACAGGAAGGACTCTCCACAAGAGACTTTCCAAAAGCCACATGCAAGGAACCGTAAGCCTGAAAGGGCAGAATAGGCCACATCGGCCCCGAACCCTTAAGGCACAAGAACACGGAGCATCAGAAAAGAAAACGCTCAAGGTGCAACACACAAACGCACCAACGGTCCGAAACGACATAAAGCCAACCGAAAGGGACTCTTCACTAGAGACCCACAAGAGAAACACGTGGAAAGCCAGTAGCTTCACGAGTGCAACAACAACATCGACTCTTATAAGCACACAAAGACAAGGCACCGCTCCTACCTCCGCAAGTGGAGAGGGCCACACACCAAATGGCAACAAGTGCCTCCAAGCACAACTGAGGCACAAGCAAAACACACACCGGAACGATGCCTGCACAAGCAAGCCAAACAAAAGAAAACTGGTGCTACCTCACACTGAACACAGGGCACGTTGCCCCACATCGTCCAGTCAAGCAACAAGGAACCAGCACATCAAGGGACGACATAATAGGTACACCACGACCCTTCGTGCCACAAGGAAACGACGCATACGAGGGGGGGGGGGGGGCAACCAGCTCAACCTCAAAACAGCTCAAGGGGAGGGACCTTCGCCACGAAGGTCGCCACGGTGCACAACACGGCGCCAAACGCCATGGTAGAGAACCACCAGCCCGAGCAACCCATGAGAAGCATGGAAAGAAGGCATGCAACAAGCTTCTTTCGCACACGAAAGAGAAAACCGCAGCACAAGGCTAGCACTCACATAAGAGGCATAGCCAGACGAACACTCACGACGCTCGCCAAACAACCGTTTGCAAGAGCGTGTCGGCACGGAAGAACAAATAGAAACAACTTAAATTACAGGGACACACGTACGGTCTTGCCGGCACAAGCATGAAACTTGGAAGCGAACAACACAGAGAACTAGCCAAACACAGAGCCACACACATGGTCAAGGTCCCTCACCTTGACCAAAGGCAGACAAGCAAACTGTACATAACAGTACTCCAACCAATAAAACTGCACAAAACACAGAGTGATAATGCAAGACAACCAACCAAACAACTAACCTCAACCCAGAGATAACACAGCGGTAGACAACAACGAGCACAGAGATAGTCTTGGGAAGGGCCTTCACCAAGACAACAAAGAACAGTTCTGGGAACCCTCACCAGAACACAGGGCAATCAAGCGATGCACCTCACCCAGAGGGCAATGCAACAACAACCAGAAACGAGCACAACACGGCTCTGGGGAAACCACACTTCCTCTATGACCAAGAGAGAAGAACTCTGGGAGCACCATACCGGAGTTCACAACTAGTCAGCACAAGGCCGACAACAATCACAGACAAGTGTCGCAGCACTCAACCAGGGATGCAACACGGCATACAAAACATCTACTTAGCTCGAGCAACGACACCGACTGAGCAGGGCACTGTGCACAACGGCGCGCAAGCACGAGAGACCAAACACACAACCAACATGGCACACACCTTAACAATAACGGGACAACCAACAAGGCAATGACACCTCCACAAGCAACCACCCAGCACCGGTGAAGGCCACACCACACGTAGGCTCTCTCAGCCTCCGCGACACACCCACACAGATGCGTAAGCTGACGACGAACCCAACCACAGCACGAGCGACCCAGACGACCACGCTCGTCATACGCACACATAGCAACAGCAACAACACGCTTGTTGCTTACAAAAGTGCTTTGCTGAGAAGCCACACACCTGCAATACATAGCGAAAAGTTCACGGCTAAAAGTAACAACCACGGAGCAGCAATCAGTGTACTAGTACTTTTCTTTGGGACAGCCATAGTTATTAACTCATTACAAATCTCATCAGACCCCTGAGCTCTGATACCACTGTAACGGCTCGACCTCAAGGACCCTCTCCAGGGACCCCGAAGGTCGTGTCGCCACCCATGGATCCGAAGACCCAGAAAGGTTAGAATTTAGTATAGTGAGATAAGCAACGAATTCAAATAACTATAACAAGAAAGTTCATACATTAATAAGAAAATTATGTATAGCTTGTCCCAAATAAAAGTATAGGTACAGAAAGAAAAATGCAATCCTTAAGGGACATATCCCGAGGACTTGCAAAAAGGCAACTCTCAACTCACATCAGTACAAGAGCTCTCACGCTCACAACTCACACTGTTGGCAATGTACGGTGGAACCAACCGCCACCTCAACCATTCGGCAATGAACTCCTGCGACAACGAGTCCCTACCTGAAGAAAATAGGCGGTGAGCCTCGTGAACAAGACCCAGTAGAGATAACTAGTCTCTTACCAGCCAGAGCAGTAGGAACTCCAAAGAAAAGCGGAAGCAACTACTCTAGAAAGATGTAAAGGGAAGGAACACCTACAACAGGGTACTACAAAGTAGGGGAAATAGAGTAACACCACGACCAACAACCAGGTCGGGCCAGACACAACTCCCGTAGAACCAGCGGAGTCGGACACGATGCGGAAGCAACCCTCGGCACACATTCACCGAGGCAAAGAGCTCACGGAACACTGGAGTGACCATATAAGACCCAAGTCTCACCACGCAAGCACAGCCATCTCAGACCTCCACGAGGTCTGGAAGGTACACAGACAAGTGTTACCACGAACGACACCGAGCAGCCACATGAGAAGGACGTCTCACCATAAGCACGGCCACCACAAACCTCTACAAGGTCGAGGGCCCACAAGCAAAACCACCCTGGACTTGGGACACGCCACGAGGTCAGGGAAACACACACGCCGGTGCCATACGATCTAGCACCAAGGAACAGACTACGGAATAGCAGTAGGGTGCCTGCACAAGGCACCTAGAGAAACACGCAGTGTGGAAACCACCAAGCATGGCCAACGAGGCCAGACTGACATCACCCACTGAAACAGACATGGCTAGGTTACAACCACCATGTAGGCTAGGGCAACGAGGAAACATCGTCACAACAACAACAACCATGCCACCACCACTGGAAGCTAAGAGGAGGACACAACGACCACTTCTCTGCTCTCTAGCCACTGGCTCCTGCCTACAACCTCCCCGGAAGAGTGAGGCCAGCAAGCCACCACAGAGAACACCACACACGAACAACCGCATCCCGGCCGAGCTACGGCCCCATGCCTGACACCGTGACATGGCTCTGGAACCAACGCCGAGAGAGGCAGTGAGAAAGGACCTAGCTGATCTGCACTGGAAGAAACGCCTCAACCACCTCGGCAGCCTAGACTCAGCTAAGAGAGCTCTATAAATGACTCTATACCACTGTCCCCTACTATTTTCCCCCTCTGCTACCAGATTCTGTAACTCGAGCTCACCCGCCGCCTGAAGAACTCCCTCAATGGGCGCGGGGGCTAGGGGTCTCAAGCAACGGTAAACAACCTCTAAACGAGACAAGCCCTCAAGTGCCGAGCACCGGGCAAACTGGGAATAGGCGAGGCAACCACAAAAAGCAAACAGCATAGCTGGCTTGTAACGAAGACAAGCCCAACAGGCACAGGGCACGCACGACACACCTCCCGGAACTCCCAAGAGGACTGATGACCAACACAAGCACACACACCTAAGCCCAACAAGGGCAGCAACCACAAAACACCAGTCATGTGCCTAAGTTGGGGAAGAAACATTTCCCTAACCAACTTAGACACAAACCACCCTCACGAAGCCCAAAAACGAGGAAAACTGAACGGGCAACAAGAACGCGACAAGAACCCCGTCACGACAAGAATGTGACTAGAAGGCTATCGCGACCAGAACACGACAAGAAAGCTGTCGTGACCAGAACGTGACAAGGAAGCTGTTGTGACCAGAGCGTGACAAGGAAGGTGTCACCTTTAGATTCAGAATGTGACGTATCGACCCATTGCGTTCCTCATCTGAAGGTAGGACCCTTAGGGCAGAACCACCCCAACGCCCACACCCAAAGAACCATGAAGATAAACCACCAACAGGAAGACAAGCCCCATGCCAAGTTTGCGAGACCTCCTCTAACCAACTTGGACACGGGCCATCCTCCTCCATGACCAGAAACAGGAGACAACAAGGCACAGAGAACGTGACGGTTATCCTGTCACGATTAGAACGCGATAGGAAACACAACGCCTTCTGACTGGTATCGCGACAGCCATCCTGTCGCGATATCAGTCAGAAGACCAACTCCGAGGATGGGGCCATCCCACGGTCCCCCAAGCTACAAAACAAACACTAAAGAGGGGAGGAAGAAGAGCACACTAAAAGCACAACTGAAAATAGCTCGAGGGGCATCAATGCCACCTCTCATCACCGACAACCCACAAGGAATGAAACTACACAAGAGGGAGCACCACCGGTAAGCTTTCTCCGGTGCAAAACCACAAGTAAGCCTCGAGCAAAGGGAGAATAGCTCAAAACAAAGCTCCATCTCCTCAAGACAGTAAGAGAGAGCAAGAGATCCCTATAGAGAAATGATGAGTTAGACCCGTTGGGGCCCTTCACGTCGGATTGGCCGCCTCCTCCTCGCTCCACGCCGCTCCAACGCTCCATCACGAGTACGCCGTCACCTCCACCACGCCCAAAACACCTGAGAAGGGAGAGGGGAAGCTCCCCCACTGTGGAGAGGGGAAGAAGGAAGGAGGAAGAGGAAGAAAGAAGAAGAAAGAGGTGACTGCATGCCTTAAGGCCTTGGTACTGAGGTCGCAATAAGAAGAGCGTCGCGTTCTCACCAGAACGCGACAAGCACCTTGTCGCCTTCTCAAACGTTCTGACAGGTCTTCTGACAAGAAGACAGCCTCCAGACAATGTGTCACGCATGCATGTGCTTCAGGTGAACGCGACAACTGTCATGTCCCCTTCACACACAATAGTGCGGACACGTGGCACACCAGCCACAGACAACTGGAACGTGACACGAGGGTCTTCGCCTTCTCAACTAGAAGGCAGCACGGATCACATCGCATTTACAATGCGACACCCTGATCCATCGCGATCCCAAGAACAACACCAAGGGAACCAAAACCTGGGAGTTACAACTACCAGATGAGGATCCGAGAGTTAGATATCGCCAGATCAGCCTTCCGTACCTGCTACAGCCACTTTGAGTTTGTCGTGATGCCTTTTGGGCTTATGAATGCACTGGCAGCCTTCATGGAGATGATGCACAGTGTGTTCCGAGAGTACCTGGACAGGTTTGTAGTAGTGTTCGTAGATGATATCCTAGTGTACTCAGCGACAGCGGAGGAGCATGAGGTTCACTTGAGGCTTGTGTTGAAGGCACTGAGGAGTAACTAACTTTATGCCAAATTCAGCAAATGTGAATTTTGCCTAAAGGAGGTGCACTTTCTTAGTCACGTGGTTTCAGGTGCAGGAGTGGCACTGGATCCGGCCAAGGTCGAGGCAGTGGTTTCTTGAGGCCAGCCCACTACAGTTGCAGAGGTGTGCAATTTTCTAGGGTTGGCAGGCTACTACAGAAGGTTTGTTTAGGACTTCACTAGAGTTGTTGAGCCACTGACAAGGTTGACTAGGCGAGAGACTAGGTTCGTGTGGACAGTAGAGTGTGAGCTGAGTTTTCAGGAGCTGAAGAGTAGGTTGACTTCAGCTCCGATCCTTGTTGTACCGTCTGGTATTGGTGGTTTTATTGTCTACACCGATGCTTCAGGGACTGGTCTTGGTGCCGTGTTGATGCAGCACGGGAGGGTAGTCTCTTATGCTTCTAGACAGCTGAAGAAGCATAAGCAGAACTATCCAACACACGACTTGGAGCTTACAGCAGTCGTGTTTGCCTTGAGGTTGTGGAGACACTACTTGTACGGCGAGGTGTTTAAGGTGTTCACGGACCACAGGAGCCTACAGTATGTTTTCACTCAGAGATATTTGAACCTGATTCAGAGCAAGTGGGTCAAGTACCTAAAAGACTACGACTTTACTCTTTCCTATCACCCGGGAAAGGCTAATGTCGTAGCAGACGCTTTGAGCAGGAGAGCCCACTTGAGTTCATTGTTGGTTAGACACTGGAGGTTGGTAGAGGACGCTGCTCGGGGAGTGTTTTCTCTATCAAGACTCAGAGATAGAGTAGTGTTGACCAGTTTGATAGTTTGTCCAGTCATCAGCAGGTGATAGAGGCTCAAAGTGCAAATGCAGAGTTAGCAGACGTTTTGCAGATGCCAGAGGTTGAGCTAGACATAGACAATGAGGTCAGGTTTCGAGGCAGATTGTACGTTCTAGTAGATGTCAGGCAGGAGCTGTTAGTTGAGGCACATAAATCGAGGTACTCTATTCATCCTAGTTCCACCAAGATGTACCACGACTTGAGGGGACTCTTTTGGTGGCTCGGGATGAGCAGAGATGTTGCTAAGTTTGTCGCTCGTTGCCTTACCTGTCAGCAGGTGAAGGCAAAGCACCAACATCCTAGTGGTGAGCTGCAGACGTTACCCATTCCTGTGTGGAAGCGGGAACACATCACCATGGAGTTTGTGGTTAGCTTACCTCATACTTTGCAGGGGCACGACAGCATATGGGTGATCATTGACTGTCTAACGAAGACAGCTCGTTTCTTACCAGCAGTCAGATTAGCTTGGTCAGTGGACAGTCTTTCCAGATTGTTTGTGGTCAGTGGACCCCAGTCTCTATTCTTTCAAATAAAGATCCACAATTCACTTCTCACTTTTGGCACAGTTTTCATAGGGAACTAGGCAACGAGTTGAGATAGAGTTCAGCCTACCACCCGCAGACAGATGGTTAGTCGGAGCGGACCATACAGACCCTCGAGGACATGTTGAGAGCCTGTTGCCTGGACAGGGGTGGCATGTGGGAGTCACACTTCCCATGGTGGAGTTTGCATATAATAATAACTCTCACTCCATCATCGGGATGGCGCCCTACGAGGCTATGTATGCCATGTCGTGCTGGACATCTTTACACTGGCACGAGGTTAGTGAGAGGTAGCTGCTGGGGCCAGAGCTTGTACAACAGTTTGTAGACACAGTGAGGATGATCAAATAGACACTGCATATAGCATAGAGCAGGCAGAAGAGCTACGCAGATGTTCATCGGAGGCCACTACAGTTTGAGGCCAGTGACAACGTATTTATACGGATCTCGCCAACCAAGGGCGTTCTCAGGTTTGGGAAGAGGGGCAAGCTCGGCTTGAGGTTTATTGGTCCCTTTCTCATCCTAGAGAGGGTTGGCGAAGTCGTGTATAGTTAGCTCTTCCGTCCAAGTTGGCAGGTGTTCATGACGTCTTCCACGTCTCGCAGCTAAGCAGATACATGCCAGATTCGTCATACGTGCTCGATTACTCACAATTAAAGGTTTCTATAGATCTGTCAGTGCCAGAGTACCTGGTCAGTTTTGTCGAACACAGAGTGCAACAGTTGCATAAGAGGCAGATCCCTCTCGTCAATGTTGTTTGGGAGAATCGCATTGGTGGCGAGGCCACGTGGGAGCGCGAGGATGAGATGTGGGAGCACTTTCCATACTTGTTTGAGTGACTGGTATGTTTACTTGCCTTCATCCCCTAGGTTCCCCCTTAATTTAGAGGATGAAATTATTTTTTGTTGGTTAGATTATAACATCCCTCCTTTTTGGTCAACCATGTTTTGCTGAAGGTAGCGACGTATTGGGCCGTCACCTTCTGAAGGCGATGGGATGGCTGTCGCATTCTTGTTGGGAATGCGATAGGCATAACATGCCACATTCTTCCTCTGACCACAGCATGTAAGTTTTGTCGTCTGGCTGTCGGGACAGTTGGGACACGTGTCGAGGTGCTGTCAGATGAAAGTGACACGTTAGTGTCACGTTCATGGTGTCAAGCCTACATGGATGACACGTGGCAGGTCCGTTAGTCAGGGTTGACCTAGGTTTGGGGTCGCGACAGGTTAGCCATCACGTTCAGTAAGTGAACACGACGGGTTGGCTGTCGCGTTCTTAGATCCGTGGCCTATTTATGCAAGGCCAACAGATCTCCCCATTTCTTCCCTTTTTCTTCTTCTTCATCCTCTCCATCAGAACCCTTCTGTGTGTTTCTTCTCTATGGAGTGTGTGAGGTTGTTAGGTTTAGGAGTGTGCTCTCCTTGGCGTGGTGTTCTTCTCTCCGGCGTGGCAGCTCCCCCTCGATGTGTGACCTCTTCTCCAACGTGTAGGAGGACGATCCTTGCTCGTGGACAGCATGAGCGTGGAGCTTGGAGCACGGAGGAGGGGCCATGCACACGAGAAGACCCCAACGGGTTGGCTCTTCTATTTGAGGTAAGGACCTCTTGTCCTTTCCCCTAGTTCTATCATGCTAGGGCCTCCATTCCCCTTCTCCAAGCCTATAGACTCCATGCTAGGTCATTGTAATGCATGTTGAGTTCCTTGTTGTGCTTGAATTGGGGTGTGGGTTGAGGGTTATCATACTTTCATGTGAGGTTTTTGGAGTGTAGGTGCATATCCTTGACATGAATGGGTGTGGATGAGGGTGGTTTGTGTCGTTACCATGTGTTTACTTCGTCCTCCATGCTCCCCTCCCTCTGTGCACACCAGACTTGTGTTTTTAGGGAGTTTTGGGAGGTCTTAAGTTGGCACCCGAGCCTCTGTCTGTGGTCATGACAAGCTTCATGTCGCTACTAGAATGCGACGTATCGCCCTGTCGCCTTCTGGTTAGGTGGCAACTCTCACCCTGTCGTGTTCTGGTCGCGACAGGGTGGCCGTTGTTTTCTGACCTGGTTTCCCTATGTGTTGGTGGGAGGTTTCAAGTGGTCACTCGGACCTCTAAGTGTGGTCGTGACAATGCCCTTGTCGCGACCCAGATCACGACAGTTCCCTTGTCACCTTTAGGCCCAGGTCGCGATAGGCCGGGTGTCGCCTTCTGGTGGCGACAACCCTTGTGTCACCTCCTCTGAAAACGCGACAGTGACCATGTCACCTTCTCAGAAAGAGAGTGACTGACCACCTGTTCGGAGTTCTGTTTCCACTGTGTCTCTAGTTTTGGCACTTGTGTTGTTCTGAGCACACTTCTACACTAGTCGTTCGCCGGTGCTAGGCACATGTAGTCTTGTCCATTGAGAGGTTGTTACCATTACTTGGACCCTCATCCCTACGTGCTGGCTGAGGGAGTTCTCCAGGCAGTGGGCGTGCTCGAGTTAATTAGGACTCTGGTAGTTGAGGAAAAAATGGTGGGGACAGAGACATTGAGTTGTTTGCAGAGCTCTCTTAACTAAGTCTGGGACGTACGCTGAGGTGGTTTTGGGTGTTCTTCCAGCACAGATCAGCTAGTCCTTTTCATTGCCTCACTCTACGTGATTTTGGTACCATTTAGAGGGGCTAGGCGTGGGACCATAGTCCGGCCAGACTACGATAGTTGTGTGTTACTTTAGTTCCACGTCTTTCTCTGACAAGAGGTGCTAGACATGGACTGGCAGTTGAGGGTAAGGCGCATGGCTCACCTAACCGGTTGACTAGTGGTAGATGTTCTATGGCTAGTGTCGTGGTCTAGGTAGTTGTTCACTGTCTTTGTTTGCAACATTGGGTTCATCGCAGTGTCGTGGTTTACACAGGTTTTCGGTTGCGACGTGTTTAGACCGATGGTCGTGTAGTTTACCTACTGCTTCCGCACTTACTCTATTAGTAGAATAGATTATCTTGTTTAATTTTAGTTATGCACATATATCTTTTCTACTGTTAGAACCACGGGAGATTGGTAGTCCCTACTAGGCTTCCTCATGAAGCTCATTCCCTTCTTTACAGGTGAGACTTCACAGCAATACCCTCCGCGGCGGGCTGAGGAGACGGAGCCGTAGTAGACGGCATCTTCTGTGAGCAGTGTTCCTTCGTACTTATTTCGTCACCCTCGGGATATGCCTCTAAGTGATCTGTTATCCCCAGTTTTAGTTCTTGTACTTTGCTACTTTGGGACTGTACTAGACTCGTACTTTGTGTTGGATACTTTTCCTTCACTTGTTAGTACATTTTTAGTACTTGTTGTCGTTGCTTATTTCTGTTACATATCTTGTTGGATTGGTCCGTTAGCCCTTCTGGGTCTTCGAGCTTGTGGGCGGCAGTGCCGACGGTCGTATTCTTGGTGGGAGCATGGGGTCCGGACATCGGGACTGTTACAAAATAACTACCAAAAGATAACAATTTCTTCTTTTTTATGCATTGGAAAAATATATTATAAGATTAGGGTCCAATTCTATCCCAGACATTGAAAAGCCACCCCTTCAGAATAGATAATTAACATTAATTTCTCTTGAACAATTATGGGGATGGGGGGAGAGGCTGAGGGAGCATAATAAAAGCAGTAGTACTTCGACATGGATAATGATAGAACATCTCCTTTCACTTGGTTGTTTTTTTTGTTTGTAAGAGGATGCAATTTCTCTGTTTTTATAATTGCAGGTATCAAAACCAACTTATTTTCTTGGTCTTAAAATCGAAAATTTTGGATGACTATATAGTTAAACAATATTATTGCATTAGTACATTAAACTTTCATCTCATTTTCTTTTATTTGTTTCCTAAAAATGTAACGTTATGTGGGGCCACTACTATCCCAAGTTATATAGTTTCATAGTAAAAGAAAAAAAAGTGAAAAAAAATCTCAAAAATGAAACATTTGTAGAGTTTTGCACCCTCCTGAAAAAATGGTATTATATATATATATATATATATATATATATATATATATATATATATATATATAAAGGCCCCATGTATGTAAGGGCGCCGACACCTATACCCCCGACTCCCACCAAGGATCCGACCATCGCACCGCCGCCCACGGGCCAAGATATGTAACAGGAGTAAGTAGCAACAACAACACTAAAAATGTACCAACAAGTGAAGGAAAAGCGTCCAACACAAGTACGAGTCTAGTACAGTCCCAAAGTAGCAAAGTGCAAGTGCAGAAAGAAAAGGGAATAACATATCCCTTAGGGGCATACCCCGAGGTTGACGAAACAAGTATGAAGGGAACACTGCTCACGGAATACGCCATCTACTACGACCCCGTCTCCTAAGCATGCTGCGGAGGGTACTGCTGTGAAGTCTCACCTGTAAAGGAGGGAATGAGCTTCACGAAGAAGCCCAATAGGGACTACCAATCTCCCACTGGTTCTAACAAGCAGAATAGATATATGTGCTAAAACAAAAATTAAGCAAGTAAATCTATTCTACTAATAGAGTAAGTGTGGAAGCGTAAAGTAACTACACAGCCATCTGTCTAAACCACACGTCGAGACTGGAAAACCGTGTAAACTACGACACTGGGAAGAACCCAAGGCTGCAAACACAAACTACTGAACATCTACCTGGACAAAGACACTAGCCACGGAAGGCAGCTACCAGTAGTCAACCGGTCAGGTGCACCACGCGCCTTGTTGGGCGGCATGCTGCGAGGCAGATGCGCATGCCAGCGTCTCACCCTGGGGCGACCTGAGAATGAGGGTGTGGCGGAGGCCGGGTTGGCCAAGTCATGCCTAGGTCCGGGTGTGGACCTGCCTGCGGGTGTTGCTGAGTTGTCCAGCAGGGGGACTGTACCCTGTGGTGGGTTATAAGGAAGGATGGTATCCTTACACAACAACTCGAGTTTTGGCGTAACGGCAATGCCTGAGATCCTATATACCTGGTATCAGAGCAGGTCGCGGGTTCGATTCCCAGGGGTGCCGCTGGGGGGGAGATTGTTGGGCGGCATGCTGCGAGGCAGATGCGCGTGCCAGCGTCTCACCCTGGGGCGACCTGAGAATGAGGGTGTGGCAGAGGCCGGGTTGGCCAAGTCATGCCTAGGTCCGGGTGTGGACCTGCCTGCGGGTGTTGCTGAGTTGTCCAGCAGGGGGACTGTACCCTGTGGTGGGTTATAAGGAAGGATGGTATCCTTACACAACAACTCGAGTTTTGGCGTAACGGCAATGCCTGAGATCCTATATACCTGGTAAGTAATCTCTCTTTTTGTTGGCAGGAAAGAAAAGATTTAGAGAGAACCACTCCTATATTTTACCCTTTTATTTTGGTGATAATAACATTTATGTTTAATTAATTATTATTAAAAATATTTAATATTATGTTTTTCTTAATAAATATAAATTTACATGATTAATTGAATATTAAATATATTTATTACCATGATTTTTTTAATAATAAATTAAATATCATGATTTTCTAATAAATATAATTTTATGACATTATTCTATAATGATTTGCACTAAACAGATAAATGGATTCCATTCAATATATATATGGATTTCAGTTCAAAGTGCCACATCGATTTGGTCTCATAACGATTTGATAAGTGTAACTCATAAGGATTCCTTTGTACTCACACAGACTCCTTTGTAACTCATAAGGATTCCTTTATACTCACACAGACTCCTTTGTAACTCATAAGGATTCCTTTGTAACTCACACAGACTCCTTTGTAACTCATAAGGATTCACTCTCTTAAGGAATCGATCTCATAAGGATTCGCTCTCAAGGATTCGCTCTCTTAAGGAATCGATCTCATAAGGATTCGCTCTCAAGGATTCGCTCTCTTAAGGAATCGATCTCATAAGGATTCGCTCTCTTAAGGAATTGATCTCATAAGGATTCGCTCTCAAGGATTCGCTCTCTTAAGGAATCGATCTTATAAGGATTCGCTCTCTTAAAGAATCGATCTCACAAGGATTCGCTCTCTTAAGGAATCGATCTTATAAGGATTCGCTCACATGGATTCCTTTGTAACTCTCATAAGGATTCCTTTGTAACTCTCACATGGATTCCTTTGAACTCACATGGATTCCTTTGTAACTCTCATAAGGATTCCTTTGTAACTCTCATGGATTCCTTTGTAACTCTCACATAGATTCCTTTGTAACTCTCATAAGGATTTTCTCTCACATGGATTTCTTTGTAAATATGGATTTCCTTAACATAGATTATTTTATATTTCAAAATATTTTTTGGCATCTAGTGAAAAGTCAATATTCTTGATTTGCGTAATCCTTTATCTTTCTAATAGGAATCTTTTTTCTTAACTTTCTAGATCTCTTCTCTCCTGCCAACAAAAGAGAGATTACTTACCACTTCTGGTGGGCAACAGGAAACATAGATGTATGAGCCTTTTTGACAGAAACCCTCTTTTATCTAAACACTTTCTTTTATGCTTGCAGACCTCGTAGACCACAAATTATCAGAAGAAGGGAAGATGAGCAACGGCTAGAACTCCAATGGATTTATTCAAATTGCTCATATAAAAGATAAAGCAGGCTGAAGAAGAAAAGAGCTTTTCCTGAAGATCTTTTGAATGAGTGTACAACCAGTGAGGAACCTAAACTCCAAATACACTCAAAGAAAAAGAGAGAAAGAGCCTGAGCCCAAGAAGGTGTTCAAGCATCTGAAGCACTGAAGCATTCAAGCTCCTTCTCCTCTCTTCTCTCTCTCTGTGTGTGCATCTTGTAAATCTGGGGGAGAGAGTCTTTTGCTGAGAGTTCTTGTAGTTGGTTTTTATTTGTTCCAACTCTCAGCTTTGTTCTTTCTTTTCTAAGAAAACTTCTGTCCAGCTGTAGACTGTATACAGTGTGTAACCCAGCTAGGGGTTTGTGTCTAGCAGAACCGCACTGGGGTTTGTACCAGGAGGTTGGCTTCTTTACCTGTAAGAGAAGTGGGCTGCCTTCTTACCCGGGAAAGAGAAGAAGACCAGCTGGGGTGCTAGGTGTTGTAGTGTCCTTAAGGGGGACTGTACCCTTGGTTAGTGATATCCCAAGAGGTTGCTTGGGGACTGGACGTAGGACTTCCATGTGGGAAGGGCCGAACCAGGATAAATCTCTTGTGTTATTTGTGTGATTGTTTATTTGCTTCCGCACTGCTACTCTTTATCACACTAAACTAACCAAACCTTCAAGTGTTAATTTCTGTGTTTAAGTTTCTATTTCAGATTTCAGAAAAACCTATTCACCCCCCCCCTCTAGGTTAGCTTGCTGCCGTACCATAAGGGCCAACAAGTTGTATCAGAGCGGGTCTCTGAACTTTCAAGAAGATCTAACGATCTTAGAGCAAAGATCCATGGCAGCTCAAGGATATGCTGAAGGTCAATCAGTCACCAGACCTCCATTCTTCGACGGAGAAGATTATCAATACTGGAAAATGAGAATGGAATGCTTCATTCGAGGCACAGACTTTGATCTGTGGCAGGTAATTGAGGTAGGTGATTTTGTTGTTGTTCCTGCTGAAGGTACTACTGCCATTACAGTAGCTGATAAGAATAAATTATCTCTAAACTTTAAAGCCAAGAACTATTTATGTTGTGCTTTATCCAAAAAAGAATTTAGTAGAGTTTCTGCATGCAGATCTGCAAAAGAAATGTGGGATAAATTGCAGATAACTTATGAAGGAACAGATAAAGTAAAACAAACTAGAATAGACATTCTTGTCTCTCAATATGAGCAATTTAAAATGCTTCCACATGAAAATATCACTCAGATGTATAATAGATTTTCAAGCATAGTAGTTGGTTTAAGCTATCTTGGTAAAAACCTATCTGATGAAGAAAATGTTAGAAAGATACTTAGGTCTTTAACTATTTCATGGACACCTAAGGTAACTGCTATTGAAGAAGCCCATGATTTAACTAAATTATCAATTGATAATTTAATCGGTTCTCTCATGGCACATGAAATAAATATGGAGCGATTATCTGAAAGCTCATCTAAGAAGAAATGTACTAATGCTCTTAAAGTTGTAGCTGCTCCTTCCATCTCTTCTTCTAGTTCCCAGGATGCAGATTCTGAAGACTGTAATATGGATGAAGTATTGTCCAAGCTTCAAAAAATTTTGAAGAAGAAGAAAAACGGATCAAGAAGAATCCAAAGAAAGGAGAAAAAGGAGAAAGAACTAGTCTGCTATGAATGCAGAAAACCTGGACATCTGAGACCAGATTGTCCAAGGCTCAAGAAGACTGGTCAAACCGAAAAGGCCAAGAAGCAGCACAAGAAATTTAAAAGAAAAGCTATGGCGGCTGCTTGGGAAAATGATGAGGCCACAAACTCAGAATCATCAAGCTCATCAAGCTCAGATTCCGAAAAGGAGCAGGTAAATCTAGCCCTCATGGTGGGACTAGATGAGGTACATTCTGACTCATTTTTTAATTCTTGCACAGATTCAGGGTCAGAATCGGAAGACTTAGAAGAAGTCTTTAATGAACTGTATGAAAAACATAAGGGTGTTGTAAAAGAATTAAAAAATCTGAAAAACAACACTACTTGCTTGGAGAACACCAATTCTGATCTTAAATCTGAATTGGAACAATTAGAAGAACAATTAAAGAATGTAAAGAGAATAATCATCTTTTGAATGAAGATTTGAAAAACACAAATAATGAGAAATTAGAATTAGAAGAAAAATTAAAAACTCTCACTGAAGAAAATCTTTATTTAAAAGAATCGGTTAGGAAATTAACTAAAGGAAAAACATCTCTAGCCCTATGCTTAAAAGGATCAAAATCTGGAAATGACAAACAAGGGCTTAGTTATACACCTCCAGAAAAAGGAAAACAAGTAATAAACTCAGGAAAATATCATTTACCAAAATTTGTAAAAGAAACCAAAATGCCTCAGAAAAAGGAACCTAAAACAACCAAGCTTTATCAAAAGAAAAAGGTTTCTAAAAATTATGTTCCAATCATGCATCACAAAGGCAATAAGAACTGCAAAACAAATTATATTCATTGCTGCTCTCATTGTAATAAACTAGGACACACTGTGAACACCTGCACAACTAAGCACCTAGTTTGGATACCTAAAGGCTATTTTTATGCATCTAATCATCAAGAACCCAAAAAGATTTGGGTACCTACTTCTGAATAGTTTATTTGCAGGATGGCCTTGGAGCATCAGGAACAAAGGATGCTCAAGGAACTGGTGACTGCCAACTCTTCATCCATCTCATATCTGAAGAGGAAGTAGTCATTAGTTTATTTTTAAATTTTAATATTACTAACAATTATTTACAAGTTTCATTCAGGTGGAGTCTCTCATTCAGGGGAGCACAGACTAAGGGGGAGTTATTCATTTATGTCAATCATTGTTGAACCCCTCAATGGTAAGAATTTCTTTCACAAAGGGGAGAGAATGCAATGGTAAGAACCTTCCTTTTGGTTTGTGACAAAAAGGGGAGAGTATGCATGGTATGCATTATCTTTGAATTTTCTGTATTTTCTATGCTTACGTATTTTTGTGAGAAAATTCTCATAAATTTTGTCATCACCAAAAAGGGGGAGATTGTTGAACCACTCTATATTTTACCCTTTTATTTTGGTGATAATAAAATTTATGTTTAATTAATTATTATTAAAAATATTTAATATTATGTTTTTCTTAATAAATATAAATTTACATGATTAATTGAATATTAAATATATTTATTACCATGATTTTTCTAATAATAAATTAAATATCATGATTTTCTAATAAATATAATTTTATGACATTATTCTATAATGATTTGCACTAACATATAAATGGATTCCATTCAATATATATATGGATTTCAGTTCAAAGTGCCACATCGATTTGGTCTCATAACGATTTGATAAGTGTAACTCATAAGGATTCCTTTGTACTCACACAAACTCCTTTGTAACTCATAAGGATTCCTTTATACTCATACAGACTCCTTTGTAACTCATAAGGATTCCTTTGTAACTCACACAGACTCCTTTGTAACTCATAAGGATTCACTCTCTTAAGGAATCGATCTCATAAGGATTCGCTCTCAAGGATTCGCTCTCTTAAGGAATCGATCTCATAAGGATTCGCTCTCAAGGATTCGCTCTCTTAAGGAATCGATCTCTTAAGGATCGATCTCATAAGGATTCGCTCTCAAGGATTCGCTCTCTTAAGGAATCGATCTTATAAGGATTCGCTCTCTTAAAGAATCGATCTCATAAGGATTCACTCTCTTAAGGAATCGATCTTATAAGGATTCGCTCACATGGATTCCTTTGTAACTCTCATAAGGATTCCTTTGTAACTCTCACATGGATTCCTTTGTAACTCTCACATGGATTCCTTTGTAACTCTCATGGATTCCTTTGTAACTCTCATAAGGATTCCTTTGTAACTCTCATATGGATTCTTTTGTAACTCTCATAAGGATTTGCTCTCACATGGTTCTTTGTAAAATATGGATTTCACTTAAACATAGATTTATTTTATATTTCAAAATATTTTTTGGCATTTAGTGAAAAAGTCAAATATTCTTGATTTGCGTAATCCTTTATCTTTCTGACAGGAGATCTTTTTGCTTAACTTTCTAGATCTCTTCTCTCCTGCCAACAAAAGAGAGATTACTTACCACTTCTGGGTGGCAACAGGAAACATAGATGTATGAGCCTTTTGACAGAAACACTCTTTTATCTAAACACTTTCTTCTATGCTTGCAGACCTCGTAGACCACAAATTATCAGAAGAAAGAGAAGATGAGCAACGGCTAGAACTCCAACGGATTTATTCAAATTGCTCATATAAAGATGAAGCAAGGCTGAAGAAGAAGAAAGAGCTTTTCCTGAAGATCTTTTGAATGAGTGTACAACCAGTGAGGAACCTGAACTCCAAATACACTCAAAGAAAAAGAGAGAAAGAGCCTGAGCCCAAGAAGAAGTGTTCAAGCATCTGAAGCACTGAAGCATTCAAGCTCCTTCTCCTCTCTTCTCTCTCTCTCTGTGCATCTTGTAAATCTGGGGGAGAGAGTCTTTTGCTGAGAGTTCTTGTAGTTGGTTTTTATTTGTTCCAACTCTCAGCTTTGTTCTTTCTTTTCTAAGAAAGACTTCTGTCTAGCTGTAGGACTGTATACAGTGTGTAACCCAGCTAGGGGTTTGTGTCTAGCAGAACCGCACTGGGGTTTGTACCAGGAGGTTAGCTTCTTTACCTGTAAGAGAAGTGGGCTGCCTTCTTGCCCGGGAAAGAGAAGAAAACCAGCTGGGGTGCTAGGTGTTGTAGTGTCCTTAAGGGGGACTGTACCCTTGGTTAGTGATATCCCAAGAGGTTGCTTGGGGACTGGACGTAGGACTTCCATGTGGGAAGGGCCGAACCAGGATAAATCTCTTGTGTTATTTGTGTGATTGTTTATTTGCTTCCGCACTGCTACTCTTTATCACACTAAACTAACCAAACCTTCAAGTGTTAATTTCTGTGTTTAAGTTTCTATTTCAGATTTCAGAAAAACCTATTCACCCCCCCCCCCTCTAGGTTAGCTTGCTACCGTACCATAAGGGCCAACACGCCATACCCTCAACCTCCAGTCCATGTCTAACACCTCATGTTGGAGTGAGACGCGGAACTAAAGTACCACACAACCTACTGTAGTCTGGCTGGACTACAGTCCCATGCCTGATCCCTCTAAATGGTACCAAAACTACATAAAGTGAGGCAATGAGAAGGACTAACTGATTTGCGTCGGAAGAACACCAAACGACCTCGGCATTCTAGACTCAGCTAAGAGAGCTCTACAAATGACTCTACGCCGCTGTCCCCACCATTTTTCCCTCTGCTACTAGAGTTTGAAACTCGAGTTCACCCGCCGCCTAGAGAACTTCCTCAACAGACATGCGGGGACTGGGGGTCCAGGTAACGGTAACAACCTCTCAACAGACAAGTCCACAAGTTCCTAGCACCGGGCGAACGATTATAGTAGGACCATGCTAGGAACAGCACAGGTGCCAAGAAACATAGTCGCAGTGAAAGGAAAACTCCGAGCAGGTCGCCAAACCACTCTCTATCTAAGAAGGCAACACAAGGGCTATCGCCACCTGAAGGCGACACCTTGCCTGTCGTGACCTGGGTTTGAAGGCGACAGAAGAACTGTCGCGAACTAGGTCGCGACAAGGGCATTGTTGTGACCACAGACAGGGATCCGGGTGACCACCCGAGACCTCCCACAACCCACAGAAACTGAGTATGAAGGTGACGGTCACCCTTTCGCTACCATAACACGACAGTGTGTAGCGTCGTGTTCATACCAAAAGGCGATGGGTCGATACATCACGGTCTGGGTCGCGACAAAAACCTTGTCGCGACCACAGACAGAGACACCTGAGACCTCCAAAAACATGCCTTAAACCATAATCCAAAAAGTACAGATGGAGGGGAGCATGTATGACGATGTAAACACATTCCACAAGTACAAAGCACCCTCAACCATGCCCATGCATGTCAAGGATATGCATCTACACTCCAAGAATCTCACATGCATGCATGCAACCCTCATCACCCAAACCCCAAACCAAGCTCAAAGGGAACACCAATCACACATGCACGAACCTAGCATAGATTCTAATGGCTTGGAGGAGGGGAATGGAGGTCCTAGCATGAGAGAACTACGGGGAAGGCAAGAGTCCCTACCTCAAAATGAAGAGCCAACCCGTTGGGGTCTTCTTGTGTGCATGAACACCTCCTCCTCGCTCCAAGCTCCATGCTCACGCCGTCCACGAGCAAGGATCGTCCTACACGCCGAAGAAGGAGTCACCACCCCGAGGAGAGAGAGCCACACTCACGTCGGAAAAGACACCACGCTGGGAAGGAGGTCACACACCACTAACAAGAGAAACACTTCTCTCACAACCTTCAACTCCTCTCCACGGACAGGTGATCGCACAGGGTTGGAAGAATGGAAGAATCGTCGAAAGAGAGGAAGAAGAGGACTGTTCTGAGGCATGTGCACTTATATGCCTCGGACTTGAGAACGCGACAACTTACCTTTCGCGTTCACTTACTGAACGCTATGGCTAACCTATCGCGATCCAAAAGTCATGGTCAGACCTGACCAACGGAACTGCCACATGTCATCCTTGCAAACCTGACACCATAAACGCGACACCTGACATGTCGCCTTCACCTGTCAGCGCTTGACACTTGGCCCAACTGTTCCGACAGCAAAACGACAAAACTACAATTGCGGTTAGAGGGATGAACGCGACGACATGTCTGTCGCATTCCTAACCAGAATGCGACAGTCATCCCGTTGCCTTCGCAAGACGACGTCTCGATACGTCGCTACCTTCATCAGAAGGTGACTGACCAATGAAAAGATGATGTTACAATATATATATATATATATATATATATATATATATATATATATATATATATCAACGACAACTCAAATTAAACTATGGCCATGTGAATGATGAAGCAAACGAATGGAGAAGTGTTTCTGAGATGCAAGCAGCTGATAGGAGAGGATTCTGCCAAGCTATGTGTGCATGGACCATCCTCACCGACCATGCGCATAGGAAGCTGGAATCCCGGCTCCACGCCCATTAATCCCGACGGGTAGATCTTCCACGCGAAGAGCTGGCATGCCGCATCGCTGGGGGGAACTCTTGCGGCTGGCAGTGCGGGAATTCCGGAGTGGAGGCATACCCTGGAGGCCTGGCTCACCACAACGGAAGCCCTGAAGCACTGGCCGGAGGAGGACCCTCTTGCCGAGCTGCTTGACAAGTGTCTGCATGGTATATACATCCACATGTACATATGGGAGTAGCAGCTACTTCCGTGCTGCTCAGCTTCTTTCTAGTTCGGCATGGGCTTTCCATCAAATCAGAAAACTTCTCCGTGTTAAGAAGAAGGGTCCAGTCCTCTTTGTTTGTGCGCCTCTTACGTATGTATAGCCCACGCTGAGTACCCTCGCCCTGGCTAGCGGGCGTGGTGCAAGACAGTGCAGCGCGCGGGATGAAAGCTTTCACCCCGTATGTTTGGTTCTTAGGTTAGCGCCAGAACATGCATGAGGCCGGAGGAAATTAATTTGGGTACAACAACGATCACAGGAACTTGATAAAGTTTTTCTTATCCTTTTCCGATGTATTTAATATTATCTTTTTTTTTGGGTAGGTAAGAAGATATGTATTAATATTATGCAGAGTTTACAGTAGGCAATATCCAGACAGGCATGGACTGCTACTTGCCTTAAGAATGATAGTACAAAAAGTCTTGCCACACGTATGTGAGCAATGAACTGAGAATAACACTCATGACCACACAGATCATGGGCTATGACATGAAACCAAGTTTATCACTATCTGTGGAGGAAATAAAAACCGAAGGAAATAATGTGGATATGAGAAATGAGGAGTAACAATTGCATAGCGATGTCATGATATTAGATCTGTTAGTGTAGAAAGAAATAAAATTCTCCCATAATCGAAATATAATTAACCACTTAGGCATAAGCGGATCGAATATGAAATGACTCGCATTTATTGTACTCTGATATTGAATCTAGAGAAAATTCATTTTTCTCTTCTTGATAAATGTCTCCATAATTTCTTAGTCTCCATACAGCTGCTTGTGTCTTCCAGAATACGAAGTAGGATTTGTACTTTGGAATTTTTCATTTTGTTCAAACACTCGGGCATCCTTCTCTCCATATCCACCAAATCATCATTCTAAAAACCACCTGGGCTAACTGAGCGGCCAAGGTTAAAGAAGGGAAATTGGTAGATAATTCATCTAACTCATTATTCAAAGTGATCTGCAATCCTTCTTTTAATGTCAAATCTTTCCAAGATCTCCTTCCAAATCCAAATGAAATATGGACACTTGAGAAATAAATGATCAACAATTTCTGCATCATGTTTGCAAAGACAACATCTGTTCACTATCACAAATCCTTTCTTTTGCATATTATCAATAGTTGGCAACTTATATATACAAGGGAGCTTGCCAAGTGCATAAAGCAATCCTATGGCATCGTGGCTGACCCCAGATCCATTCAAAGTGTTTCATATATATTATGATGTTTCTTCCTGATTTGGTTCCAAGTAGAAGAAGTACGGAACTTACCATTATCATGAGCCCACATAATTCGGTCTTCTCCATCTTCTGAAATTGGAGCTACTAATAATAGGCCAAAGGGTCAACATTCAGCAGAGATTGGGTGGGGAAGTTTCCATCTACCCTCACTACAACAAAATTGAACTGTATTTACGGCAAAAAATCGTAAGTGTTACGTGGAATTTCGTAAGTAAAGATATATACTTACGAAATTACTTACGACCATAAAGCGATAGTGTAGCAACCGATGCTATAGATCTAGCTACGGTTTGTCAATTGTAAGTGTTACTATCGATTTTAAACTGTAAGTGTAAAATTTATATTTACACAAAATAACCGTAAATAAATGTAATATAAAATTATAATTATTCATTCTTTTTTTATTTACAATTGTTACACTTTTGAACTGTAAGAATTTAACCGTAGCAATTTTTTTATTACAATAACAATATCTATAAATATTTCATAGCTATAGTGATAAATCTATTCTCTTTTACTATCAATTTTCATTTGTCTCACAAAATACATTTTATGATAATACATAATTTTATGTGATTCGCCTGCATTATATCCAATCATACATCCATCATTGATCCACCTATACATACATCACTTATCAACCACAAGAAAAGACAATACATGATAATCATCATTCGATCCATTGCATAAGAAAAATTCACAACAGATTTTTTTCGTATGTACAAAAAACATTGTTCATCAATCATTTGGTCAAGTTGATATATTGCCAACAAAAATGATTTGATCTCAAAATGAGTTTCAAAAACCTGCAGTGTAGCAGCTGAACATGTTGATTTCCTTCCCGAAAGGTGTGCAGCAGCCGAGCCCTTGATGATCCTTCACTACGGTGTCCAATGCATCCTCTCACCAGCCTTCTGACATATACTGAAACTCTAATACCATTAGAAATAATGTGTGATCATAACATGAAAAAGACATATTACTTCTACTGCATCCATATGCAATTAAATACAGAAAGAAGAATGTTATTGGTAAGAACAGAGATGGAAAATAATACCATCTAACAACGTGCCTACTGTTAGAAAATATTTAATTACTTTTGCTTGTTGTTATCCTTTGATGATGCTATTTTGGCTATGGAAAAGAGATTAGCAACAAGAGGCCATAAGAACTCACTTAGAGCCTAGAAAGCCTTAGAGAACAAAGAAGCTTAAGAAAAAGAAGAAAGAGAAAATTTTTGAACTTCTAATCAGCCAGTTGCTTGAACTCAGCCCTAGGAATCTTGGTATTTCTCTTGTCATATAGTCTAAAGCACAGTAGGTAGATTCCTATCTCAAATCTCAACATCCTGATTCATTGGATTCAGATCCACTTCAAAACCCAGGTTGAGACCTTTATTACACCATTCCAAGTCCCACCCACAACTCTGAAAAACAATTCCCACACCGCCTTAATAATATCACAACTTAGAAACAAGTCCCACCAAAATTGCAAATTTGCATCTTGTTGATGTCACTGATATGTTGTCTAAATGTTAAAGTAACATGACCATGCAACTAAAACAACATAGCTGTTAACAAATTGCTTGACAAGAACAGCTCAATGAAGTTGAAGATATCTAAATGGCAAACACCATAATGGGCCCCCACCATGAAGTTCATCCAGCTCAACATGCAACAAACTAGAAACAAAATAAAAGCTTGTTCATTCCACAACCTTAAAGAGAATTAGCATTCCATAAAAGCATGCCATGTTTATAGAATCTTATATGTCCTGGACCATAACTATGAATGAGAAAAGAAAGTTAAGTACTTCTAATATAATATGAATATAGCAGGGGATCAATATGAAGAAAAAGATAATTATTTTTATATGAATAATGAAAGAGCTTTTAGTTCAAAAGTCAAGTTATTACCTGCAAAAGTATGGGACTATTAGCAACTCAAGAACTAGCAAGCAGACAAATACTGCACAACCTTCTGTTGGCGCCATTGAAGTCCTAAAGCCGAAGAAAGATTGAGGAAAATGAAAATATGATATCCAGTTAATGCCACAAATATGTTAGAAACCAACTAATATATATGTTTTTATATGCCTCATCACTATAATGGTGTCTTCATCTAAAAAAAATCTAAAATTTTTAAATATGAAAATAATTCTTAAATATGAAAACTAAAAAAAAGTTGTAATAAAGTTGGTAGAGGAAAACACATATGAAGCATGTAAAATAAATTTTCTACCAAATTCCCACCACATTTAGCTTGCCTCATGCATTTTTCCACAACAACATCCTAATTCTTTGAGATGCTAGCCATGTCTATATTTTTCCTCAGTCCACAGCAACATGCTTTTGTGTAGAGCACTGACTTGTCTAGATCCATGTGTAGGCATTGTGAGTGGAGAAGATCCCATGCTGATTATGTATCCAGTATTCCGATTTTGGGACAGACCTGAGCAGGGAGTCCATGAATCCTCTTCTACATTATTTTCCTTTGACTAGCTTGGGCCATGAACCTTCCTCCCCACAAAGTTTGAAAACTTGTTTTAAAAATTAAAGCACTATTCGGGGATAGAAGATCTGTTAGCCCCAAACCACCCTCTTTTTTTTGCATTTTCAAAATATTCTACCTGATTAGGGACATCCCTTTTTGTCTCCTGATTTTCTGTCCATATAAATGTCCACATGAAGATTAGTCATCAAGTGGGTATCAAATTTGTGGATGGCATTGGCACTTATTTGGGGGTCCATATTGATCACATAAAGCCAGCAGAACATGCTTTTAATGAGGTTAAAATGAGAATACAACAAAAGTTGGAAAAAGAATTAGATGGGCTGACAACCAAAGACTTATTTGACATGAATAGTGCATTAACGAGGAAGGGAAAGACAATGGAGGAACCTGATCAAAGATAAATATCTCAGAAAAAGCAGCATGGATATGCAATTCACATCAATACCTAAATTAGAAATTTAGAAGAGGATCAGTTCAGAATACAATAAGCACAAGTTTTGTTTTGGATGGATACCTGATAGAGGTGATATCATCAATGAGACTAGCGATGGTTGGATCCAAGGGAGAGGACTAAATAACCACCCATGGATCTTTAACTGTGAGAAAATAGAAGAAAACATGATGATCTCATATTTTTTTAATGAAGCTAGCCAGTGGAACAGAACAAAATTACAAAACATTTCCTATACCTTGCTCCCTCCAAATCAATAAGACGAGGCAGTGCAGTAGCCGTGGAGGTTGATGATGTTCTTGTGCTGGACGCCGGACAGCAACATCGCCTTGTTCATGAACTCCTTTGCCCCCTGCCTCAACCCCCTTGACAGCTTCTTCACGACGACCTCCCTCACGTCCTTTAGCGTCCCCTACATCACCTCTCCCAAGTCAGTCCAAACAGTGCACGACGTCGCGTGGATCGCGGGAACAATCAATCGAATAAGCAATTCTGAAGACCCTTACCTTGTAGACGGTGTCGAAGCCTCCCTCGTGGAGGGGAGAAGTTAGCAGGGGACAAACCGCAGGACATGAGGATCAAAGGGGAGGCGGAGGAGTAGGAGACCTATACCTGATCTCTGGGTCGTCAAATGAATGGCTTGACGAATTTCTCCAGGAAGCCTCGGGATTTCATTATCAATAGTCACCGGCGCCGGAGAGCGAAACTGATTCACCAAATTCCAAGCACCCGCTGCTTCGATCCGAGATCTCTTCGTGAACCCCTCGCTGTCGGCCCTCACTGCTCATCGGAGCAGCAACAATTCCTGTGGAGATCTCGCCCGATAACCACCATGTGGGAGAGGGTATTAGTTGGAAATCGAAGGATCCTTCCGCAGCAAGCTACAAGACATCGTCAGGTAATCAGGCAGACCTCTGAAGTGTGCGAAGTCACTGAGCTGATCCCTAGCTACTCAAAGGCGACTGTCGTCGGTGAGTCACTGAGCTGCTTCCCCCCCTCCACTCGGTGCCACAGTTGCACATCATCTGTTCATGCTGATCATCCGCCAACCTTGCCCACGACACCCTACATTCTGCCTGAGGTCTCTTTCTACAGTGAACAAGCAGCCGTGAAAGGTCATTTCTCCCCCTGCCCTTCCTGTATCCGGTTACATCTGCCGCCATGCATGAGTGTGTTGCGCCGGTTTCTAGCCAGCTGTCCCTAAGAAGCAGAGATGAGATGAGACAGGGGGGGTGATAAAACGAGGGTACCGTCGCAGAGGGTTCCCCAGAGACCGCCGGCTCCTCACAAGGCCGCGCCGCTTCTGCCTTCTCCCAGGGCTGCCGCTGCGCCCTTCTTCCCCAGCTGCCAGTATCTCCACGTACGGCTGCTGCCGCCGCTGGTGGCTTCCCCAGCCGCCGCCGCCGCTGCTCCTTCCTGCAAAGGGCTCCGCGGGAGTTACCTCCTCCACTGCCTCCCCTTGGTGCGAGCCGAGCAGGGAGAGGGAAAGAGAGCAGACCACGGCTCTTCCAACGAACATTGTGGGAAAAAGGAGTTTCCCCGATAGTGGCGTAGAAGAAAGGTTTCTAAAGAGGGGACTTTTTGAGCCAGTTTTTAGAGTTTTAAAATAGAAAATCATAATTATAATATAATTACTCTTACAAAACTTAAAACCGTAATTATGAACTGTTACTATAAGTCATATTTGTTGTAGTGCCTCGTCAATAAATGCAGAGCAGTCAATTGTTTAGGTGCCCCAAGGTCCTGCCTGATCACTTGATCTCGTACATATTGTAGATGCATTTCTAACATAGATCCAAGGATCATACCACATACTAATCTTTCTGTTGTGATAAAGTAATGTGATTTGTAGTCCATTTTCTTGCCTTAAGCACTCCTTTCCATCCAGCAGAATAATGTGATCTGATTGGTAAGGACCAGATGCTCCCTTCAGTTAAATATTTTTCCTTCACCCATGCATACCATAAGCTATTACCACCTTGAAGAATTTCCCAAAGTTGCTTCACAAGACCAGCAAAATTCCAATCCTTTAATTTACGTAGCCCAAGACCACCACCTTTCTTTAGTCTACAAATTTGATCCCAAGAAATCATGTGCATTTTCCTTTTATCACTGTTCCCTACCCAAAAGAAGTCTTGTACAATTTTTTTCAATTTCATCAAGGGATTTTTATTTAAATAATTATATTTTTATTGTTTAATTATTTAAAGAATCACATTATAAAATTAATTCCCAAAATAGTCACCAAGTTGCCACGTTGGCAACTTGGTGACCGGAAGACCGGATGCCAACATGGAGTCGGCATAGGCAATACCGGCTTGGATGTCGGCATTGCAAATGGCGACTTTGGAGTCAGCATTCGCATTGCCGACTCCAAAGTCGGCATTGCCAAGGCCGACTTTGGAGTTGACATTACCATTGCCGACACACAAGTTGGCAATGGCAACGCCGACTCCATTATGTTAAAAATAAAAACCTCCCGATGGAGGATCGGTCGACCGTCTGCGTGGAGGAGCGGTCGACCTCTTTTGACAAGCCGTGGGAAAACGCAGCAGTCTGAGCGGTCGACCACCCGGGCAGAGGAGCGGTCGACCGCTCTTCACAGAAATGTGCAAACGAACATAAATGTGCAAACAAACGCAGGCAGGTAAGTTAGTGTTTTGTGTTTTTTTGAAATAAAGGGTTAGGCCTAAATTTTGTAGATGTCTACATAAAGGAAAAGGCAATAAATTTTGTGTTTGTATAACACAACTAAAAATTTTTGTGTTTGTATAAAGTAACAAAAATAACAATTATGTGTGGTTGGATTAAGAAACTAGGAACATAAGAAACGCTAGATTAATAGCTAAAATATTTGAATGCCATCCAATGATACTGTTCCGGCCAACCAAAATGTTTGTAGATGTCTAAGTCACATATACATCATGTCTAAATCACAAATACATCAAAATAGCATATGTACATGAAAAACACAACTAAAAAATATCAAGTACAGAATATATTTAAAAAAAAAACCGTGGAAACCATCTCTTCTTTCCCTTTCTAGATGCTCGACCTCGACCACGACTGTGACACTGCTCCTATATCTCATCTTGTGCATCAACCTCTGTCTCCGACTGTGACTGTGTCTCATGCACTAAGATAGCATCACATGACTCTGACTATGCTATCTCAGAATTCATGTCCTCTGATATACTGCCTAATGTCTCCCCAAGTAGATCAGGCTGACTCTGCTGTGGTAGTGTGCGAGTCGAACCTCTATGACGTCACTGGCGACGATATGTACCTACTGTAGACTATGGTGGCTGTGTATCTAGCATCCCTCATCTATCAATATCTGTGAAGCTCCTACGTCATACAAACCATGCTGTGAAAATGTCATAACATCTGAAGAAAACTGAGGTGGTCCTGCTTCATCTGGCTGCTGTGGCATGCCTGCACATGGCTCTGAAGGTCCTGCATCTGATGCAGGTGAATCTGTCCACTGAACCTGAGATAGCACACTATAAATGTACATCTGCATGGCTATATATCTAGACTGTGTACTATCCGATAGCATATCATCCTGAAGGCCATCAGTAACCATCATATGTAAATGCTTCATACCTTCTACCAGACTCCTCTCTATGTGATCACGCGGCTCATAACGCATATCATAAGTGAAACCTGGCTGACCAATGTACCGCCTGGTGATAGACCAATACCAAAAGATATGCTCCACTCTACCAATACCAACAGTGTCCTCATCTGGTGGCATAATGTAATCTCTCCGACGATGCCACATCTGTACAAAATGTGCAAAATATCTAGCCCAATCAATATGCCCACATCCCTTCCGGGTGATAGGATCTAATGCATCAACAGGACCAGGAATATGTTGTACTCTACCAAACTGTCTAAGTACTCTATCTGGAACATGCATTTCAACAATAGAAAAACAAAGAAGAGGAACCCGAGACAACCAAAGATCAGATGCATGCCTCGAAACAGCTAGTAATATCTGCAATATATCAGAAGTGTATGGCTCCCACCTAACCTGTGTTGAAAATGCATGATGTAAGTGTAAGTGTAAGTAGGGCTGAACACGGTTCGGTTAGGTTCGGGTTGGTCAATTTTTTGGTCAAACCGAACCGAACCGAATTCCAAGGTCAAACCGAACCGAACCGGTTCGGTTCGGTTTAAACCGAATTCTAATACATGTTATATCGCCACAGCGCGCCTGCTGCAATGGCCAAGGCGCTGACCCTCCCACCCAAGGTTTTGGATTTGAAACCCAGGTTTGCTACAGGTTTTGGCCAAAAATTCATTATTTTGAAAAAATAACCCTTCCGAAGAAACCCAGTTTCGAACCCGCGCCAACAAGAAAAGCTCCCGCCCATGCGTTAACCAACTGTGCTAACTTTTGTTTGAGTAAATAATATATATATTATATATATAATCGGTTTATTCGGTTTCAAAAATTGAAACCGAACTGAACTACATAGGGACCCAACCCGAACCGAACCGAACCGACCTGGTCGGTTCGGTTCGGTTTTTCGGTTTGAACCGAAGTTTGAACAGCCCTAAGTGTAAGTACTATATCCTCTGTGTACAATACAATAGGTTTCATTATGTTTACCTGATACTCCTCCTGATGATCAAGATCTGATCTGTATAATCTCAAAACATGTCGAGGGTTATTTATCTCTGCTCTCGGAACATTCCACCTACAATTTACTTGTGAGTTAGTAAAATTTCTATAATTAAATAGTCATACAACATTCTGAATTTACCTGTGACCTAAAGGCATGTCCTAAGCCAAAGGATGCATCATAATATCAGGACATCCCACATGTAGTCGCTCCTAAGACCACAACTACAAAATAAATCAAATATTTAGAAGAGGCAATAAATTGTTAGAGGCAAAATAAATACGCATTAAATGAAAGATTACCTGAAGAAGAGTCAATGAACCACAAATGGTCTTGGCATCCGACTTGCATGCAATAGACAACTGACGATAGAGATAAGCAAGTGTCGCACCACCCCACGAGTATCTACTAGCTCGATCAAAGTCCTCTAGAAGTGGTAGATACATAAGTGGCACTGAGTTTCCTGTCTTATCACTGAAAATAGTACAACCCAAAATATGTAACAAGTATGCTCGTGATTGTCGTCTAACAACCTCCGCTGATGCATCCTCTACGATAACTGCAAACCTTTCTCGCAACCAAGATAATTTTATAGAACCTCGTCTCATCATATCTAGGACATCACCTAAAAGTGCCATGCAAACATCTGTCCAATCTAAACTAGTGTTTCCTACAATAGCATCACCATCTATTGGTAATCCCATCAAAATAGCAACATCCTGCAACGTGATACTCATCTCCCCATGTCTAAGATGAAAAGTCAGTGTCTCACTCCTCCATCTCTCAGCAAGGGCAGTGATCAATGCCCAATCTAACTGATCCACTGAACCTGAGTCAAATGAAATAAACTAGCTCTATGTACATATTCTACAATGCGGGGGTCAACTGGCCATCCACCTAAGCTCCTATGGTGCTCCCAACATTTAAGAACTTTTGTTTCCTAGAAAAAAAAATATGTTAACATTAAATTTATGCACAAGTAACAACAACAATAATTTAGCAAAAACAATACCTAGCCAATGTAAACCAACTGTGATCTATGCCCTCCTGTGCGTATAATACAATGTGATCTATAGCACCTGGAAGCTGGTCCATCTCTGCAAAGCCTACATTTAAGAAGAATTATAAGTATATAAACAACATACATAAATATGTGTGAACAATATGTGTAAACAACAGACATGTATATATGCGTGAAGAATTATAAGTATGTAAACAACAGAAATAAATATGTGTCAATAATATGTGTAAACAACAGACATGTATATGTGTGAAGAATTATAAGAATGTAAACAACAGACATAACACTTACTAATTGTGATGAGGGGGTTGTACCCCTGGACATGTACTTCTATAATGTCTTGGTTGGCCACAATGACTACAATGGTTATGAGATGACCCTTCTTTATTCGTATTCATATGCATATGAAGGCGTCTGCTACGTGGACGACCACTTTGCCTGCGACCAAATGGAGGTTGCAATGTAGCACCTCGATGCGGAGGCCAATGTCGACTGTCCAGGATAGGATGAAAAGCAAACCCATATGTCTGTCGATAGGCCTCCACAGAATAAAATGCAGCACAAAAGTTCAAGTGTGAAATATTTGCTGAAAATGATCTACAAGATGCCACTATGTGGACATAAGGAAGACCTGTCATGCAATAAACATTGCAGGAGCAACCACATTGCGGTCCCAAGTTAATAGTGTATTGATGTCCGTGTGAATTAGTGACTTGAAACTCATGTCTAGAAAATCTAATCACCTGACATCTTCTAGCCTCTCGCTCAGTAACACGAAGTTGGACTTCTACACTAGGAGCATATGATGATTCCCAATTCAAACCATCCTCACGTCGTATGAGGTCCAACATATTTTTTGATTTTGAAATATTCAAATCTCTTGACAACTGATGCATGAACCCTCCATGCACATGTATCATGAATGCATTGAGTTGTAAACATCTTCGTGTGACTTCGTGTCACCTTATATTGTACACTATGTTGAATTGAATATATTTGCAATGCATATATCAAATTCTTCTTATTTGTAAAAATTTGTCCAACATGAGGCTCTTCACCCTCTAAGTACAAGGTACATCTATCCCTTCATGAGAATTATTCAACATGGCTTCATCTATCCATTGATCAGAAGCAAATATATCTGGAGGGTCTTGCTCATATTCAATTTTTGTATTATTAACCCTGACAATATCAGATAATGGTTCATCATCTCCCTCGTCCATATTATCATTGTCATCTATATCATCTTGTGAATCTATTTCATCTTCTTCATCCTTCTCAATCACATGTTCTTTTGTTACATGATGCCTACATACCAATCAAATATGACAAAAGATTTATGGCATGTTATGTGAATGCATCAAAATATTTTATGAGGATGATGAAATCACATACCCTGATGAGCTTGCACTATGAAAAGTATGTGAAGGATCAGTGATTGGCATGAAAGGATACTGTGAGGAGCCACCTCCGTAGCCAATAGACCTCCAAATAAAAATTAAAAATGTTATCAAAATTTAATCACACTAATATATATTTCGTAAAATTATGGGAGACAACTCACCATCGGTTATAATATGTAGGTAAAGTGTAGTCATATGATTCGTACCGTACATCTCTCTCATTAGTAGAATAAAATCCAGTAGAATCAGCATCATCATTCAACATATGTGTGAAAAGTCCACTTGGTTGTTGATACTCATAGTGTTGAGTATACAAGTTGTCATCAATATGACCATGTGTTTGCACTTCATCGTTGCCTTGAATAGATATATTGTCTACATCTTCCTTCTCTAAATATAATTGTACAGTAGATACATGAGAAGGATACAAATCGAACATACTTTCAACCGTTTCATCATCTTCAACTCTCACAGCAATATATTCACCCATAGAAGTAGGACACTTGCATGTTATACCAATCTTAATATGTCTTTCATCATATTTCGTCAAGATATATAATTTCCTCATCAACTCAGTAAAAGTTGTGTCTTTCTTTACACGCAAAATGCGTACAATGCCTCCTTAATATTGAGGTTTATGATCATCAATACGTAAGACACCATCATAATAGCACATTAAAGAAATATTTGAACTAGTCATATCTGTCATTTATAAGATAAATAAATCACATTTGTCAAACAAGAATATTTAAACAAATCACATTTGTAAAACAAGAATATTTAAACAAATCACATTTGTCAAACAAGAATCATTAAACAAATTACATTTGTCAAACATGAATATTTAAACAAATTACATTTGTCAAACAAGAATAATTAAACATCAAATTTATATATATCTAACATTCATAAAAAATTAATATCAAATAATATAATAAAAATATTAAATAATTAATTAGCTGATTCTGGTCGCAGCAGGCTGAGGTGGTTGGTGATGGGTGAGTGGGGCGGCCGGGGGTGGGGGGGGGGGGGGGGGGGGGGGGGGGAGGGAGGAGGGGAGGTGAGGGAGGAGGGGAGGTGGTGGAGATGGCGTCCGGGTGGGGGAGGTGGTGGAGATGGCGTCGGGTGGGGGAGGTGAGGGAGGAGGCGGCGTTCGGGTTGGGGGCCGGGTTGGGGGGAGGTGAGGGAGAAGGGGGCTTCCGGCTGAGGGGGAGATGAGGGAGGAGGCAGCATCGTCCGGGTGGGGGGGAGGGGGATGTGAGGGAGGAGGGCGTCCAGCGCGGCGAGCTGGCAACGGCGTTCGGCTGCAGCAGGCTGAGGAAGAGAAGAGGGGGGTTTCGAGGTGAGGAAGAGGGGGTTTCAGCCCTGCGGGTGAAGGTTTTAAGGGAGGGGGTCGACATTGGGAAACACCGACTTTGGAGTCGGCGTTGAGAATGTCGACTCTGAAGTCGGCATTCCCAACGCCGACCCCTTTTTCCACCCTCTCCCGGTCACCGGGTTGCCGACGTGGCAACTTGGTGACTTTTTGGGAATTAATTTTATAATGTGATTATTTAAATAATTAAATAAAAATATTATTATTTAAATAAAAAAACCATTTCATCAATCAAACCCATTGGCAGCTTAAAAGTAGTTGCCCAATAATTGGAATAAGATAGCAAAATGGTCCTAATTAGCTCTAATCTACCAACTTCGGAAAGGACTCTGTTTTTTCCAAGAGTTTAGTCTTTTTTTTTTAATTTTTTCTACAATAGGTTGACAATTTGTTTTCCGCAATGATATGGAGATGAGAGGTAGGCCCAAATATGGTATTGGTAATTTTCTTTCTGCAATACCCGAGATGTGAGTGATTGCATCAATATTGTTATTGCCACCTCTAATGTAGACTTTGCTCTTCTGCTTGTTCAATTTTAAACCAGAAATCAGGCCAAAGTCATCTGTTAACAAAGATATAATTTTCTCTAATGAAGGTGTATGGTTCCTTAAGAAAATCACCAAACCATCAGAAAATATGGTGTGTGAAGGATGCACATTCCCCACAGTAGGTACTTTAATTTCCCCTTTCTGAATTGCTCTATCCAATAGACAAGTTAGAACTTCCATGGCAATGGTGAATAAGCAAGGAGAAAGTGGATCTCCTTGACCAATGCCATTAGAACCTCCAAAAAACCAACAAGTGATCCACTTTGAAGAACAGAGAACAATGGGGTCTCTAAGCAGCTTTTAATCCAGTCAATCCAAATTAGTGGGAAGCCCTTTTTTTCATCATAAAATAAATAAAAATGATGTTCACTGAATCAAATGCTTTTTTCAGGTCAGCCATGATACAGATCTTACACCCTCTTGAAGAAGTATGTAAATCCTTCACCATAGCATTAGCCGGTAAGATGTTATGGTTCTCTGGAGGAGGATGCAGTCGCCGCCGCGACATGGTGGCTCTGCTGCCTACGCCACCTGCCTCACTTAATCCTGAAATTAGCGGCCGAAACCCAGGCGATGATGGCCACCCGCAACCGCTTTCATCGGTCCATGCCATAGGTGGTCCTCTCATGCAAGCGGCAGATGAGGAAGGCCACCCCGCTGGCGAAACTCGTCACATGCAAGTCACCCCACTGGCGAAATCTGGTTGTGGTAGCCCTTCTTTTCCTCACTTGCAAAATCCTCACAATAGGAGGGGATCTACGCCGGTTAGATCGCCAACTAGTGCTGCCCGAGAAGACCTTCCGGAAGAGTCGCTTCCTCCTATAATTGTTGTCGTAGATGGATTTAATCAAGGAATGACAGTCCCAGGCGGGATGATTGCAGAAGACATGGAAGGGTTCCCTGCTGACAATGCCAGCTTCATCGTGGTCTCTCCGTGCGATGGTACCTTGGGGCCAAACACGGCAGAAGAACCTACTGGGGAGGCTGAAGCGGCAGGCGAACCTGCTGGCGGGGTAGAAATGGGAGGCATTTCCAGAGTGGTGGTCTCCGTGCCGTCTTTGTCTCTCCCTGTTACAGATGGGCCACCTCATTTTTCTAGATCGGATGGGCCATCGCTGGGCCCAAATAAGGTGGCTCACTTGGTAGAAGTCACCAACGAGACAAATTGCAAACAGCATGGGCTGCAGCTTCAGGATGTTGTGCAAGTGGAGAATATCTCTCCTAAGATGACTGATGTTGTGAATCCTACTACTGCCCAGGTAAATACAACCATGACATTTGCACAAGTGGTCCATCAGTCCCCAGCGTCTCAAGGGACGGCAGCTAATGGTGTGTCCTCAAAATCTTCTTCCAGTGGGTCATCTGATCGACGAATTTCTTGACCATCTAGCAAAGGGGGTGTAAGGATTTGTCTCCCACGCACCCGAGAACGTTCACCGAGCCCACTGCGCTCGATAGATGCTACTAGCATCCCAGTTCAACCTCCATCTTTAGACATGCGGATGAAGGCTTTATTGTTGCTGACCTGGCTAAAGCGGAAAATATCTTTATGCCTGGTTTTCGATTTGATCAGCAGTCATCTGAAATGGAATCAGATGAGGAAAATTTGGAGCGATGTTCTCGTCGACCTGGCTTACGTCCTCGAGCTATTCTTCGGCGAACTCAATCATGGGATAGATCATCCATGGAGTTCTAGATATCTTCTGTAGTCGTGGTTTTTGTATTTGGTCTGCCTCTGGTTGTTACAATCTCCTCTTATCAATAAAAATTGGCCTTCTTCGGCCTTTAATAAAAAAATAAATAAATACTTTGGCCTTTGACGAATGTGACTTAGTTAAGACTAATCAACTTGGGAATAACTTTTTGCATTCTGTTCACCAAAATGATGATTTTGTATCTAAAGTTGCATAAAGATATTAGTCTATAGTTATCCAAAGAGCCCACTTGGTCATTCTTTGGAATGAGGACAATGAAAGTGCAATTCAACTATTTAAGCATTTGTTTTATGCTAAAAAAATGATGTACAGCTTTTATGTCAAATCCACCAATGATTAGCCACATTTCTTCGTAGAACTCTAGCCATCTAGCCTCAGGCGCTTGTGCTTGGGAGCATTGAATACAACTTTTCTGATTTCCTCCTCAGAGATTGGTTCACACAAAGTTTGATCATCTGGCGTAGAAAGAGTTGCTGTGGTTGAATATTAAAGTTTGGGCTGCTGTGATTTTGATTTGGCTGCTGTGACTTTGAATAAGTAACTCTTGGAAGAAGTTAACGGTGTTTGCCTTGATGCATTCAAATTTTCTGTCACTACTAAAAAAATGACTTTTACCTACACCATATGTCTACACGTTTGATAGTTGTAGGTATTGGAAAGATATATCCACGTAAAATAAAAAATATACCTACAACATATTTTATAGAAGGTATAAATATTTTTCCTCTTTTTTTATTCTTTTCCCTCCCGAAGCCCCATCTTCCCTTTCCCCTCCCCCCCCCCCCGCTTTTTTTTTTTTTTATCTTTCCCCCTTTTCTGTCTCGAAGCTCCACCTTCGCCTTCTCCATTTTCCCTTTTCCCTCTTGCACTATCGCTTTCTCCCTCTTGTGCCCTACTCCGCCAACGTCGGCTGCGCCTCACCATCGCCGAGGAAGAGGGAGCTCCTTACGCTATCGCCGAGAAAGAGGCTCAAGAGCCCCTAAGGAACAGGGCCACTGCTGCCCAGAAAGAGGTTCACCTACGCCATCGCAGAGGAAGGGTTCCGCCATTCCTGTCAATGGCAATCGAAGGTTGGGAAAAGAGATCTCCTACGGATAAGCTTGCTTTCTCTATGTCTCAGTATATGTATCCTCTACATGATCATCTCCCACGAGTCACACAGTGTGGAAGGGTTTGCAAAAAAGGGGTTTCCAGTTGACAACATAAGTGGGTCACCGGTCAGGGGAGTTGGGCCACATTGGTCGCAGGGGGTGGGCGGGGTTTTCTCCTTCCCCTTTGGCTGCCGCAAGGGGGCAGTTGTTGGTCAGTCACAAACTGAGCACTCCGAGCTTCTCCCGTGAGCTCTCTGGATGGGATGGAGCGGCACAATGTGTTTTAACACGTAGTAATCCTCTCCCATTTTAGTCTCTTTTCAAAATTAGGTGTGGTTTCTTTTTTGTTTGGTCTGGAAGAAAGTTGGATTCCTTGTCTCTCTTTTTATGGTGATTTTATGTTTTCTTTGATATTTGTGTTATAGGTTTCTAGCATCTGAGTTAGGTAATATAGACATTTTGAACTTTTTGCCTCCAATTTGATATTTGTTTGTTGCTAGATGTCATATTTTTGTCTTGTTGTCATCATGCAATTTAAATTGAATTTCAACTAGTTTGGTGGGTGGGGGAGGGGGCAGTGGGGGGTCTGAGAGTGTGGGGGTGGGGGGTAGTGGGGGTCTATATGTCTGTGTGTCTGTGTGTGTGTATGTGCCTATCTTCTTGTCTTTAATATTTTTACAGCGGTGTCAAGTGCTTTTCATTCGGCCATTGGTCGACTGCAGTTGCTAGCAACACTAAGAGCGTAGAAAGTAGTTACTTCATAAAGTATGCAGTAAGTTTATCAATATATTATCATTTACTAATCCCACATGAACTTTATTTTGTAGTTTCTTACATATTCTACTTGTATGTTCATGTTTTATAGAGATATGGATTGGAGTTGGATGGATTTGCCAAGAAATGTTGTTGGTTATTATGATGGTGTAAATGCATTCAACAATTTTGCTTACAGACATTTACCACCGGATAAAAAAATTAGATTCCCCTGTATCAAATGCACTTGTTTGAAAAAGTGGCAAAAAGAGACAGTTAAAGAGCACTTGTATTTGGATGGTGTTATAAAAGACAAAGAGTTTTAGAAATTTTATGGTGAAGGATCATCATATGAGGTGTCAAAAAATTTTAGTGGCAACACATCTATGCATCAAATGTTGGTTGATGCCTTTCAAATATCTTCCCACAATGAAATCAACGAACTTATGTAGCACCCTTGATTTTTAAAATCCAAATAAAATAAAATTGTTATTTTAATACATGAGATAAATAAATTTAATTGAATAAAAAGGGGAATAAATAGAATTAGAATGATTTAAATCAAAACCCATTAGGCTAAATTAGTGTTGGGTTGTACTAATAGCCCAAGCATGAGAGTTTGAGCCCAACTGGGAAGAGCCATTATGGGAGGAGAAGTAATTAATGAAAATTCATATATAATTAATTAATAAATAGAAAAGGGCTAAGATAAGTGTTAAATAAGTCATATAAATCCCTAAAAAGAGTCCTAACCTTTCCCAAACCCAATACCCACGAGTTTAGCCTCTCCTCTATCCTAAATAGGGGATAACAGCAGAAGGGGAAGGAGATAAATATGGAAATTCTGATTTAATAGGGAAGGAAGAGTTTTTAGAAGGGAGGACTCTTGTAGCAAGCCATACACACCCCAATTCGACCCTATCACCCCATAGTTTGCTTCTGGAGTTCTGGGAGACAAAGGCAAAGGCTGGATGATGAAGGAGCAAGGAGAGAAGGCTTGGATCAAAGGGGGAATTGCTCCTCTTCGTCACCAAACTTAGGGTTTTCTTTACTGTAACAAAAGGTAGGCAATCTCTCAAGCTTAAACCATGTAAAAATTTTCCTAGGTAGTCTTCATGAACCCCTTCAAAAGCCCTCTAGATTCGTTCTATTTCATTCTCCCATGAGGGAGAATTAATTCTTTGAAGCCATATCTTATCCATGTACCCGACCCTTCATGTTTGCTTTCAAGCCCCGTGCATACTTGATCCCATGCCATGCGAAAATTCTCATAAATACTACATCATGTTAGCTTTCAAACGCCCTTGGTTTCCCTAATTTTCATCATGTATCCATCGCTAATTAATTCGTTGATCCATGACTACACATGTTTAGGTCATCGAATGTAACCTTCTTAAAGCATGCACAAACCTTGTCTGTTTCCTAATTGCTCATGCCTGTAGGAAGATCTACGAGTCTACTTTCACTTAAAATTAGTTTCATACTTTTTGGATCACAGTGTGATTTTATATCGAATTTATAATAGACCTATATCATGTAGACCCACCTGGAAAAAAAGGGCAAAACAGCTTTTCTGGGCTCGGGCCACGCTCTGAGATCGCGACAGCCCGATGCGTCGCGACCTCAGGAGGGGGTCGTGACAGGCAGGACTGTCGCGATCTGATCGCGATGGGCCGACATGTCACGATCTGACCCCGGGTCACCCCAATAGCCGGTTCAACTTGTCACGGCCAGTCCGTGTGTCGCGATGGCCTTAACGCGACCCGCCTGTGCGTCGCGACCTGCATTATCTGATCGCGACACCCCTGCGCGTCGCGACCTGAAACTTGAATGCGTCAGTCCGCCTTGTCGCGACCTGATCGCGATAGCCACCTGCGTCGCGATCTGACTGCGGCGGCCAGAACCCTAATTTTACCATTTTAACCCTGCTATATGTGTCTATTAAACCTTGTTTAACCCTAATTAAGTGCTGTCTTGAATAACTTTGAACTGTTAATCATAAATGGACATTATTACATGGAATTAAATAATCAAAAAGCTATATGCACAACTATACATGTTCTCTTGATTTCATACACTTACACACATAACATTCATGTTTGCCATTGAACCCTATTAAATTACGCAATAATGTATTTGGTAATTTAGTGAAATAGATTACTAAATTTCCTATTTAATTAAATACACTTGTCTTCGTTTTACTCGCATGTTTTATACACCGTTACCGCTTCCCTCGGCCTTCGAGCACTCGAGGCACGACGGACACTCGTTTCAACACACTTTTCTTGGCATGGACCACCTCTCCATCGGGAAGACTCCTGACTGGACCAGGGACTCCTTGTCAAGGCCTCCGTAAGTCTTCTTGGCTTTGGCGTACGTCCTTAGCCGACGAGCTGGTTGTAACTTAAACCTGTTACACCTTAGGGATCAGTACGATCCAAATGACCTTAGTGTGATTCCTTCTTAGCTTGGGTTCACGCCGAACCACCTATCCCGTGTCCACGGCACGGCTAGTGGGTGGTGGTGGCTTCTACCAAACTGTCGGCACCCGACCTGGTGCTGTGCAACTGTTATTATCGTGGTTTAATGTTGTTTTACGATTATACCCTTATCTCATCTACTATCTCGTTACTCTCATCTGTTCACTTTCACTCTACACTATCATCTATTTCGTCTATTATTCTCATCTATTCTTGGTACTCTATTTGGCCATACAATTGATTGTCTAAGATAACAAACATGACTATGCTAGGCAACATTATAAGGGCCCGATCTGGTCCCTGGGAGGAGCACCTAAAAGGCTATAACTCGCGGGGGTCTAATGATCTGGGTGATGGCATACTCCTAACGCATGACATGCAAGATTTAATCTATGATAATCAATCAATCATTTATTTGTTACTTGAACTCGGGGTTGAAAGAATGCCGACCCATACTTGCTATCGTGACTAGTTTACTTGTTATCTCGTGATGTGGCCAACTCTTGTGATGTTATACTCTCGTGAGTGTGTTACTGTTTCACGTTATCTTGTTACGTCATTCTCCTGACTATACATGACTACTTGTTCTCGTATCCTGCCTCTTAAAGACATTAATTACTTAAAGCATGCTTGTTCTCATGAGATATTAAGTCCTACTGGGCATTATTCGCTCATCCTGCATACTTATTTCATGTGTTCAGGTGAGTCAGATGGATATGACCACACACACGAGGAGGGGAACGAGGACGAAGTTCAGGAGTGACCCGTTTCAGCAACCACTATTTTAGTAGTTAATTAGTATAGTTATGAGTCAGTCAGTTCTTATGTATTAGTTGATTTTTAATAAAATTACTTTGGGCCCTAGTTATGGCTCTAATGGATTGATGTAATAGCTAGTTGATGGTTATTAATGAAATTAGAGTTTATTTGATATTATTCCAATTGTGCTATGGATTGTCATTTATTTCTAGCTATCACTACAAGAAAAAGCGGGATTACCGACAGACTGAATCCGTCGGAAATCCGTCGGTATTCCGTCGGAAAAGGCGCCTTCCGACTGCTTTCCGTCCAACACTCGTCGGAAACTTTCCGTCGGAAATAATTGGTCAGAACTTTCCGACGGATGAAAAATCCGTCGGAATTCGGTCGAAACCTCCGACAGATTTCATCCGTCGGTAAAGACGTCAGTATTTGCCGACCGAATTACCGACGGTCTTTAACCGTTGGTAATGTATATTTTCCGACGGATGCTTATCCGTCGGCCAATCCGTCAGTATTTTCCGACGGCATTACCGACGGTCTTTTTCCGTCGGTAATTTATACTTTCCGACGAAAACATAGCCGTCGGAAAATCCGTCGGAAAATACACATTTTTTTTTTAAATAAACAAATAAAAATACATTGCTACAATGTCAAACCTGCTACATATTCATAAATTTAACAAATACTAACAATCAACATAAAATCATAAGATACAATAAATATAAATCATATAGCATAATGAATACAAAAATCAACATAGATCTGCTGGATCGTCTGCTGTCCCTGCCTCGTCATCGTCTGGAGCTGGATCCTATATTAAAACAAATTAAAATGAGAAACATTAATAATAAATAAAAGAAATACATATTTTCAAAAATGAAATTTAAAACAAGTGATTATTTCTCAAACTTAATACAATAATATTTTTAGATCCATCATTTTCTTGGGTGTTTTTAGATCCGTCCTTTGAATGCCCAACCCAATCCGGAGATCCAAATTGGATTCCGTCAGTTTCTACACGTCACTTTAACCCACCTGGTCGTGTCGGAGAAAACGGCACGTCGATCCGATCCTTATTTGGGATTTTGGACCCCCGGGTTGTGTGTTTTAACCTTTTATATATACTTGGGTGTTTTTAGATCCGTCCTTTGAATGCCCAACCCAATCCGGGGATCCAAATTGGATTCCGTCAGTTTCTACACGTCACTTTAACCCACCCGGTCGTGTCGGAAAAAACGGCACGTCGATCCGATCCCTATTTGGGATTTTGGACCCCCGGGTTGTGTGTTTTAACCTTTCATATATACTTGGGTGTTTTTAGATCCGTCTTTGAATGCCCAACCCAATCCGGAGATCCAAATTGGATTCCGTCAGTTCCCACACGTCACTTTAACCCACCCGGTCGTGTCGGAGAAAACGGCACGCCGATCCGATCCCTATTTGGGATTTTGGACCCCCGGTTGCGTGTTTTGACCATTTATATATGCTTGGCCGTGTTTTTAGATCCGTCCTTTGAATGCCCAACCCAATCCGGAGATCCAAATGGATTCCGTCAGTTTCTACACGTCACTTTAACCCACCCGGTCGTGTCAGAGAAAACGGCACGTCGATCCGATCCCTATTTGGGTTTTTGGACCCCCGGTAGTGTGTTTTAACCTTTTATATATACTTGGGGTTTTTAGATCCGTCCTTTGAATGCCCAACCCAATCCGGGGATCCAATTGGATTCCGTTAGTTTTCTACACGTCACTTTAACCCACCCGATCTTGTCGGAGAAACGGCACGCCGATCCGATCCCTATTTGGGATTTTGGACCCCCAGGTTGTGTGTTTTAACCTTTTATATATACTTGGGTTGTTTTTAGATCCGTCTTTTGAATGTCCAACCCAATCCAGAGATCCAAATTGGATTCCGTCAGTTCCACACGTCACTTTAACCCACCCGTCGTGTCGGAGAAAACGGCACGCCGATCCGATTCCTATTTGGGATTTTGGACCCCCGGGTTGCGTGTTTTGACCATTTATATATGATTGGCCGTGTTTTTAGATCCGTCCTTTGAATGCCCAACCCAATCCTGGGATCCAAATTGGATTCCGTCAGTTTCTACACGTCACTTTAACCCACCCGGTCGTGTCGGAGAAAACGGCACGTCGATCCGATCCCTATTTGGGATTTTGGACCCCCGGGTTGTGTGTTTTAACCTTTTATATATACTTGGGTGTTTTTAGATCCGTCCTTTGAATGCCCAACCCAATCCGGGGATCCAAATTGGATTCCGTCAGTTTCTACATGTCACTTTAACCCACCCGGTCGTGTCGGAGAAAATGGCACGTCGATCCGATCCCTATTTGGGATTTTGGACCCCCGGTTGTGTGTTTTAACCTTTTATATATACTTGGGTGTTTTTAGATCCGTCTTTTGAATGCCCACCCAATCCGGAGATCCAAATTGGATTCCGTCAGTTCCCACACGTCACTTTAACCCACCCGGTCGTGTCGGAGAAAATGGCACGCCGATCCGATCCCTATTTGGGATTTTGGACCCCCGGTTGCGTGTTTTGACCATTTATATATGCTTGGCCGTGTTTTTAGATCCGTCCTTTGAATGCCCAACCCAATCCGGGGATCCAAATTGGATTCCGTCAGTTTCTACATGTCACTTTAACCCCCCCGGTCGTGTCGGAGAAAACGGCACGTCGATCCGATCCCTATTTGGGATTTTGGACCCCCGGTTGTGTGTTTTAACTTTTTATATATACTTGGGTGTTTTTAGATCCGTCCTTTGAATGCCCAACCCAATCCGGGGATCCAAATTAGGATTCCGTCAGTTTCTACACGTCACTTTAACCCACCCGGTCTTATCGGAGAAAACGGCACGTCGATCCGATCCCTATTTGGGATTTTGGACCCCCGGGTTGTGTGTTTTAAACCTTTTATATATACTTGGGTGTTTTAGATCCGTCTTTTAAATGTCCAACCCAATCCGTAGATCCAAATTGGATTCCGTCAGTTCCCACACGTCACTTTAACCCACCCGGTCGTGTCGGAGAAAACGGCACGCCGATCCGATCCCTATTTGGGATTTTGGACCCCCGGGTTGCGTGTTTTAACCATTTATATATGGTTGACCGTGTTTTTAGATCGGTCCTTTGAATGCCCAACCCAATCCGGGATCCAAATTGATTCCGTCAGTTTCTACACGTTACTTTAACCCACCCGGTCGTGTTGGACGCCCGGCCCAATCCTAAGTATATGAAATTAATACTAATACTGACCTTGGCTGCTGGCTGTGTGGGGCGTACTCCCTGCATTATTGACTTGAACTGCTGAACCATATCGCTGAACTGCGTCTGTAGCTGTAGCCGCTGCGTCTCTATCTGTACCTGCTGCGCCTGTAGCTGTACCCGCTGCGTCTGTAGCTCTTCCCGCTGCGTCTGTAGCTCTGTACGTAGCTCCTCCCGAATGATGCCTCTAATGTCCTCTACACCACTGATGGGCGGCGCAGAAGATGAACTCACGTGTGCCGGAGAAGCGATCGAACTGGCATATGAGGACAACACTCGATGAGTATCCAGGCTGTCCCCAAAGCCGTACACTCGACCCTTCCTCGGCACTCCCGCTGCCTCGACCCAAGCGTCCGCATCCAAATCTGGCTGGGGAGTGCCCTCTATGTAGCGCTCCGCCATCGTCCTGTCGTACGTCTCCTGTAAAATAATTTAAAATTAAATTATTGAAAATAAATTACTTTAATATCATAATTGAATTCATAATTTAAAGCTTGACTTACAGCAATCGTGCGGGCACTCTCGGTAACATAGTCATCCGTCCCCTTCCGCTTATGAGTCCGGTCAAATAACTCGCGGAAAGTAGGGGACGCTCCAGGTCGTGATGCTTAGAATTCAACAAAATTAGTTAGTCTCACAATAATAATCCATATGTATATATGAATCGAACAATAAAATACTTACCAATTTTTGACTGTGGTCGCATAAGATACGGATCCACTAGTATGCACATTCTTCTCCGGTTGAGTTGCTCTGTTGCGTATTGCCGCCTGTGACCGCTGCTGCCATGGTCCAGCAGCCCAACGCGCGCAAAGGGACTCCCAATAGTCCGTCCGCAGCCAAACAGGGCCGTAATCCACCCAAGCCATAGGATCCCGGTTCCCTGTGGTCTTGATTGCCTTGTCTCGTGCCTCCCACATCGACTTTCTTAAATTAGTCTGGGCCGTAATCTCCCAGATGGCTCGAGCCCGAGGGAGATCCTCGGGTCTCGTGAACGCGAACCTCCGCTGTAAAGAAATAAATTAATCAACGTTCTGCAATAAACCTAAATTAATAATAATTGAATAAATGACTTCAACTCTTCTAAAAAATAAAAATACCGTAAACATGTCAAACAATAAATCCCGGACTGGCACCGGGAAGTCTCTCCATGCATCCACTGGTCCTGGAATATGTGCGTGGATCATGTCGTAATATAGCGGGAAGCAGGACTGGGATCTATCTTCCCCCTGCAATTCCACATTAATTTTCTACATGAAATGTATATCCTAAATAACAAATACAGTAACACTGAGATGATGAACTTTACCCTGAGATCCAGCATGGTTGTCGTCCTGGTAGCTGAGGCCCCTCCTCAGCTGCTGGATGCTGGCTCTCCACCTCTGTTGAAAACAATTTAGTACACTTTTATTGTATAAATTGCAAGAGACCAAACATACTAATATATTGAAACATATGTTTACCTTGTGGTGAGGAAGAAGACGAAGGTAGCGTGGACGGGAGGCATTCCCTGTAAAATTTCATACACATTAGAAATTATGAATTTCAAATAAACAACAATGTAGAAAATTACCTGTCGCTGGGACGACGGGCGTGGACGGGGAGGCATTCCCTGCAAAATTTCATACACTTAGAAATTATGAATTTCAAATAAAAACAATATAGAAATTTACCTGTTGCTGGGACGACGGGCGTGGACGGGGAGGCAAGTCCCTGCAAAATTTCATACACATTAGAAATTATGAATTTCAAATAAACAACAATGTAGAAAATTACCTGTCGCTGGGACGACGGGCGTGGACGGGGAGGCATTCCCTGCAAATTTCATACACATTAGAAATTATGAATTTCAAATAAACAACAATATAGAAATTTACCTGTCGCTGGGACGACGGGCGTGGACGGGGAGACAGTCCCTGCAAAATTTCATACACATTAGAAATTATGAATTTCAAATAACAACAATATAGAAAATTACATGTCGCTGGGACGACGGGCGTGGACGGGGAGGCAGTCCCTGTAAAATTGTATGTACGTTAGTTCTCTTGAAATCAATATAAACAATATAACCGATATGGTTTTTTGTGTACATATGCATATACCTGTCGCGGACCTGGAGGCAGACGTGGACGCAGAGGCAGTCCCTCTGCCAACGGACGTGGCAACCCTTCGACTGCGTCCTCCACGTACCATATCTCTATTGATACAAATAAAGATATAGCAAGTCATCAGCACTCAATTTGAAGTAGCAATTTATTATGAACATGTAATGAACAACAACACCAATTTCTTACAAAATATGCAATATATTATCTATATTCATCATCAGATGCTGAAGACATGTTTAATTCAGCATCATCTTCATCATCATCCTGGAATTCATCCTCATCATCTTGGGAGTCTTCCTCCACATCAGACTCCACCTCCCGCTCAGCGACATTTGGGTCAACTTCTTCTTGTTCGTTATCCTTATGTAAGGAAATTGTTTCATTTATATCATGAACATTGTACTGCGTAGAAGCTGCCAACTCTCGTGCGTCACTCCGATCTGATTGGAAAAAGTTGTCATTAACACCTTCGAGCTCATCATCAGTCGGGAGAAGCTCATACTCAGGGAATAGTCTTGATTTCACTCTACATGCAGCCCACCAATCTCTTAATTTGAGGGATGTATAATTTGAATAATAAACTTGTTGGGCTTGTGCCGCCAGGATGAATGGCTCATATGTACTCAATTTGGACTTATGCTTCACATCGATTAATCCATATGTTGTGTCATGATGAATAGATGTCGGGTCAAACCAATGACACTTGAACAGAAATACATTGTTGTCTTGTCCCAAAAATTGCAGTTCAATGACTTCTTCGAGAATGCCATAATAGTCAATTTCATTTTCATTATAGGCACTTCCCTTCACACATACGCCGCTGTTCATCGTAGACTTATTCCGTCCATAATCTCTCGTGTGAAATCTGTATCCATTCACAATGTAGCCTGGATAGACACGTACAATCTTCGAGGGGCCAAAACTAATCTGTTGTACTCTAGAATCGGGAATGAAGCCTTGTTCAACCTATTATGAGATAAATAGACAACATTGAATAAATGACTTCAACTCAGTCTGCATAAAAACATAACACTTATGTTTCAAAATAATTAGACACATACTCGAGATCTTACCAAGTAGGAAAGACTTCTCCCGTTCCTTTTCAACCTGCACGTAAGTTAGACGTGGATTCCGTCGCAATATGACCGAGTCAAACTCTCTGCAATGTAAATGTCACACAACCGTTAGGTTCTGCAGTAATGCACGCAAATGATGACGAATAAGCGTGGAGAGCTTACTGAATGTAAGGGTCTAGTTCTTCGCAATTCATGAACACGTAGATCTCTGCAGCTACCAACTCTCTGTCTTGGAGTGCGCGAGTAGATGAAGATCCGAACGCCCGTCCGGCACACTTGAATACAGAGAGTCGGTCTGACACCTCCGAATCTCCACCATCATCATTACGTGGAGGTTGAGTGCGTCGGGTTCGTATTTCCGCGTCAAAGTACATCGAACAGAAGTTTGATATCTCCTCAATGAGGTACGCCTGAGTAATGGAGCCCTCAACTTGTGCTTTGTTACGGACTTTCATCTTAAGATCGTGCATGCACCTACGACAATAATTCAAATGCATACATAAGTAATATAAAAGATCGTCGTAATGGCAATAAATTGAGATGTAGAAATATACCTCTCAAACGGATACATCCATCGAAATTGTACTGGTCCTCCGACCCTTGCCTCATATGGTAAATGGATGATCAGGTGCTCCATTGAATCAAAGAATGCTGGAGGAAATATCTTCTCTATTTTTCAGATTGTCTGAATTATATTTTGCTCTATATTTTGCAAGTCATGAATTTTGAGTTCTGATGCAGATAAAATCCTGAAGAATTGACTCAGCTCAGTCATTGCTCCCCATATTTGTTTCGGCAACAACTCACGAAAAGCAAGAGGCATCAGTCTTTGCATGAAAACATGGCAGTCATGACTCTTCATTCTGTATATTTTTCCCTCGTTGACATTTACACAACGCGCAATATTCGAGACATATCCATCTGGAAATCTCAATTGCTTTAACCATTGCAACACTTCCTTAATCTGTCTGGCCCCAAGCACATATGCAGCTTTAGGTTGCACCACTTTTCCTTGAACATACTGTAACTCTAGTCCTGGATGTTTGCAAAGTACTTTCAAATCGACCCGTGCCTTGACGTTATCCTTCGTTTTACCTTTGACGTCCATAACTGTGTTGAACACATTATCAAAAACATTCTTCTCTATATGCATGACGTCTAGGTTATGACGTATCAAAAGTGTTGACCAATAAGGCAATTCCCAAAAAATGCTTTGCTTCACCCAATTGTGATCCTTTCCAAAGCCAGGGATTTGTCGGGTACTACCAGCCAGTTGTGTTACAGTCGGTAAGTTCTAGACCCGCCTCGCCATATTTCCACCAGACACCCGTTCCATATCTACCTCCTCCATCACAGTTGTATTTTTAATAAAGAATCCTTTTGCTTTCGGAAAGGATGGTCACTGGGTAGAAACCGCCGATGACAATCGAACCGACAAGATTTTCCCCCAGATTTCAACACAAATGATTTAGAATCCTCCATGCAATAAGGACATGCCAACCTCCCATGTGTGCTCCAGCCAGATAACATGCCGTAGGCTGGAAAGTCACTTATTGTCCACATTAATGCAGCCTTTAGATTGAAATTCTGTTTTCTGGATGCATCATAAGACTGCACACCATCTGCCTATAACAATTTCATCTCATCAATCAACGGTCTGAGATATATGTCTATATTCTTTCCTGGACTTTTTGGACCCGGAATCAGCAATGAAAGGAACAGATTCTCACGCTTCATGCACATGCCTGGCGGAAGGTTATACGGTGTTAAGAATACTGGCCAACATGAGTAAGATGCCACCGAGCCTCCGAAAGGATTGAAACCATCTGTGCATAAACCAAGCCGTACGTTGCGTGGATCCCTTGAGAAGTAAGGATGAGTACGGCTAAAATGAGCCCAAGCTTCACCATCGGCAGGATGACTCATTTCACCTTCGTTGCGACGGACTCTTTCCGCATGCCATGTCATATGTCCAGCTGTCCTCGAGGACATGAACAATCGCTGCAATCTGGGTGTGATAGGAAAGTACCGCAATGACTTATACGGAACATCCTTCTGCTTTGACTTGTCCCCTCTCTTGGGCTTGAACCTATCATGCTTACAAATATAGCATGATGTCTTATCTGCATCCTCTTTGTAGTACAACATACAGTGATTCGGACATGCATTAATTTTCATAAAACCAAGCCCCAAATCATTCACCATCTTCTTCGCACGGTAAAAGTCAGCAGGTAACCTCTCTGATTGAGGAAGCATGCTCTTGACCAGTAAGAGAAGCCGGTCAAAACAACTCTCGCTCATATGAAATTCAGATTTCAAATTCAATAGCTGCGACACTGCAGACAACCGTGTATGCTTCTCACAACCATCCCATAATGGCTCATCAGCATCTCGAAGTAACTGATAAAATCTCTGAGCTGTATCATTCGGCACTTCTTCATTTGTTTGATCTTCATGAATATTGAACTCCGGACCAGTAGCATCGACAACCATGTCTACGTATGTACTTGTGGAGGCAAAGTAATTAGCTGGTCAGACGACTGAATATTCAACTCACCATGACACGACCATAACTCATAATGGCCAACAAATCCTCTCGTATACAGATGATGCTGCACAGCCCATGTCGATATCCACTTTCTGTTCTTACAAGCCGAACACGGACATCGGATGTTACCCATCAGATCAACTGCTACTGATGTATTACTCAATGCAAACTCAATAAAACTGTCAACTCCGTCTTTAAACTCCTCGGTCACAACTCCATTCACTATTCCATGGTACATCCATGACCGATTCTCCGACATTTTTCCTACATATTAAATGTCATGTCCCGAGTTAAAATCCAACACACCCTCACATCATTCAAGTACCGTACATACGTTATATGGAGAGTCTTAGAGCTAATGGGTGAAATAAAGCGTTGACGTAAAAATAAATGAAGAGTAAACGTACATGAATATCAAATAAATTTGAGCACTATATAAATACTTAATGGTATTGAACATTAAAACACAACACAAACCGTGATGTCTTCATATTAGGCCACCACCACTTGATCGGCTCTTTATTCACCAGCTTCTCAGTAGATTTCCTAGGAGTGAACTAACCACTGATATCCCTAAATATAGTTTGCCAAATACATCTCTTCATACATAATGGGAAGACATAACTTTGAGAATGTCAAATACTTTGACACAATTATTTTTCACAAATTTACACCAGTCTTTTCCAATAAACATGTACATACTAGCACACCAACTGCGTCGTAAGATTACAGAATATCGCACTCCTTTTTCATCTTGAACAATAACAGATAATCCACTTTTATTTTCTAAACTTTGTCTTTCTTCTTTCCGAATAATCTTTATGATTTTTGTCATCTTCTCTTTCACCAAAAGTAAACCATCATGCAATCTTCGAATATCGAGCGGAAATATTTTACGTTCAAACAAACAAGTACTTTGATACGTTGGACATTTGTTCTTCTTTGAGTCTAATTTCCAATCGCGAACTCTCATCACTAATTACAAAAAAATTAATAACATTTTATTCATGAGTAATTTAAAATATGAAATTAAATCATAATATGGTAAATATGAAAAAATCTCTCAAATGGCTACAAATAAACATACGAATGTTGAATGATTAACTTGCAGTGTGAAATTTGTGAAAGTAAACAATATGTTTAACAAAGAAAGTCATTGCATTGTTTATTTTCATGTCAAGCGTAAAAAAATAATAGCGAGCAAGATAAATAATAAATAACTTGATTTACCAAAAGCTTTGAATATAATTAAGAACATAGTCCATAGTGTGTGCCACCAATTTAAGCAGAATTGGCATCCACATAGTGGGTCGCGAAGTCAATCAAATTGGCATTTTATATGAGAATCACGATTTTGTGGAAAGCCCTATAATCATGCGTTCTAATTGGTTTTGGCCAAAACTCCCAACATGAAACTTATTGTAAACAAGATATAAAATATTTTTACATATTTTATTGAGAACATGGGTATGAGGCCCATGAAACCGAAGCCTGCTCCCCATGGTTTTAAGTTTTAATTCTTCAAAGTAATAAGCTGATTAATTACATAAATGTAAAAACTACAATACTAATCAAGTGTAATAAATTACATATATCAAGTGCAATAATAAGCAAATACATTCAAATAAGAAGTGTAATACTAATCATTAAACTTAAAGTGAACAATTAAGCGTAAACTAAACTAATGTCTAAAAGGAAGAGTTCGTACTAATTTTGTTTTCCTAAATTGGATGTATATCTTATTAGAGTGGCAAGATTTTAACCTTGAGCTGAGATGAGCTGAGTAGACGAGTTCAATTTGGCATATTACTAATGTGTCTTTGTTTCTTATTGTCAATTTTGTTCTGGTACAAAACGGCCGTTGCCATCAGTAAGACGTTCATTGTTTCCGTAAGATTCTAGATAGCCCCATTTTGGGGTTTGGAGAAGATAGTTAAGCTCATGTATATATTGAGATTATTTCGCATACTAATTTTTAGGGCTTCTCTGTTCTCCTCCCCCATCTTATCCTTTCTCTCATTTTTTATTTTAATTTGAGAACCCTTGAAAGAATGGCAGTCCATATGACCTAAAATGCATTACTTGTAGTTATCTTTTGGTGAGAATGTCTTAATTTTTGGAAAATGTTTTAACTGGCCATTTTCATTACAAGGCTACAGATTGTTTTATGCAGTATGCTAGAACAGTTAATGAGAGGAACAAAGAAGGATTAATCAACAATACAAACTCTCACTTCAGTCGACTCAAAGTAGAACCTCTAGATTTTGTTTTCCATTTATGCAAACTTGTTACAAAATATCCATATCCTGTCAATGTATCTAGGTGAGACAGATACAGAATATGCACTCATTTAAAATGGTCCTTTGAGAATACCCTTGTATGTCAAGGTGTGTGGAGGGTTCCTTTGTTTGAAATCAAAAGTATACTTTATAGGATTAGTGTACGTGGGTTACTCTTTAATCTTTTCATCAAAACTAAACCTTGTAGGATGTTCTCTGTAGTCTCAGCTTATACCCTGACCTGTCCCATCACATTCAATAGAAATACATCATTTGCAACTAGAGTACACCAAGACAATCTTCTTGAATATGCACAGTCAATTCATCCGTATCGAGGGCAAAAGAATATGGATTATTCATGCAAACTAGAGATGTCAACGGTAACCATAACCCGATAACCGTCCGTTTCGTTAACTTAACGAACATCAAATCACATTGTACATCACATTAAAAATTATCCCCTACATAACTATCTCTCATTTAAACCATCTCAAACCAAAAAATCCCCTAAACATAAATAGCCTATACCAGATTTACTTATACCTGATCCTCTTATTATGGAGGGTTTTGATAACCTGTTAAAAGTTTTGCACCCTACTTAACATGGGTGATAACTTTAACCCAATTTGATAATCAATTTAGAATAAGCCTGGAGATATTTTATACATGGTTAAAGGGCTATTAAAGGGGGTAGATATCCCACCATGGAGCGGGATAAAAGTTGTTCCTAGAGATAACTCAATATGATGCATTTTTTTCCTTAGAAACCATGTGTCCCCCTTAATGTAAATGATATCAAACTAGAGACAAAAGCTGATAACTCTAATTAAAAGTTACACCCTTTTGTAACTATCCCTCTTTAGATCACTCCCAAACTAATTAAAAATAAGAGGTATACATGCATAACCAAAACATGAAAGGGAGTTTGATAATGAGATAGGGGGTTTTCTCCCCTTTTAGCAGCAGTTTTAAGACCATTTAACATCTTAGATGTTAGTGTATCAAAGAATCCAAGTATCATAGCTTAGATTTAAACAGTCAATCAATGTTCTTACATCATTTTATTTATCAAGTATTCAAATTTAAACGATAAATACCATTCACAACAATATGTAGGGGGACCGGGTGGGGGGGGGGGGGGGGGTGGGAAGGGGAGGGGGTCGGGTGGGGGGAGGGGGCTGAGTGCAAGGAAGGGGGCCGGGTGGGGGGGGGTGGGAAGGGGAGGGGGGTCGGGGTGGGGGGGAGGGGGGCTGAGTGCAGGGGAAGGGGGGCGGGGGTGGGGGGGTGGGAAGGGGAGGGGGGCCGGGTGGGGGGAGGGGGGCTGAGTGCAAAGGGGGAGGGGGGGGATCGTGCAGGGGGGGCGGGTGGGGGGAGGGGGGCTGAGTGCAGGGAAGGGGGGCCGAGTGGGGGGGGAAGGGGAGGGGGGCCGGGTGGGGGGGAGGGGGCTGAGTGCAAAGGGGGAGGGGGGGATCGTGCAGGGGGGGGGCAGGTGGGGGGGGGGGGGGGGGACCGCGCAGGGGGGGAGGTGGGCCGGGTGGGGGGGAGGGGGGGCCGAGTGCAGGGGGAGGGGGGGATCGCACAGGGGGGGAGGGGGGCCGGGTGGGGAGCCGCGGAGGACGGTGGGGGGTGGGGAGAGCTACTCACCGGAAGGGAGCGCCGGCGGCGAGCGGCGGCAGGCGGCGAGACGGCGGCGACGGTGGAGAGCGGCGACGGCGAAGGCGAGCGGGCGGCGGGGCGGCGAGAGTCGTCGGCGACCGAGAGAGAGAGAGAGAGAGAGAGAGAGAGATGAGAGAGAGAGAGAGAGGAGAGAGAGAGAGAGAGAGAGAGGAGGGGGGGTTCGGGGGAGGTGTAGCAGGTTTACCGACGGATATTCCGACGGAAATATATCCGTCGGAATATCCGTCGGTATTCTTGAATTACCGACGGATTTCCGACGGATTAATTTCCGTCGGAATTTCAGACGTATTTTCCGTCAGATATATTTCCGTCAGAATATCCATCGGAAATACCGACGGCAATAAATCCGTCGGAAATATCCGTCGGTAATCCCGCTTTTCCTTGTGGTGTATGTACTATTTAATAATTATAATTCCTCTTCGATATTCCGCGTCGGGGCGTTACAACTTAAGCAACTAAAAAGAAAAGAATTTCAGCTTGATAAGGATTCCAAGTTCTTTCTTGATTATTGGAAGATGCTGCAAAACTAGTCTATCCAGGATGCAAAAATTTTAGCAAGCTTTTATTTCTCATTAGATTGATGAACATTACATGCTTAGGAGGATGGAGTAACAAGCATTTTGACATGTTGTTAATGTTGTTGAAGGAGTTGCTTCCAGAAGGTGAGTCATTATCTTCATCATTCTATGAAGTTAAAAGATGCTTAATAAATAGGGCTATGGTCATCGAAAAATTGATGCATGTCCAAATGATTGCATCTTATATTGGAAAGAGAATGAGAATTTTGATTGTTAAGTACTATGAGTGATCGTCCCAAAGGGGTTAAAACCATCACTTGTTAAATCAATGCGTACATTTCGACAATCTAACCCAAATTCATTGATGGCATCTAAAGCCTTCCAACAAGGAGAATTAGCAGGAAGCTTAACACACCATCCTCTTGATGTTCAGTTTCATGCCAAGTCATACTTGTAGAAGTTTTAGAAGACATGAATAATCTCTGTAGTCTTGTAATAAGTGGAAAATAACGAAGAATCTTTTGAGGTACTCTTTCTTTTTACTTTCCACTTTATTAGACTTAACACTTTTTCATCTCGACTCTCCACATGGCCTATTTTGGTGGTTCCATATAACTTACCACCTTGGGAGTGCATGAAAATCACAAATATGTTACTTTGCTTACTCATATCCGGCCCAAAAGGTCCTGGTAATAATATTGATGTGTATCTACAACTAGTTATAGAAGAGTTGCAAATTCTTTGGCATGGTGTCGACACATTTGATGCAGCAAAAATAAGATTTTTTGCATGTGTGCAGCATTATTATGGACTATTAATATATCGGCCCTGGATATTTATACCCAATAAGGGTCCATATCCAGATCCGTCTCCCATGAACAAACTGAAGTCTCGCAAGGGATATCACTAACACGTGCCCAGTAAGAATATTAAAGACCACAATTACAGTATTAAACACAGGAATATACAAGTGTTTATAACTGTAAACCACAATGTACAAAAGTCTCAATTACAATTTTACATGTCCAATTAAAGAGTGTACAACTACCTAGGGCATACCCTGAGGGAGCACAAGCTCAGACGACTCAACTACTCTACTGCTGGTGGTACAAGTCTGCACTACTCTTGCGTAAACCATGCTGACGTCGGCCAACTCCTGCCAAAGTCGGCCCACACCTGAAACACACTGTAAGGGAGTGAGCCTCAACAAGTCACCGGCTGAGTAGGGACCTCCCACAACGAAACCACAACAACACAAAGAGACCTCAACCCCAAAGGGTCTCACTGGCAACACCGGTAGCCGAAGCATAACATGCACACACAAGCATGTTAAACAACAACTAATCACAAGCACACCGGCTAAACTCTGTCCTCGGAAAATAAAGGGAAACACAGGACTAGCTTAACACCGCTAGTCCTCCCTACAACCGAACCACCTCGACCATAAGCCTCACCGGCAAACCACTGCCTAGGCTACAGTCTCACTGGCAAACCACACACACGGAGTAATGGGATTGGCGACAACCAGCCAATACCCACATTCCAAACCATAACTAGAAATGCACAGCACGTGGAGAATCACACCGCAAGATCTCCACAATACGCACGGTCACACCTCAACATCTGCTGAGGACGAGACTCACGTACCACAACACAACACTACCCTCGAGGGGTACATGTACCTGCTACCATGAGGTACAACACTAAACCATAGAACCGTGCCACCTTCAGGGCACACCACAATGGTTACAATCTTAACCAGCAGATCACACACAAACCACAACTAGTGGCCAAACACGAGTTGGTACGGAAACGACGCCACCACACAGGAACGGACTACTAGTTCATGATGCCAGTATCCAACCCGGACAACAAAGCACAAGAACTACCTCTTAGTCTCGCAGTCACAGACGGAAGGTCCAACTGCCGCTCCACTACCATAGTAAAATCAAAGAATAGTGGAGACCAACCGACACCACAACCTGCAGGTCACACACCCCACAGGTCCATGTCTGGCATCTTTAGGGACTCCGGCCCGAGCTCCCTAAAGTGAGACACTGGAAACAGAACTAGCTGGGGCCCAGTACGTCTACTGGTGTCCGTCCCCCAACCACGAGCGTGCTACAAGTGACTGCACACCCACAAACACAAGTCGCTGCCCACAGTCGTCTTTCCCTCAGTCGGACATACAACTCAAACACAGGAGTGAGGGTGTCCAGGAAGACAACACAATCTCTGTGGTACACACGTAGCGGGACATGCCCCGAGCACAACACACGTGCCTGGCTCACCTAGGAACCTGGGGTACCCGACTAAAGAGGTATTACGGATTAGGTGCCGGACCACCAGACTCGGTAAGCACACAAACCACGGTTTACATACTTATATAACCTTTCTTCAAACCACGGTACACAAGTGTAAAGAATAGCTTATCATCGGTCACCCTGTGACCCTCAAGCCATCCTACACACAACCATTCATTAACCACCATTTAACACTGTCTACTGGGTCATCACATGACCACCGAGACCACATGTCACACTATACACATTAACCATTAAACACATATTTCATTACATAAGCATGCATAATATAAAACATAAGAATACTACAACACTCACAAATCTATTAGACTAACAGTATGAAACCATACCTAATAGTAACCAGCAGGCCTGGGCTAAGTTCACACCAGAACCTCACAGCCCAGCCAACACAACTCAGCCACGGAACCTAAAACGCATCTGACACAGATGCCGCACCTTTCACATTAAAACGCGTCCGACACATACGACGCCACTTAACTGAATTGCGTCGAACATACAGGACGCGACTCCAAATTAACGTGACAGGGCACACTGGCACGACCAAGTCACATCGGCCCAACTCAACGCCTTTAAGCCAGGCGGTCAACATCGATCGTCAACGGTTACAACCGCGTCCACCACATATGACGCAAATAACTATATTAAACAATTCTCTAAATCGCGGCAGACCATGTCGCCGCGTTTAACCTTAACGCGACAGCCCACATGGTCGCGACTAAGTAACCGCCTTAACAGAAATGACGGAAAGCAAAACACGTCGACGCAATGCGACGCGTTCAACAGAATCACGGTGGGCAACCCCGACATGATTCCAGCTCGTCTGTGAGCCCAACTCACAGGCCGAACCCACACTCCCACATGGGAGAAAAGCCACACACAACAAACCATAAATAGCAAACCAAAACTATAAATAGGTGATATGATATTCTCTCAAACCACCCACACATGCATATCCCATAAACCCAATCAAATCAGGCTCTTAAACTCAAAACAAGGTAGGAAGTCTCCCTACCGGAAGAAGACATTGAAGAACGCCCCAAAACCTCCTCCCCGACGGCACGCCCACGCTCCGAACGCCATCCTCGCGTGGTTCCCACACTGCACGAACCAACCGGAGTCGAAAGCCACTGTAAATCCGCCGGAGAAGCTCGCAGCAGCATCCCCCCCCCCTCGTTCCGGACAAAGCCTCCTCTGCTCTGTCTGGCCAAAACGACACACTTAAAACTCTGATCAAAATCGCGTACGGGGCAGACGCCGCATTTAACCTCTTTAAACGCGTCCACCCAAGCCAACGCCACAAAGCAACCGCATGACACACGTCATAGAGTCGGTTCTCTGAATCGCATCAGGCAAGGCCGACGTGTTCAAATCGCGTCGCCTGGCTCCGCCGCGTTTCAAAACAGTGAACCACAGTGCAAATGGGCTGGCATATCCGGCCCACACTGCTCACCCTGTGCACAGAAACCACACAAATAGCCCATGGACCATCTCTTGGTCAAGAGCACCACATGTAGACCCGATAAACCCGGATTCGAACGACCGTACTGTTACAATTAAAGATTTTTCAGCATACGCCTACATGTCAGGTTGGAGTACTAGAGGTCAATTAGCTTGTCCTACTTGCAATAAAAGTACTTGTTCAAAGTGGTTAATCAATGCTAGTGGTAAATTTTGTTACACAAGGCATCGCAGATGGTTAAGAAACGATCATAAATTTCGAAAAATGAGTCAACAATTTGATGGACATGAGGAGTGGGGTGAAAGACCCATGACATTATCTGGGGATGAAGTATTGCAACAACTACAAGACCTAACATTCAAGCATGGGAATAAGACAATCAAGAAGAAGGGTAAGAGAAAAAAGATTGTGGAAAAGTTGATCCTAATAAATATTTGGGTTGGAAAAAATATAGTATTTTCTTCTCTTTACCATATTGGAAATCTTTGTTAGTGCGCCACAATCTAGATGTGAAGTAGGAAGTGGTCATTATCCAACTTCAAGTGACTACATAATGGCTACACATTCTCAAATAAGACTATGCTTGTCAGTTAACAATTTAATTTTGTTCATCATTTTTGCATCTCATAATGTGGTTAGTGGTACAAGGCACAACAAAGTAAGTAACCTTTTTCCAAAAATCTGGTCAGCAGTGGCTTATTTTTGTTCAACTCAAGTTAGTTATAATATTTTTATATAATTTCTTCCAATATAATTAATGAATAACTTTTATGTAATTTCAGATGACAGGGAAGAAGGTGAAATTGTTAGATTTAGAGAATGAACAAATGGGAGAAGGCATTGTTATGAGTGTAGATCCAAAGAAAATTGTTATGGGGAGGCCTATTGGACATGTCTATTGTGAAGTCTCAATCATTTATGCAAACAAACCTAATGCTCCCTTATTTGTTAAAGATGACCAAAGATTTCGAATGAAAGATGCCATTAGAAGTCATATTCTATGGATTTGAGATTATGTAAGTTTTTTATTTATTTAAAATTTATACTACCTAAAAAATCATCTACCATTTTTGTTAACTTCTTTTATTATTTTCTTTCTATGTAGGTTGGTGGATGAGGCAAAACGATCACTATTTAGTGGTTAGCACTACATATTCTTGGTCACTTTGGAAACACTTAGGTATAATTTTGGACAAACAGATGTCGTGGATGTATATTTGGCATTAATATGAAAAGTGTTGTGAATGACCACAATAGGTGTTTGAATGAATGAATGTGGCTATGTTGATGAAGTGTATGAATGAATGAGATAATGTGAATGTGAATGAGTGAATATGAACTTGGATGAGGTGTAAAGTAAATGTGTAAATGTCAATGAATTGTGTTTGTTAAATTGTGAAATGTGTGTGAATATGATGTATATGTTGATGGGGTGTAAGTAAATGTGTGGATGTACCAATGAATTGTGTTTGTTAAAATGTGAAATGTGTGTGAATATGATGTGTATGTGGATGGGGTGTAAGTGAATGTGTGGATGTTGAATTGTGATTGTTAAAATGTGTGAATATAAATGTAAGGTTTCGATATGGGGAGGAGGAGCATACGACATTTAACTTAGGTACAAAAAACCTATGACATTTAACTTTGTAGGTATAAACAACCTACGATATTTAACTTTGTAGGTAAAAAAAAAAAACTATGACATTTAACTTAGTAGGAATACAGAACCTACGTCATTCAACTTTGTAGGGAAAGTCAATGTACTATACCTACGACATAGTCGTAGGTAATAGTATTACCAACATGTACTGTACCTACGACATAAGTTGTAGCAAATGTCGTAGATATAGATCTTTACCTACGATATTTTCGCATTACTGATGGTTTTTTGTCGTAGGTATAACAGTATTTTGTAGTAGTGTGTAATCATTCCATCTGGTCTTTTGCACTTATGAATTACATTTTTGGCCCGCCTGGAGAGAAGGGAAGCATATATAAAAATATCGAGTGTTAGAATCCCCAATATTGTGAGCCAATTTTCTCTTGATTTTTGTCTGATCATAGACTTCTCCTTAAGCATGGCTTCTTTGTAAGCCAATTTACATTCCTTATATATCTTTGAGTACTAGGTCATCATTAATGGGATCTTGCTATAGTCTAGCTTGTGCTTGACACCAATTCTTTTTTGTGTGCTTAACATCATCACGCACATCGCCAAAGGTTTCCTTGTTCCAGAGCTTCAAAGCAAGTATGACAGATTGTAGTTTTTTTTAAAAGAATGTATGTAGGATACCCTCTAACATCAATATTCAAAGTCTGTTGGATCAGTGGCATAAACCCAGGATGTTTAATCCACATCTCCAAAAAACGAAATGGTTTGCTTCCCTTTGGAATATCTTTTTTAGGAGTAATTATCAGTTTCAAATGGTCAAAACAACTTGGCACATCATATTGCAAGCAACTATCAGGATAAGAGTGGAGCCAGACATCATTGATCAAGCATCTGTCCAACCCAGCAATGATTCTTCTATTACCACTGCCATGTTACTCTAAGAGAATGTGTCATCAATAGCATTATTGAATTCCTACAAAATTGATGGAGGGATAGGATTAACCCCTACTTTCTCATCTGCATATCAGATTGCATTAAAATCACCAACCACTAACCAAGGTTCATTTCATGCAGTGGAAGAGAGATGGTGTTTTTGCTGTCACAAATGCCTTCTATATATCAATGGCCCTATCGGAAGCATAAATTGCAATGAGAAGAAATAAGAGGTTCCAACACACAGAGTTATTAGTGTTGGTAATAAGAATTTTCAATTTTGGTTATGCAGACAAGGTAAAAAACATGGTTGATGATAAAGTCTTATCAGTGCTATTACCTTATCTGAAAAGGTGGTTCTGTTAGCTTATCACTACTTTATCATGCTATTCAAGGATCTTACCTATCTAATCACGATTTGCATTAATCGTCAAATTTAGATAACAGTTTTATTTACAAATAACCCACTCAACATTATCAAAATTAGATAGATAAAATCATGAACAATGATGAATAAATTATTTGTGGATAGACTACTAGTCGAACAAAGTATATATAGTCCTAAATAATTTCTATGGAGTTTAATTTCCTACCCAATTATTTGTGTGTATGTTAAATACGTAAAGAAGCATGCATCCTACTCCATAAAAGAAAACAATACATTGTTGATTGGAAAATCCTAGTGATATGCAGGTCTAAGAAATTAACCAATGAACGATGAATGTGGAGGTCACAATAATAAGAGACGATATTTACATATTACTCAAGCTAACAAAAGAAACAGTAGAGAAGTAATCATACAGCCATATCAAATGTTACATGTTTTGGCCCTTCCTAAGACCTAATTTGGGCCTGAGAAGTAATCATGAGTCATGTAGTGTCTCACGATTTCAATGATCATACAAAAGAAGGGGCCAAGGACTGCCCTACCATCATCCCTCAATTCATGTTCGAAGATTTTCCGTTTAATTATTATGTATACTAAATACTTATGTTTATATCTTAAATGCATCCTCCTCTATTTAAATAGGCGGCCACTTGGCCCTTCTTTTTTCTTTTGGTGCCCTCGGATCAATGACGTGCCCCCACGCACTTGGGGTGTATCTAAGCCATTTGAGTAACCCATCATATTGGGGTGTCATAACCTTATATTTGATCGCCATGTTCTTTAACCTGCGAGGTGGGGGCTGGATCTGGTGTTCAAGAAGGAATTGACAAGATCCTCATATGTCATGTGCCCATGATCCCCATGGGCCCATATTTATTCCCAACTCATCATTCCTTTCATATTCAGAGTTTTCCCGGACTTGTTTAATTTAAGTCTGGTCAAAGGGCATGAGTCCAATGCATATGAATGACAGCCTGTCAATGGATCCGAAATTTGAAAATCAAATCAGATTCGGATTGGTTACATTGACCCAAGATACTCTATTCCTTCGAATTCGGGGAAACTCGAAATACTCCATTTCGAGTTGTATTTCGGGGCGCCAAAAATCCCATCCGAATAGGAACGATGCACGTAGGTAAATGCGGCATTGTTGACTGTGTACTTTCGTTGTCCAGAGTTCCTTGCACAAGTGAAGATGCTCACCTTCTCTAAATCGTCTCATAAAATTAAAATTGTAAAGATGAACTAATAAAGTGGTAAGAGCAGGTCATATCTACGGAGAGGCTGAATAAAGCTTGATTTAAACTACTTTGACTTGAAACAACTCTAACAGACACTTTTGACTAAAATAACACTGCGTTAGAATCAATTCTGAAAACATCACCAATCAAATCCCTCACAACTCAACATGTCAAACTTAATGAAAGAACAAACATAATTGAAATTAGCGAAACTTGGTATCACTGTACCCTCTCAATTGAGGGATCGAACAACTAATCAACAATCTGAACTAGAAACACACGGATGCACTTCTAATTCTAAAATGAATTGAAACTTCGGAAGATGAAAAGATGATAGAACAAGAATTCTCAAAAGAACATTATCAAACCAATGTACCCCTTCAGCTTAAGGGATGAACAGTCAATAAGAACAGAAATTAAGAACTGTTAATTCGAAATCCTCATGCTATGAAGAACAGAGATAGGAACAAAATTAATAACTCGAAAACACTAGAAAATCTCCTAATCCTCATGAAATCAGCCCCATCCTCTGCTATATCAGAAACATGGACCTCGCACTCAACTCTGGATATGGACTCGGCAGACTTCTGGAATTCCTCTGGGCGCAGCTAAACACCGGATAGACAGCCAGAACGAACCAAGGATGGGCTCCCTTGGTCGCCCTGTGCCTTCTCTACAGCACAGACCTTCGGAATCCTTCTCACCAGACGTCTACAGAAGGGACGAAGAAGCAGTCGAACTCTCCAATAGCAGAAGAATGAAAATTAAACAAACTCTACTAGATTGATCTCCCCAACACAGAGGAAATGGAAACTAAATGCAAAAGAAACGAAATAAACTACTGAATCAAATTCTCACTATCCTCTGGAATCTCTCACATAACATAGAAGAAAGGAAGAAGAGCACTCGATCTCCCCAACCAACAGCTAACAGCAAAGAAGAAGAAATCCAAAACAAAAATTACAAACTCCATCTCCCCTGCAGAACCATCTGAACCAGCCGAATTCCATAAAAAATGCTAAACTACCGGAAGAAGAAAAGAAGAACGCTCGGTCCTCTCACACAGCAGCTAACAGAAGACTGGAAGAAAAGAAGAAGCCATAAGAAAAATTATGGTAGTTCTCCAAGAAGCAAGAGAAAGAAATACAGAAGAAATGGAAATTAAATTCCTTGGATCAAACTCTAAACACAGAAGAAATGGGAACATAAATTCTCCTCCCAGCAACTGCCAACAGTAAGAAGAAAACCTAAACAAATCCCAGTCGCTATAGCCGAACTCTCAAATGCTCAAAGCCCTTACAGAAGGAAAGAAGTAATTCTAAAAAAAATTGCAATTCTGGATCGACTCTCCCAGCCCAACCAGTTGAACCCCTTACAGACTTGAAGAAACCCCAAAAACTCTGAACTCAAAACCCCCAACAATATGGAACTAAAGAGATGAAAAAAAAAAAAACTCCCCTCTGTCGAACCCCCGGTTCTGAGGACCTGGGGTCCTTAAATAGGCTCCTCCGGATCCACACGCGCCGTCTTCTTCCCAGCTCTGCACGAGCCAGCTTCGCCACAGATCCACACACACGAGGCCCCAGCTCCGGCCGCCTCTAGCTTCCTGCGTCGCACACGCCTCCGCACGATCGCCACAGCCACTGCGCTTCTCTGCATCGCCAGTCATACCACACACCCAAGCCCGCCATCCTCACACATCCTGCCACGCACGAGCCTTCAGCTTCCTCCGCAGCAGCCTGCACCACAGCCAGCACAGCTGGGTGCCATCGCCTTCCCCAGCCGCTGCACACACCGCCCGGTCTCTGCATTGCGCCCAGATCCCAGCTTCAACAGAGCTCAAATCCTCTTCCCAGCAGCACACCCGTACGCACCGCCTCCAGCTTCCAGCTGCTTCCTCTGCCCTGGTGTGGAGGAAAAGAAAGAAAAATGTTTAAGTGGAGTGCGTGGGTATGGTGGGGTATTTATTAAAAATAATTTTTATTTATTTAATGGGATTGGGTGGGGTATGTGACATGATGATATTGGATGGGGTATTAAAAGCTATAAAAAAATCTTATTTATTTACAAACTCATGCATATCTACTACAAAAATATTATTGCAACAAAAATTATTTATATACAACATTTACAAATGTCTTTTATTTTCCAAAGTGTACTTGTGCAAAGAGAATGAATTTGATTAGTTAACAATAAATTGTTGAATGAAGATCTAACAAGTGTATTCTACCCCAATATCAACTAACATGTTCAAAAACTTATTATGGATGAAATGAAAATTATAATCAAACTACGTATTATTTATCAACAAATGATGTCTAAAATCATCTATATGTATGAAACTTAACACGAAAAATTTTACAGTTATCAGCAGGCACCCTCGATCGACACCACCTCTGCAGCTGCCTTCGACGGTGCCCCGTACCCCACACCTACCGTCCATCGTCGCCGAGGACGGCAGTGTGACCACCCTCCCCCCACCGCTGGGGGCCAGTCGGTTCACGGCCTCCCAGCAGCACAGGAAGGTGCTCTATATGTTGATGGCGAATGTCTGTTCGAAGGCCTCCCAGCGACCGTCCGCTCAAAGGTCCCATTGAAGAGCGCCTTGACATCGTCGGCCACAGAGACGTCCTGCACTTCGTGTTTGAAGGCATCGAGGAGCTGCTGAGAAGAAGGCCCATAGGGCTGGCGACACCGAGGATGGGTACCGTCGGATCTGGTTCGAGCGGGACGTCTTGGGCACCCTCTGGCACCCCCTCCTCTCAAAGCTTCGTGGCTTTCTCGATGGAGAGAATTGTCGGATTCACCATGGAGTGGTGTCATAGGGGGGATCCGGGTGTGTTGAGGTGGCGACAAATAGGGAAGATGTTGTCCGACGAGGTCATCTGGTGTGCGCATGTGCACGACATCCTCTCAGCAGCGAACGGGGCGGTGGCGGCAAGATCTCCTCCTCCAGGCGGTGGCGAGATCTGGTGTGCGCCTGCGCATGACGTCCTCCCAGAAGCGAACGGGGAGGCAGCGGCGAGATCTCCTCCTCCGGGCGGCAGACAAAGCCGCAGTGGTGAGCTCCCCTTAGTAAGACAACGAGCAAGAGAGAGAGAGAGAAAGAAGAGAGAGCGAGAAGGGGAGGGTCTGCACAGCCATGGGAGAGAAGAAGAAGAGGAAGGGGAAGAGGGGGGAGGGCGAAGGGTGTGAGGGAGAGGGAAAAAGGCTGCCGAGGGGGTGACGAATCCAGATCCGATCCGAATCGAGATCCAACATTTGTCCACATTTCGGATTCGGGTCGGATCCAGATCATGGCTCTTCGGATCTGGGTTCAGATCACCATGGATCCGACCCAGATCCGATCCATTGATAGGGCAAGAATGACCTTTGGCCTCTGTAGCACCAAATTTTTCAGCTCTGTCAAAGTGTCTGAGTAATATCCCTCCCTTCTTGGTCAGCCACCTTCTGTTGAAGGTGGCGACATATTGGATTGTCACCTTCTGAAGGCGACGGGATGTCTGTCGTGTTCTTATTTGAATGCGATGGAAATGTCGTCACGTTCACCTTCTGACCACAGTATGTATTTTTGTCGTCTTGCTGTCGAACAGTTGGGACACATGTCGAGGCACTGTCAGATGAAGGTGACATGCCAAGTGTCACGTTCATGGTGTCAGGCCTATGAGGGTGACACGTGGCGAGTTCGTTGGTTAGGTCTGACCATGACTTTGGGGTCGCGACAAGTTGGCCGTCGCATTCATTATTGAACGCGACCACCAAGCTGTCGCGTTCTCAGACCCGTGGCTTATATAGGCAAGACCAGTGGATCTATTCACTCCTTCCTCCATTTCTTCTTCCTCTCCTCTCCTCTCCTCTTCCCCCCTTCTGTCCGAGAGCACCTGTGATGGAGTTTTTGGTAGCTTGGGCATGGCGGCTCCTTCTCCGACATGTGGCCTCATCTCCAACGTGTAGGAGGACGTACATAGTTTGTGGACGGCATGAGCGTGGAGCTTGGAGCGAGGAGGAGGCGGCTATGCACATGAGAAGACCCCAACGGGTTGGCTCTTCTTTTCATTATTATGAACATTTTATATATTGTTGTGGACATTTTATGTATTATTATTGTGGACATTTTATGGACATTTTATTATTGTTGACATTTTATGGACATTTTATTATTGTTGACATTCATAGTACAATTTTTATTTTTATTATAGGCACAAGTTATTTTGTTAAAAAATATGTATCTTTTTTTAAAAAATAATTAAAAATTAGAGACTGATTAGTGACTAAAATTATCAGTCGCTATATAACGACTGATCACTTTTCAGTCACCATATTGGTCACTATTTTGTGACCGAAATGGTGACCGAATAGACCAGTCGCAAATAGCGATCGAACATTTCAGTCACAATTTCGGTCACTAGATTGTGACCAAAATAGTGACTGAATAATCAGTCGCAGATAACGACTGCACTGTGTCAGTCACTATTTCAATCACTATACAGTGACTGAGTAGCGACCAAAAATTCTTCACGACAACTCCGGTCCCTATTCGATCACTAATTGATTTAGTGACCGAATAGGGACGAAGTTGTCAATCACTAAAATCGCTTTTTCTTATAGTGGAGACGTGTTTCATGTGTCAATGTTGCAGAGGTACCTTGTAGATGAGTCGCACGTTCTCCCAAGTTCAGAGTGGTCAAAGGTGACACCAGTGCTGACAGTGCCAGAGTTTTCATTGTACATTGAGGATCGTCGAGTTCAGAGGTTGAGGAACAAAGCGATTCCACTAGTTCGTGTTGCTTGGCAGCGGCAATCAGGTGGCGAGTCGACCTGGGAGAGGGAGAATGAGATGCGCGAGCAATTCCCATACCTCTTCGGTAAGTTCTCTTCCCCTTGCGTTTGTTTGAATTTCGGGGGTGAAATTCTTTTAAGGGGGGGGAGGCTGTAAGGCCATGGGCCTTATTGGACCCTTAATGGGCCCTTTTCCAAAATAGTACTGGTTGACATCAAAGGGGCTTGACGTCAACAGTGGGTTGACAGCAAAGAGTGTTCCGTCTACTTGGTCTTAACGTCAAAGTATGTTGACGTCTACCCATTTTTTTAGAAGTTTCCATTCATTAAAATTGACGTCAATCGATGTTGACATCAAGTTCCTGGCAGTGCAGTTGACGGCACCAATGTTGATGTCAACCTGCTCGGGGTCTGTTTTTATGGGGCGACCTGTGGCACTCCTCCTCCCCACCATTCCTCTCTTCCTCACCTTCACCTTCACCTCTCTCCTTCTCCACCTCTTCCGGCGGTCGCCGGGAGCTCGTAGGGAGGTCGTGGTGCACATGGCGGTTTGGGATCAAGCGAGGAAATAGCGATTTTGGAGGATCGACCTCGCAGGGTGAGCCCAAGGGAACGACACGATTTGAGGTTCTTTTGGGGTTTTTCAGAGATTTGAGGTAGGGATCCTACCCCTAAGCTTCATGTGATCATTTATTATATGATCCATGTGTGTGATTTGTATGTAAATCGTGTTTTTGGGAAGGGTTTTCCATGTCGGGGATTTTGGATGTTTTGCTTGATCCAAGCGTTGTATTAATGTTTTCTGACTTTATGATGATGACATTTGATGAGGGAAAGCATTTCCCATCATCAGATATGGTTGTAGGGGCTTGGATCACCCTGGGAAGTGGCCTAGGGTCGTATCAGCTGCTGGAAGCTGATGAACTTGACGGCATGGTTGTTGCCGTCTAGTTCTTCAGGTTGAACTTGACGTCAAGATCGCTTGACATCAAGTTGTGGTTGACAGCACAAGCTATGTCGTTTACTCAGGGTTAACGGCACAAGTTGTGACGGTATCATGGTTAACGGCAATCAAGATTGCAGTTAACTTGCAGGAAGGTCTCAGCAGTTGATGTCCCTTCTATGAGGGTGTGAGGCTCGGGCATGCGGTGTCTGCCTCCTAGCATAATGTGCCAGACGTTGAGAGTGTCTCTGTCTATGCGTGTGTTTTACTGTGTTGTGCATGTGTTTGTGCTGTGTTCTCCCAGGTGTTGAGCTAGGCTCCGTTTGGATGAGTGGCATTGAACTATTCTGCCGGTGAGCCTGGACGTCGAGTGCAACTCCGTCTAGTGTGAGCCCCTTGTGGCAGGTTACGAGTCAGTTTTCATGGGTCCCCTTCTCCACCGTTTAAGTCCAGCATAGGGAAAAACCGGTCGATGACCAGACGTGAAGGAGAGCGTCTGAGTGTGCACACGTGGCTAGGGTTTGAGGACTCTGTGGTGTCGAAGCGCCAAGCCATAGGTCCTAGCTAGTCCTACCTTTCTGTGTGTGTGTACTTGTGGTTGTTGTTGTGTTTGTCGTGTACTGTTAAGCCTGCGAGGGTTCGATCTTTGATGCGCTCCTGTGAGGAGTTGGGCGTCACGTCACCGGTTCCTGTGTGTTTTAGTGTAGTGTTGCTTTACCGTGGTTACTTTCCTGCACTTCTATTTAGTATTGTTTTTTGATGGGGGTTAGTGTCCCTACTGGGTCTCTTCTTGAGACTCACTCCCTTCCCTTTCAGGTGGTTCGTCATCGGCTCTGAGTGCTAAAAAGCTGAGTCACTTTGATGCTGGTCCTGCTTAGCTAGGGAGTGGTACTTTTGTGTACATACTTATTGTACTCTTTACTTTGTTGGATCTACTCTAAGTTGTACCATTTTGTTTATATATATATTATATATATAGATATATATATATATAGTGGTTGTTATAGCTCTTGTGGTTGTACATTTTCTTATATGTTCTCCTCAGACACTCTCCCTTAACCCTTCTGAGTTTCGACTTGTGGGTGGTGGTTCAGAGTTCGAGTTATTAGTGGGTAACTAGTAATTCGAATCCTGGGTCGTTACATGAACTACTTTAACTTGATGGCAACATAGACTGTTGTCAAGTTCACAATGAAAAACTTTGGAATCACAATCTTGACGGGAACATTGGTTGTCGTCAAGACAAGTTGACGACACACTCTACCGCCATTAACTAGGGGTAGACAAACATACTATCAGGCCATCAACCACATATAGACGGCAGTCCACACTGCTCCCAACACAGATCGACGGCAACACACCTTGCCATCAACATAGAACCACTGCAGAAGGCCCAATGAGGGTCTAGTAAGGGCCCAAGGCCTCACAGGATATGGGCATGCAGATAATGCATATGAAATGCATGATGGATTAGTTCATTAGGTAGACATCATACATGCACACTGCTCCATAGCATCCCCCCGCTTATAGATCTTTTCACTCTTGGAGATGATTTTGATGAGTGGACATTATTTTTTTTTTTAAATATAGATATTATATAATTGAGATACTTTGTATTTTTTGTGGGATGATTTGTGTATTGATAATTTATGACTATTTTTCATTCATGTTAAGTATAGATGTTTGTGGATTTTGTTGATTTATTATGCATATTTTTTACAAATTGTACAGAATTAACAGGTTCAATGTAAATTAGAGATATGTATTTAAAAAAAATCCAAAATATATGAAGAAACACTTTATGTACATAGATGGCTTCCATAAAAAGCATTAATGTCGGTAACAATATGCAAGTAATGAATGTTTCATAAACAGCTCGGCCCACATTGCACACATTGCGCTGAAACTCAATCTGCCCACAAAGTTGCTCACACGGTGGATCTGGATTTGGATCATTTGGATCGATCACATAGATAATAGATTGATTAGAACTTAAGTGTATCCTGCAGAGTAACAATGTGCAATGTGGGCCGATCTGGGCTGTGCCTAACGTGTCTTTTGATCATGCCTCTAATACTTCTAAGAGCTTCACCGGGAAATTGGTATAGATTTCACCGAAAATACCTTACTTGGAATTGATCAAGCCAGATAACTTTTTAAGGGCATGTTTGGTATTTGGATAGATCGGAGATAGAGATATTTTTAAAATTTTAAAAATATCCTCACTCTATCCCCGATCTATCTAAATATCAAACATGTTTTAAGAACTCAGCGCACAAAACAAATATTGCAAGTGAGGGTTCACTGTGTCATATTATTATTATTATTATTATGTTGGTGGACTGTAGGTAAGTGGGGGTGGAGATTTAAACTTAAGACCTAAGGTGTAGGTTGAATGGTCTTAAACATTAGGGCTGGGTTGGTAATTAGATAAGCTATCCGCAAGGTGGATATCTGCTGATAAGATAACCTCTAATAGCCGCCTCTTGCTTTGGTATAACATTTGAAGGTATGATAATTTTATGTCACATCGATCACTTTATGTCATATCAAAATAATTAATGAGTCACTTTGTGTCACATCACAGTTGTAGAGGCTATTTCTAGCCCCTAGGCCCACGGAGCCATCATGGCCCTGCACGGCCCATCATGGCACAGTAGGCCAATGTGGCCTTCTTGTAGGCCACCGCGTGTCCTTGGGTGTGGCCTAAGAGCTGCTGAGCACGGTCTCTACACCAGGACACCTCCAGCCCAGGGGTAGTCTTAGGCCATAACACAGCCTGTTCGGCCCAGACATCGTCTACCGGACGGCCCTGTTCGAAGCACACTGCTGCTTCATTGGCACGAGCTACGCTCCCGGCCACCGAACACCAAACGACAAGTTCAGCTACCAAGTAGGCCCCCTGCTCAGTACCTTACGGCCAGAAGGGTCCGGGCAGCCCCTTCGCTTCTTAGCGACGGTTGCAACGACTGCGCAGCACGCGCCCCACGATCAAGTGGTGCGTTAACTACAGGGCCCCTCAACGGGTGCCTCAACGCATAACTCCCCGCCAAGGGTGCCAACTAGCGTGTCCTTTCTGGTGACGTTAAGGGATGACCCGTCCCATTCCTTTGGCACCTCCGCCTATAAAAGGCCCATGTAACTTCCATGCAAAGGTACGCAGCCTTGAGCACTTGTACTCGCCCTCGCGCGACTCACACACACACCAGAGAACTTCTTTCCTTCAAGCCTCTATAGTCCACTGACTTAGGCATCGGAGGGTTCTCCCCGGTTCTTCAACTGGGCCCCCTGATCCTGTTCTGGTTCTTGCAGGCTTCCATCTACACTGGTGATCACGTTCCCTCTTCTGAGTGGAGGCCCGTTTGGCTCCGGCCCAAACAGGAATACACCACAACATTTGGCGCCGTCTGTGGGAATGACATCGGCCATGGATCATGGACGTTCCTCACACCAGAACCTTGGTAGCCGGGCGACCAGGTCTCGGCAGTCGCGTGCGGACTCCTGCGATCGAGTCCCCCTTGTCGACATCGTCATCGCTCCCGCCGCAGCAACTGGCGATGTACCTGCTACCACTGTGCCCGTAACTGCCCAGGAGGTGGCGGAACTCCAGGGACAAATGCAACATCTAGCAGGAATCTGTCAGGGCCTCCAAGCCCCAGTTGGTTGGGCAGCCGGCCCTGACGGTTCCTCCCCCACCGGAGCAACAGGCGGACTGGTCTCATCAATGATCTCACGCCCCTCCGGTGCCGCGGGAGCAATAGGTGGAGTCACTTTGCCAGTCACGCCGGGCCCCATTGACGCGTCGGACACTGGAGCGGAGGGAGAATTTGCCCCATCGCTCCACGGTGGTTCCGCGTCCCCCTGTGTTCCGTCGTAGGCGCCAACTCCCACAGGATCAGACGTGAGGACTCTGTGCACTCTGGTTAGGAGTTTGACAGACGCCTCCATCACATCGCCGACCTGGAGTGTCGTGTGGATGCGATGATTCAAAGGGTAGAAGGCAAAGCCCTGATGGACGAGGACCTGGACTTCCGCTCCCCATTCACCATGGAGATCTTGGAAGCTCGGGTCTTCCCGAAGCTACCTCTGCCCACCATTGCGCCCTACGATGGCACCACTGACCCCGCTGATCACATCCATGGCTTTGAGTCACATATGGTGTTCCATGGAGCATCAGACGTGGCCAAATGTCGGGGCTTTCCAGCCACCCTGAAGGAGACCGCGCGGGCATGGTATGAAGCCCTCCCCACGAGTTCCATCTCTTCCTTCCACTAGTTGAAGAAATCCTTCCGGGACAACTTCCTCAGTGGGAGTCTCTTCTGTCTGTTCAGCAGAAGAAGGGCGAAGTGCTCTGGGACTACGTCAAGAGATTCCGGACCGAAGCGCTCCGCATTCCTCGCCTCAACGTCGCATTGGCCACCAGTGCCCTCATCCAGGGCACCCGAGATGGCTTCCTTCAAAGGATGTTGGGGGTACAGCAGCCCTCTACTCTCACTGAGCTACTATCTACTGCTTAGCGCCATGCGGCATGCGAGGAGAGCCTGGCCGCGGTCGAGCAGAGCAGGGCGATCAGCCGGATAAGAAGAGGCCTTCCGACAATGGTTCCGACCGTGATCGGAAAAAAGGCCGTCGCAATGGGGACTCGCCGCGCGACCTCGCCCTTCACCGACTACACACCGCTCACAGTGGCTCCCGAACAGATCCTGGTTGAGATCCGAGATGAGCCTTATGTTCGGTGGCCACCAAGGATGCGCTCTGATCCCCACAGGTGCAACCAGGACAAGTACTATCATTTCCACCATGACTACAGCCACGACACCTCCGAGTGCCGCCAGCTCAAGGACGAGATCGAGTCCTTGATCAAGCGCGGCTATCTTGGACGGTATGTGAGCCACAATGAAGACCGCCCAAGACGCCGAGAGTGAACCCCCGAGCAGCCCATCAACAATGAGCCCAATGGGCAGAAGATCAATGTGATCGCGGGAGGTTTCGGCACAGGTGGAGAAAGCAATCAAAGCCAGCACGACTATGCTCTGCAGGTGCACGTAGTGGACAGGCCCCCAGCACCTTGCCCAGGTCCCTATCCCCCCAATCCCTCACATGCACGGTACAAGGAGGCTATAACATTCTCGGACGAAGATCTTGTAGGAGTCTCTACTCCACACACCGATACATTGGTCATTTCGGGCACCATCAGTACCACTGTACCATGCGCTGGATTCTGGTGGATAATGGAAGTGCCCCGAATGTATTGGTTTACGATTGTTTCTTGCTTATGGGTCTAAAAATCGACCAGCTCACCCCGGTAGAGTCGCCTCTGTTCGGCTTCTTAGGGGTCTCGGTTCAACCCATGGGATGGGCACGCCTCCCGATCACTCTTGGGACGGCCCCGAGGAGCGTAACCAAGATGGTGGAGTTCTTGGTTATTCGAAGCATGCCTAGATACAACGCTATTCTTGGCAGGGGCCTGATCGACCGAATTAAAATTGTACCTTCGTCTCTCCATCAGAAGATGAAATTCCCCACTCCAGGTGGAATTTGTGAGGTGCTCGGAAGTCAGCGCGAATCTCGACGGTGCTATGTTCTCTCTTTGAGAGACAAGCAGCCCCTCACAGCCCCCACGACTGTGCCCGCACCAACCGACCAGCCTTCCACCAGTCGAGGAACCCCTGCTGAGGACCTGCTTTTAGTACAGGTGGATGACGACCCCGAACATGTCCTTTACATTGGCGCATTGCTTTCGGAAGTCGAGCAGCAAGGCTCTTTCTTGTTGGCCAACTTGGACGTGTTTGCGTGGTCGGACGACGAACTGTCAGGCATTCCCTGGAAGTGATGGTGAATCGCCTTCGCCTGGACCTAAAGGTGCTACCGGTCCAACAAAGACAATGACCCGTCAATCGTGAACGGCAGACGTGATCCAAGATCATGTTGTCAAAAGCTGAGATGTTGGGCTTCTCGAGAAGCTCATTATCCAAAGTGGATCTCCAATGTGGTCCTCGTGCGCAAGGCCAACGGCAAATGGCATGTGTGCGTGGACTACAAGGACCTCAACAAAGCCACGCCCAAGGACAACTTCCCATTGTCACTCATTGACCAGATGGTGGACGCCACGTCCGGTCACGAGCTTCTCAGCTTTTTGGATACTTATTTTGGTTACCTTCAGATCAGCATGCATCCTTCGGACCAGGATGCCACCACATTCGTCACCGACCTGGGCCTATACTTCTTTACCAGGATGCCTTTTGGTCTGAAAAATGTGGGCGCAACGTACCAGTGGCTGGTCAACAAGATGTTCGAGCCACAGATTGGGCATAACATGGGGGTCTACGTCAATGATATGTTGGTTAAGATGCTTCCGAGCACCGACCACATCACCGACCTCGAAGAAACCTTTGCAACTCTGCGGAGGTATAACATGAAGCTCAACCCAGCAAAGTGTGCGTTTGGAGTACGCTTAGGTAAGTTCCTCGGATTCCTTGTCTCAAACAGGGGAATAGAGGTCAACCCTGAGAAGATCCGAGCCATACTAGAGATAAGCAGTCCCAAGACAGTGCGTGACGTCCAACACCTCAGTGGACGTCTCGCCGCACTTAACCAGTTCATGTCCCGAGTGGCGGAAAGAAGCTTTAACTTCTTCAAGTTGTTGCGAGGCCCAAAAGGCGCCTCACAGCAAGGGGGGCATGTACGGTGGACCGAGGAATGTGAAGTGGCCTTCACCGAGCTGAAGGCATATCTGGCAGCCCCACCTGTTCTCTCAAAACCTGTGCTTGGGGAACCCTTGTTCGTATATCTTTCGGTCACCGAACACTCTATCAACGCAGTGTTGGTCAGGGAAGAGGCAGCGGTGCAGCACCTAGTCTATTACATCAGCAGGGTCCTTCAGGAGGCTGAAAGAAAGTACCCTCGAGCAGAGAAGCTCGCTCTGGCTCTGGTGACAGCCGCACGGAAGCTCAAGCCTTACTTCCAAGCCCATCCAATCACGGTCCTTATCGACCAGCCTTCGAAGCTCATCCGTCAGCGGCCAGAGGCTTCGGTAGGCTTATCAAAATCGAGCTTAGAGAGTTTGACATCAGCTACCGTCCAAGAACGGCCATCAAGGCACAAGCGTTGGCGGACTTCGTCGCGAAATGCACCCTTCTGGCCGAGCAGGACCCTCCATTGGCTGACGAGCCCCCATAGGAGCTCTATGTGGACGGATCCTCTTGTGTCACAGGGAGCGGAGCAGGCTTGGTTCTCACCTTCCCAGAAGGTTTAGAGTTCCAGTACACCCTGAGGTTCCGCTTCTCCGCCTCCAACAACGTGGCTGAATACGAAGCACTTCTGTCCGAAATCTGAATGGCTAGGCACCTCAGAGCACTCCGACTTTGGGTCTTCAGTGACTTGTAGTTGGTCGCCAGCCAGGAGAATGGACACTTTGAAGCAAGGGAGCCCCGCATGGCGCAGTACCTCCAGCAGGTCAAAAATCGAGCAGAGGGCCTCCTCTACTTTTAAGTCGTTCACGTCCCAAGGGAGCAGAATGCGCAGGCCGATGCACTTGCCAAGTTGGCATCTTCAGGTGACATTGCCCCATCTTGCTCCATATTTATAGAAGAGCTCGCGTTACCGAACACCGAAGTGGATGTAGTGGCCATAGAGGCAAGTCCTCCGGTGCCAAGCTGGATGGATCCTCTTGTGGCCTATCTGCTTCGAGGTGAGCTTCCGCCTGATCAAGGTGAAGCTCACAGAGTTAGGCTACGATCCCAGAGGTTCACCCTCATTGAAGACCATCTATACCGGTGATCCCTCTTGAGGCCTCTTCTGCGATGCCTTAACCCTACAGAAACAACACCAGCCATTGAAGAGGTCCATGAGGGCCTGTGCTGAAGCCACTTGGGGGGCAGAACGCTGGCGTGAAGCATCATTCGAGTAGGATTTTGGTGGCCTTCTTTGCAAAAGGACTGCATGTCCTTCGTCAGAAGGTGTCCAGAATGCCAGACGTTCGGGCAGCTCATTAAGCAGCCAGCCGAACAACTACATACCCTGTTCGAACCACGCCCTTTTGCCAAATGGGGGATTGACATCCTCGGTCCGTTCCCAGAAGCTCAAGGGCAAAAGAAATTTCTGTTCATGGCCATCGACTACTTCACCAAATGGATTGAGGCAGAACCCGTCTCTACGATCACCGACCAAGCCACGTGGAAGTTTGTCTGGAAGAATATCTTATGCCGGTTTGGTGTCCCAAAGGTGATCACTTCCGACAACGGGAAGCATTTCGACAGCACATTCGTCAAGCAGAAATACTTCGAGCTCGGCATCTACAACCACTTCACCTCAGTAGCACATCTCCAGGAAAATGGTCTGGTTGAGAATGCTAACCGAATATTGCTGCACGGGATACGCACAAGAGTTGAAGCAGTAGGAGGTTCATGGATTGATGAGCTCCCCAATGTGCTGTGGTGTCACCTAACAACTGCTCGGGTGGCCACTGGGGAGACCCCCTTTCATCTAGCCTATGGCACAGAAGCTGTCGTGCCTTTAGAAGTGGCTCTCCCCACGATCCGAACCACACACTTCGACGAAGCCGCCAATAGTTGCGTGCTCAGGGAGAACCTAGACATGCTCAACGAAGGCCAAAGTAACGCCAGCATCAGACTAGTCTCCTACCAACAGCGACTCATGCAATACTATAACTCTCGAGTTCAGGAGCGGCGCTTCTTCGAAGGTGATCTGGTCATGCGCCGCTGCTCGGCATCGGACCCCTGAAAAGTAGTTGGCAAGCTCACCCCGAAATGGGAGGGACCTTATCAGGTCGCCCAGGTCCTTGGGAAAGGCTCTTATAAGCTGGCTACTCCTAGCGGCGAAGCCATACCACAAACTTGCCATGTTTCTAATTTAAAGGCTTATTATATGTAAAAGCCTCATGTTTGGCATCCTACTTCTCTTCTTCATGTTCTATCGGTTCCAAGATAAGTAGGTCACCCCTAGTCGGAGCTATGCAGCTTGAAAGACTAGTGTGATACCCAAAATCCTATAACATAGGTGTTAGGTGCAGACCCCCATTTGGAACTTCTCAGTCCTAACGGCCCGTGCGGCACCTGTGAGCCTCTTGTCTACCGACGGATCCCGATCCGAACAGAACAAGCATAAAGGAAGAATATAGAAAAAGAGAAGCCATCTACATATCCAGAAAGAGGGATCTATTCAGATTTTTCTTACAAAGGCCTCTCGTTCTGAACGAGCTACGAAAAAAAAAAAGAGAGAGAGAAAAGAGATACACCTAAGGGGTCTGCTCGGAGGGGCCTGCACCATCGTTCCCAGGAGTCATCCATCCTGACTGGAAATGCATGAAGCACACCCCATCCAGGCGCGGATCCTGGGTCTGACGACGGTACTCATGAAGGGCAGCTTCGAAAGCCTCGCGAGCATACTCTATCGAGGCTAGCTGGCGTCCCCGATTCTCTCTAGCATCAAGGCCCACCTTATAGCAACACGCGCCATATTGCTCCAAGTCTTCCTTGAAGCTTGGCCCCGCCTTGTATTCGGAAATGCCTTGGGTCTTGGCCTCAGTCAGGATGTTCGTGAGCGCCTCCTTCTCCGCCCGAGCAATGGTGAGATTAAGCTTGGAAGTGCAGAGCGCCTCTTTAAGGTTCTTTATCTCCTCCTCCAGCTCGGGTTCCCGGGCCTGGCGTTGCGCCTCATGCTCTTTGTAGAAGGCAAATTCAGCCTCCCACATCTTGTTATGGTTCCGAGTGTGCCCGACAAGCCGCTTCAACACCAATAGCGACTTCGAAACACTATCTGCCAACGCCTTCACATCAACATCCTCCTCTGCCTCCCCCTCGGAGCGGTGCCTAGCCTGGTAGACCTCCTCCGAATGCTCAGGAGTGTTCTCCAGGCCTAACCCTTGGTACCGAGCCAGCACTTCAAGGTGAGAGGAATTGGGGCAGGGGGGCAGGTCTCTGGCCAGGCCCTATTGGATCTGCTCCAAGGCAGCCTCCAGACCCGATGTCGAAGGCGCCAACGGAGCCTTTGCCTTTAGTGACTGCATCAGGGGGAGGTGATCCTCTTCAGAGTAGGCGCGATCCTCCTCGGCAGCGTTAGTCTACCCGGCAGAAGTTTTCTCTCCTCTGACCGCCTCGACGGCGTTCGCACCGGTTGTTGCCTCTGCGCCCCCCGCCAGAGATGGAGACTCCCGAGGTCTTTCCTCCTCGGTCTCGGCCGTCCCTTCAGCCTCGTGGGAACCCGCAGCAGCCGTCTACCCCAGGACTTCGACCGCTACTTCGGTGGGGGGAGTGCGGATCGTGCTCCCTTCATGCACCCCCTCTATGCGCGCCGCCACCTCTTCGGCCCCTCCGGAGGTGGATCCTTAGGCGGTGACAGCTTCGCCTTCAGCCACGATCTGCTCTGCGGCTGCGGTGTTTGAGGCCCCGGCCACAGCTACCTCCTCTGTTCGGCCTTCGAAAGGGCCTTGGGGCATAGACATCCCCACTCGCTTCCCAAAGGAGCCCTTAGACTTGTCGCTCACCACGACGAGTCCAAGCTCGATAGCCACCCCACCTGTGGTCACGGGTGGTACTTCGAGCACAATCTGTGACCCCCTTTGCTCGACCACCTTTGCATCCTTGCACTTCGTCCACACTTTGAGCTGGGGGGCCCCTTCCTCCTCGGCTGCCTGCTGCACGGCCTTCGACGCCACCTTCACCAGCTTCCTCTTCTTCTTCTGCGTCTGAGGCTGGGGGGCTGCCACCTCTCCTTCCTCTCTGGCCGCCTGCTCGGCCGCCCGCTTTGCAGCCTTTTTCGCCTTCTTCGCTGCCCTGGGATTAGGTTCCTCTCGAAGGCTGATCTGCATGGGCCTCTTCTCTACGGGTTTCCCACTTGCGGGGCGGCTCGGTGTGAGAGCGGTCTTGGGGGGGGGCCTCACCAACCACCTCTATGTGCAAGGTGATGGAAATCTGCTCGGCGTACAGGCCCATCTCCTCCGTATCGCGGCCGGCTGCCAGCTCCTCCACACCTGCACAAGGGGAAGGCCAGGGGGTGGCCTCCTCGGCGAAACAGCGAATCTCTAAAGGACGAGGATTTTACTTACTCCACGCTCGACTGAGCCCATGCTTCACGAGTTGGGCTTCAGTCAAGTACTCCTTAGCTTTCAGCACGTAGATATTGCTGAGGCGCTCTGAGGTCATCGCCGCATCCCGTATCAGGAACGGGACCACATCTTTGTTGCGAGAGTCGCTAACCCGAGTGGGTATTCCCCACTTTGGAGCTTCTGGGTTCCGACCAACGAAGAACACCCTAAGTGTCCATCCCTTATTGTTGGAATACCTGGGGGAGAAGTCGATACGCATCCGGTTTGCTCGGTGCTTGATGTAGAAGACGCCGAGGCCGGTCATAGGGGACGTCGCTAGGCTGAAGTGTGCTCTAAAAAGGTCCGCCATCGGCTCGATCTTCTGCACCTTGCAGGAGATGCAGAAAATGCAGATCATGCGCCACGAATTCGGTGACAATTGAATAGGGGCAACCCTCCACGCGTTCAAAATGTCTTGCACGACCACCAGAATCGGTAGCCGGAACCCTGCCTCCATCAGGTCTAGGGACATGGTGATGCAGCCGGGCTTCTGCAACAAATATGAATCCTCCTCCGCAGCGAGGATGATATTGTACTCAACTCTAATACGGAACCGCTCGCGGAGACCCGCGAAGCACTGATACCTCATCGCCGGAGGTACGGCTGGAACTGCTTTGCTTATTCCGGTAGCCGCAATGGCTTTCCCCTTCGACGACATTACTGGAAGCAGCAAGAAGTAGCGGGACCAGAGAACGACCGGAGATCGCGAGGAAGAAGACGAGCAAGGGAGAAGCTTGGGGGGCTAGAGAGCTTTCGAGACTCGAAGGCGTAAGCCCCGCCTTCTCCCCACCTCTTCCTTATAAGGAAGGAGGGGTGCAGGATTCGAAAAATGAGGGCGAATTTTCTCCCACTTCAACGCTTCATTCGTACGGGCCACGCAAGGTTCGCCGCTCGACATGTCACCTTTGTCATCATGAGGGTTTTTCCATCCCCGAGGAGAAACTCCAAATGGCATCACTTTGGTGTCGTTCGCACCTCCGAGGTCGGCATCGCATTTAATGTGAGGGAGATGTTCGAACAGGCCTCCGCCCTCAAGCGCCACGGTTCCCGTGCCAACTCGAGGGCGTGGGGGGTAAGTGTGGAGGCTATTTCTAGCCCCTAGGCCCACGGAGCCCATCATGGCCCTGCACGGCCCATCATGGCCTTGCACGGCCCATCATGGCACAGCAGGCTGACATGGCCTTCTTGTAGGCCGCCACGTGTCCTTGGGTGTGGCCCAAGAGCTGCTGAGCACGGTCTCTACACCAGGACACCTCTAGGCCTAGGGGTAGTCTTGGGCCACAACACAGCTTGTTCGGCCCAAACATCGTCTACCGGACAGGCCCTGTTCGAAGCACGCTACTGCTTCATTGGCACGAGCTATGCTCCCAGCCACCGAACACTATGGCCAGAAGGGTCCGGGAAGCCCCTTCGCTTCTTAGCGACGGTTGCAACGGCTGCGCAGCACGCGCCCCACGATCAAGTGGTGTGTTAACTGCAGGGCCCCTCAACGGGCGCATCAACGCATAACTCCCCGCCAAGGGCGCCAACTGGTGCGTCCTTTCTAGCGACGTTAAGGGATGACCCGTCCCATTCCTTTGACACCTCCACCTATAAAAGGCCCAGGTAACTTCCATGCAAAGGTACGCAACCTTGAGCACTTGTACTCGCCCTCGCGCAATTCACACACACACCAGAGAACTTCTTTCCTTCAAGCCTCTACAGTCCATTGACTTAGGCATCGGAGGGTTCTCCCCGGTTCTTCAACCGGGCCTCCCTGATCCCATTCTGGTTCTTGCAGGCTTCCGTCCGCACCGGCGATCACTTTCCCTCTTCTCAGTGGAGGCCCATTTGGCTCCGGCCCAAACAGGAATACACCACAACAAGAGTTATTAATGAGGTTTATCTCCACTTTGAGATATTTTTAGCCCCTTATAAGTCCAGATAACTTTATCAATTCAAAAATAAGAGTTAGACTTATCAGAACTTATCACCAATAAGTGCTGAAAAGTGTCTGATAAGCTATCCTATTTACCAAAATGACATAACAATATCAAGGCTGATAAACCCTTTTTATCAAAAGTTATTAGGACTTATTTGGTTATCAAACCTACCCACCACTCCTGGCATTCGTGTCCAGATTAAAGAAATCGGGAGTGGGCTTCTTGAGTCTCTACAACCTCACAATGGTGTGAGCGATTCCCACAGCTGAATTCCTGTGAGGAGTATATCTATAACCTATATATTAGAAGAGAAACTTCCAATTTTCATCCGATCTAATCCCACTGATCTACAACCATTTTCATTTTTAACTTGATCTACTTATCCCCTCACGAATCTACTCACATTAAAAAGTAACATAAATACGCCATCAATAAATGCTTCTTTCTTGCTACTCAGTCACACACATCGTCAAGTCCAATCCCGGCTTACCTACAACCATTTCTGTTTTTAACATGATCTGCCCACCCCCTCACAAATCCACTCACATTAAAAAGTAATCTAAATACGCCATCAATACATACATGGACGGATCCCACATATATTAAGTGGGGTCATGTACCTCCACTAAAAAAAATGTTTTTGAAATGACTATTTAAATTGAAGATTTAAAGAGTTTTTGTATAAGAGATGACTCTACTGAATTGTTTCAAGAGAGTCACCTCTTATATATAATATATTTATTTATATTATATAATACATTATTTATATTATATATAATATATTATTTATATAATATTAAAAAAATATTTTAAATAACTCCACTGAATAAAATTTTTAAATCCGTAAATAGAGCCTCCTTACTGCTCAATCACACACACATACGGAGTACCTCAACTTATCGACAACTGGTTCTTTTGATTCTTTATCTCCCCACTCTCATAAAAAACAATTTAAATACACCCTCATTATGCTTCATTTTTTTTTTTTTTTGCTTCTTAGCCACACACACACCCACAACCATCTCCATTTTTCACTCTCAGGGCAAATTTGATAACCAAATAAATCCTCATAATCTTTGATAAAAGGGGTTTATCAATCCTGATAACTGTTTTGTCAGTTTAATAAGTTAGATAGCTTATCAGTCACTTATCAACATTTATTGATGATAAGTCTTAATAAGTTTAACACTCTTTTTTGAGCTGATAAAGTTATCTGGACTTATAAAGAGCTCAAAACATCTCAAAGTAGAGATAAATCTCATTAATGACCCTGATATGATATAAAGTGACTTCATTATAATGACCTGATGTGACATAATGTGATTGATGTAACATAAAATTATCATACCTCCAAATATTACACCAAAACAAGAGTCGACTATCAAAAGTTATCTTATCAATGGATATTCACCTTACAAATAACTTATTTAGTTATCAAATCTACTCACTCCTGCTCCCACATAAATATGCCCACATTAATTGCAAACCTTCTTCTCCTACACAGCAAAGGCAATCCACACATCTGCCTCTAACAGCCATAATTAAGTATTGTTGTTTATAGACTACAGTTGGTCATCCTCCCATCACTCCGTAGCTTGTAGAAATCTGCACTGTCGTTGTCGTCGATCGGGGGCCTGTTGGGTTTTACCCGATATTATGGTCTGTTGCCCAGCTAGCAAGCCCAGAGGGGGGTGAATGGGATTCTTAAACTTTTGATTATCTAAACCTGTCAACAAAAATGTTCACACCAAAAACACTACTTTTGACTGTTAGTGATAGTAGTAAAGCAAATAATAAACACACAGAAGCAAACACACTGCACAAGGATTTTTTTCCTGGTTCGGATCTCCTTTCCACAGGAGTCCTACGTCCAGTCCCTGAGCAACACCTCAGGATTCCACTACCCAAGGGTACAGTCCCCCTCAAGGACACTTACACATCCAGCCGCAGCTAGCCTTCTCTTCACAACCGAAAGAGGTACAATTCACCCTGAACCTCAGGTCTTCCTTCTACATGAAGGGAACACAACCACTGTCAACTATAGGTCTTCTCTTCAACCTAGAAGAGGAACAACACAACAAAGTGTTAAAGAGAAGACAAGCCCTTAGATCAAGCTCATAGAACAATGCTTGATCTGGAGCAAGATTGAGAGAGTAAGATCTACAATGAAGAAATATCTCAGTACACTAGAGCTCTCTCAAAGCTAAGCAATGGACGCAGAGAGCTAAGAGCTACAGCAAAGCTTAGGAGAGAGGCTTGAGCTCTTCAGTGGTGCTTGTAGATGTCGAATTGTCAAAGAGAGATAGATAGATCGATGGATCAATCTCATGCTTCACGTAGACACCTGTTTTCTATTTATATCTTCTTTGAAAAATATAGTCGTTGAAGTATCCGTTGTCTCTGTGTTGGATATTTGTTAGACTGCATGGTTTGACGTGTACGACAGGTGCTTCCAGTCATTTAATGGTTTTCTGATCCATGCACGCAAGGAAAGGATCCTTCCAAATATTCTGCAGCTTCTTGTTGTCCAACGTTGTAGAGAATGGTGCTGTAAAGGATTTGCAATAAATACCAAACAATGGACAGGTAGACTGTCTCTAGACTTGTCAGTCATCATTGGAAACCAAGCAGTAGAAATATACACCAGAATGGAAGTACCTTTCTGCTACTCTAAAAAGATGTTTTCTATAGAAGCAAAGGAATGGAAGATATCCAAATATGCATCGTGCGGAGAGATGTTCAGACACATTAAATGCATAGATATTGAGAAGCATGAGGGAAGACTTTGACATTCAAAATATTTGAAATATGTTTAAATATCAAGTCATTATAGCTCATGAAATCATTATGAGTATGACTTATGAAATCGTTGAGTGAATGAGTCGTTGTTTATGTAAATCGTTGCACGTGTATAAGTAAATCGATGTGAACATAAATCATTATACAATCATAACCAAATCTTTGTAGTGACAAATTGTTATGAGAGTTTAACCAAATCGTTATAAACAAGTCGTTATAACCAAATCGTTGTCTCACTTATCAAGTCGATGTAGTGATCAAATCGATGTTTTGTTTTATCGAATCGTTACACAAACCAAGTCGTTGTTGTGACTTATCGAATCGTTACAGCAAGCAAATCGTTGTGTAACTTATCGAGTCGTTATAATGACCAAGTCATTGTTGTAACTTGTCGAATCATTATGAAGACCAAATCGATGTGGAACTTATCGAATCGTTAAAAAAAAAAACCAAATCGTTGTGAGCGCAAATCGTTATTCTCACTTATCAAATCGTTGTAGAAACTAAATCGTTGTTCTCACTTATCAAATTGATGTGAAGTCGAAATCGTTATGCCTACTAAGCGAATCGTTGTGAGGTCAAAATCATTACGCCCACTAAGCGAATCGTTGTGAGGTCGAAATCGTTACGTCCACTAAGCGAATTGTTGTGAGATCGAAATCATTACGCTCACTAAGCGAATCGTTATGAGGTCGAAATCGGTATGCCCACTTATCAAATCCTTATGAAAATTAAATCGATAGAAGTAAGGAAATCGTTATGAGACCGGAATCAGTATGACACTACAAATCCTTATGAAATCAATATGATTCTAATGAAATCGTTGTAGCATATAGAGAGTCGATGTGTACTTAGAGAAATTTCCTGCTCTGTAATTCTAAATGCTACAAAGTAATAAATACTTACATATTTTCTTGATTTCGCCTGATTTACTTCTTGTGACTAAGCTTCATGAAAACTTGTTAGATGACACTTTATTGAAGTTTTGTTAATCACCAAAATAGATATATAATTCATAAAATTATATGGGGATGAGCTGATCATCAATCTCCCCCTTTTTGGTGATGACAAAACATAACATAAAGGCATAGAAGATTTTAAATAAATCTAAGTGAATTTTCTGAAATGAAGTTAGAAATGTATTTCAGAAACACAGATTTTTCTCCCCCTTTTTGTCATTAAGCAAAAAGATACCATAATGAGACACAGAAAGAGAGAAAAGATAAATAAGAGAGCAAAGAAGAGGATTTGCATTAATCTTGAGGGGGTACAGGGAGATAGTAAGCAGAAGACAAAAGAGAGGCATGGCGGGTTATAATTGGCCAAGCCTGGCATTCCTGCTCTTCAAAGTGAGCTTGAAAGGCTCCAAACTCAATAGAATAGGAAGGGCCCATGACAGGAACTATCCTCTGGATGTGCAGTTGCCTCTGATCTGAAAGGAAGGGACCATATGCATTCTGGCCAAGAGACATTTTGAGGAGGTAAATGGTGCCAAAACTGGCATGTTGAAGGAACGGATCAATTGAAATAGGATAGAAGAGCTGCTTCTGCTTTAGTTCAAGTCTCATGGAAACATAAACATTGTATCTCTCAACCCATGTTGCAAATGGATCTCGAACAAGGTGAATAGAGTTCATGTCAAGAAATTCAGCCGCTGAAACAGAGGGCTTATGCTCCCTGGCTTGAGAGACATTCAGATCATCAAGTTGTTGAGCTGACAGAGGGTAAAATTTGGCCCATTCTGCTGGAGATAACCTCTCACATTCAGACAAGAGAGGGCAAGAATGTCTGAACTGATATGGCCCTAAATGTATTCTCTGAACAAAAATCTATTGAAAGCAACTAGATTTTCTTTCTGCACATGAATTCTCCCCATGACTCTGGCAAAACGCTCAAAGATGATGGAGCCAACATCGGAGTCCATGATCAGAGAATGAAGAGGAGGGAGGAGTACTACATCAGGTATCTGCAAAGTGGCAAAGTCCACTTGAATGGAGTCGGTATGAGCAGTATTGGACCCAAGAGCACGAATAGCCTACCGAAATTGACCAAGTTAAACTTCAGAGATAGTGATAGTTGTTGAACATCTGAAAATGTCTGATCATTTTTATCTCTTTCTGAACCAATGGAGCCCAGGTGTCCTTGTGAAGAATCTGGAACCACTCAGATAGCAACAAGGGGTGATCCCAGGGAGGGAACCTGGCTAACTTGGCGAGAAGAAATTTATTGTACAAGGTCTTGTTACCCCGAGCCCACTGCTCTTCAGATTTGGCTTCAGTCATGGAGAAGATTTTTGACTGTTCATCCTTGGATAGAGAGGTGAGAGGAAGAATGAGAGTGAGATGATCCAAAAGCTTGAGATGTGGAAGACCAATAATGGTGGCAAAGTGACGTTCTGAAGAAATTCTCTATACAGCGATTTGTTTTTATGAACTACTGTAAGAGAAAACCAAAGGGGTGGATAACAAGGTTCAGAAGAAACAGAATGAGTGGAGGTTAGTCTTCTTTTCTTAGGGACAGGGCTAGAAGAGTCTGTCCTATGAACATGAGTACTAACCTTCAAGACTGAACGAAGGATAGCTTCTTCAAATTCATCTTTGATGGCCTTGAGGAAGGGGGCATCAATTTGAGCACTCTCCGAAATAATAGAGATAAAGGAGGGAGGAGTAGGAGGATGAAGGAAGGAGTGAGTTGTAGAGGGAGGAACATCAGATGGTCCAAATGAGGAAGGACCAGAAGAGGAGGCTCCAACTGATGAGGAGGCTGGAGGAACCTCAGATGAAAAAGGAGGAGGAGGAATGTGAGTGGAAGAAACAGGAGAGACCAGGAAGGAAAGGGTGTAGGAGAGGAAATGGTTCTGGGTATGGGTTGTTTGAAGGTGGGAGGTGCTGGTGGTGCTGTGGAGGATGATGGTGGAGAAGGAGGGGCTGGAGTTGGAAGAGGAAAAGAAGCAGGGGGCTCTGGAGCTACAGCTTGCTCTTCTGCTCTGACAAGTACAGCCTCTGATTCCACTGGCCCGGGTGGCCCAGACAAAACTTTAGCTGGCCCTGACTCCACAGCCCCAGCTGACCCTGAAGCTGCCACTTCTTCAACAGCAATTGGCCCTGATGGCCGACCTTCATCAACAACTGATGGCCCTGAAGGCCCAGAGAGCTCTGCCTACTTTGGCCCTGATGGCCCAACATTTTCTTGACTTGGCCCAGATGGCCCTTGGCTGCCAACATGTTCTGCAGTAGAAGGATCAGGAGGGGCATGAATGACCTGCGCCCTCACCAAGTCTATAAGAGCAGCTACATACTCCTTAATGCTTATGAGCTCACTTCTCACCCATCTAACTGCATTTCTGACCATGCCCATCTCCTTAGCTGAAGTACTCTGGCTTGTAAAGATAGATGCAATGTCGGATTGCACAGAGCATAAGATCTTTCCTTGTTCATTCATTCTATCAATTAAAGGCTTTAGATTGATCTTCAATTGCTTTCTCTTCAGCCTCTTATGTGGCTTCCTGGTAAGGAGGGGAATTTCAGGAGACATTTCTTTTCCCTTGTCACTGGCCCTAGCAACGGGCTCCACATTATCAACATTAGCCTCTTCATCTGAGGCGCTTTCCACAACTCCTTCTCTGAACTGATCATCAATGGGGACACTGGCAGTGTGCTCTCCCTGAGGTGCAGCTTCCTTCGCAATTGACTGATCCCCCTCAATAGGAGCATCCTCCATAACAACATTTTGAATGTGGTCTGGTGCCACAACTTCAGCTTCTTGATCACCACTGATAACTGGCTCCCCCTGAGTGCTGGGAATGGAGTCCAATACATCCCTGAGTATTGAAGCTATATGGGATGAAGGAGGCACATCCTCTACAATTTGCCCTACGGGCTCAATTTCCTCTGAAGGAATGTCCTCAATTCTGCTTTCAGAGACCATTGGCTCTTGAAGACTAACTTCTTCTGCATTTTCTTGATCAACTGTCGCTGCAGCTACTGCTTGGTCTTCTTGGACCACTGAAGTTCCAGCCCTGATTTCTTCCTGCTGCACTTGGACCATTGGCACTTCTGGCCTGGCAATCTCTTGCTCAACTTGAACTGCTGTTGCTGCTACTGCTGCCTCTTCTTGGACCTCAAGGACTTTACCAATAATGGCCTCGCCCTCCGCTGCTGAGGTCTTGGTCCATACACCACCAACAAGAGAGAATCCACTTTTCTTAAGATTCCTGGACCGGATAGCTTGGCCCATCTTCTCTGAAACTGCCCCACTTAGATTTATCCCGAAGTGCTGGAAAATCTTGGTTAACAAGTGGGCATAGGGAAGGGACACATTCAACTTGCTCTTCTTGTCCCAAACCTGAGCAGATGCAAACTTCATCCTTTCCAAAATCACCTCTGCCATGTTTATGCTCTTGTTCTGGATAGCTCAGAACATCATATCGGAGTCCACTTTGGTACAAGTAGAAAAGGTGGCACTCCTAGGAACCAATATCTGACAAACTATAAAATGCAGTATGCGGTTGAAAGCGTTCAACTGATTAATATCTATTTTTCCATCCTTCAATTTGAACTCAGAACCGACAATCCCCAAGCCTTTTGCCTGAATATCGATAGTGTGTACTCCACTGTGACTGGTGGTACAAACACCAAACAATGACGCCAATAGATCATATGTGATCCTAATCTGGGTTCCCTTGACAGCGGATGTCAAAGACCCATCCTCTTTAGACTTCAAACATACATAGAACGCTTTGACCAGGTCTGGATAACTCACCTCTGATAGAGTTGTCATCTTCGTCCATTTCATTCTTTCCATAGCTGCTACAATGTTGTGCATTCCATTCTTCTCCAAATCTGCAATGTCTACTGCTTTGTTCCCGCACAACTTGGTCTTCACTGTTGTAAACCTTTCCTACTGCTCGGCAGTGAGGAATGCAGCTCCATAGCCCCCGATGATGACGAAAACTCCAAAAGCGGCCATGGTTTTGAGTGGGAAAAGGTTCTAGATGGTTGGAAGGAAGAATGGGGCAGAAGCCCCCAAGAAATTTCTCGCGGGAAAGAGTGGAAGCTTTGAAATTGCAAGAAGTCGGTGCTGGAGTCGATAGGGTTATCATCTCAGGCAAGTCGAAAGAGATGAGAGAGAGAGAGAGTTGAATCGTTACAACACAGATTTCGGGTTATATCAAAATAAGGATAAAGTGCCTTTTGAGGAGATGGTGCCATAAATGCAGAAAATGACAAAGGTGACAAGTTCGAGAAGAATGAACACTTTTAAAATACTAAACTGTAACGTCGCGTGCTTTTCGGATCCATGTGGATCATGTGTGTAATGGTTGTGATGGCCGTTGTGAGGCCCGTGTGAGTTGGTTGTGTGGAATGTATGGTGTGGATGTGTGGTTTGTTCAGGTGAGGTGCAGGTTTGGTCCTGAAATGAAATAGGACATGCTGTTGTTGGTTGCAGGTTGACGGCCAGAGGTGGTCGCTGACTAGGTTAACGACCATCTAAGGTGACGTTAAGTTGTGAACATAACGACAATCTTTGTGGACGTTGATGGTGGCGGTTGCCATTGGCGGCAGAGGGGTTGACGCCAACCTGAGAATTCTGCAGGTTATAGGGTCACCCGAGAGCAGGTTTCCCACCTGTTCCTCTCTTCCCCTTGCCCAGCTTCATGCCCCCGTGTCCCTAAAGCTTCCAACAGGTTCAGAAGAGTGGTTGGACGATCGTGGGACGTGTGGCGTTGCCGAATTGCGCGAGGAAACGCCGTGGCGTGGTGCAATTCCCGTGGGAGCTCGCGGAGGGTTCGGTGTGAACCGGGAGAATTCAGGAGGTTTAAGCGTGTTCTGAGGTAGGGGACGAACCCTGTTAGCTCTATAGAAACATTAAAACATGACGTAACCACCTGAATCGGCATATTTAATGCATTTTCAGATTAAGTTGCACCATGCGGGGATAATGGGTGGTTTGATGATTTTAAGTAGTAAAGCATGCTGTTTTAGTTTAATTATAGTGCATGGATGTTAGAGGAACTGTTTCCTCCTATTTCCTTAATGGTTTCGGGATCAAGAATGCATGTGGGATCGGTTAGGGTTTCTGCAGGAATAGAGGCTGAGGATCTTGGCGTCAACATCGTGTGTCGCCAAGTTCATCAGTTGGGATATAGACGGCCAGATCCCTTGCCGTCTGCTTCCTGTAAGCGGCAGTCGATGTTGCCGCCAACTTGTGTATAAGCAAAAATGACTATTTATGGTATTTATCGTTAATGAATGGTGTGTTGGCACCTGAGGTGCACTGAGTGCACATGGTTTCTGTGTTTAGCATACAAAGTATGCAGTTAGCTACTTACTTTCGAGGTTGCGTGTTGTTCACGCGAGTCCAGTTGGGTTCACGTGTAGTGGACCGTTGTTACTTGTGGTTTACGTGAGGTTTCACGTGGTTTGTGTGTGACGTGCACGTGGTTTTGTGTATGTGGCGAGTAGTACGACGCCTACCGTGGTTACCTCTCCAGTTGGGTGCCCCAGGTTCTTTATGAGCCAGGCTGTTAGCTCGGGGCTTTGTCCCGGTACTTATGTTGTATCGTCGAGGTCTGTGTCGTCTAACCTGGACGCCCTCACTCCTGTGTTTGAGTTATATGTCTGGCTGAGGGAAAGACGACAGTGGGACAGTGACACTTGTGTTTGTCTTTAGTCACTTGTAGCGCGCTCGTAGTTGGGGGTACGGACACCAGTAGTCGACACTGGTCCCTAGCTAGTCCTTTTCCAGTGCCTCACTCTAGCGAGCCCGGGCCAGGGTCTCTGGAGGTGCCAGGCATGGGCCTGTGACCGTGTGGTCCGCAGGTGGTGGTGTTTGGGTTGTCTCCACAGTTGTTTGACTTTTCACGTGGAGCGGCAGCTGGACCTTTCGTCCGTGGCTGCGAGACTGAGAGGTAGACCTGTGTTAGCTTGTCTGAGTCAGTTTTTGGTGTCGCAAACCAGTTCACGTGGCTCGTGTTTGGCTGTCTCTACTTTAGCTTGTACACCTGTACTGGTTTGCCGTTTAATTATTACAGTTGTTTTTGTAGTCGGCAGACGGTGAGTACTTTTACAGCTTTCATATCCTGCTTAGCTGTTTTATAAATTGTTGGTACTGTTTATTGCTTTGTACCTATGGTTTTTGGTTTGCTCGGTTTTGGGGGAGTTCCCTACTGAGCCAGTGACTAGCGAAGCTCACCCCTACCCCCACAGGTGAGAGTGAGGAGGACGTTTCACGACCGTCATCCAGTTCAAAGCCGCGCCGTAGCGGTGCAGGGTCGGTACCTCCAGCTGTGTAGTAGCAGCTCCAGCAGTGTAGTGTAGTTAGTTGTTTATTTTCCCAGTTGTACCTCGGGGTATGCCCCAGCTCTTGTACTTATTTTTAGTTTTGTGGAAATATGGCTATGTAACTTGTGATATATATATAAAATGTGGTGTGTTCTTTGTGTTTACACGGACTGTGGTTTGGTATCCCTTGCGAGGCTTCGGGCCGTTCGTGGGAGGCGGACTCGGATCAAGTACGTTATCATTTAACGGGCTAGGCGAGGTGTTCCGCCACAGTTAGTATCAGAGCAAGGTCCGTGTTGATAAAAGGGAACTAGAAAGATACATAGCCTTATTTCGGTCTTTGTACACTACTGGTAGGGACCCTGGTTTCTGATAATTTGTTGTTTTGATTTTTGTTTGGTGTTTTGTTTATGTAGAAATTTCTGAAATGGCTGATAGAAGAGATTGGGGTGGTGGAGGAGATGATCCGGAGGAAAGTACCCAGCGTATGATAGAAATAATTTGGGAGAGCCTCACGGATATTCGGGCAAGGATGGATCAGCAGGCGCCGGTACCACCGGTTGCAGTGCCACCTGGAGATGGAGAGGCCGTACCTGTTGCTCCAGTTCCGCCAAGGGTAGAGGTGCCTTTTGCAGCACCTGTGCCACCACCACCACCAGTGCTGATAGCAGAAGAACCAGTGATGCAGGTGGAGAAGTTTCTGAGATTGCAGCCGCCTACTTATTCAGGAGGGCCGAATCCAGATACAGCAGGGCACTGGGTTCATGAGATCGAAAGAGTTTTTGCAACTATGAGGTGTCTGGCAGCAGATAGAGTTGTGTTAGCTACTTATCAGTTGAGAGGTTTTGCATTAGAATGGTGGCGACTGAAGATGCAGACCACCTTTGCAGGCAGGACAGAGGAGGCTATCACTTGGTCGGAATTTCTTGATGTATTTAATGATACATTCTTTCCAATTCAAGTGCAGCAAGTAAAAAGAGAGCAGTTTCGGATGCTCCAGCAAGGTAACTCTTCAGTTTTAGAGTACCAGATGAGGTTTATGGCACTTAGGCAGCGTTTGGTTTCACTTTTGGAGATGATTTTGAGCCGACAAAGCTCTGACAACATAAAAGTAGAACCAAATGTGTTTACGGTGCACCGGCTTTTATGCTATCCGATTTTTAAAAGTAGGAGAGAGAGAGACAGAAAGAAAAAACTCTCTCCTCCAACCCAAAAGCTAGGTAAAGGCCGCTTCCCGTTGGATTTTGAGAAGGCACGGTTGCTTTTTGCATGGTGAGGTTTTTTTACTTATTTTTTACATGTTTAAATGTGCTTTAAATTTTTATTTATTTGTACGGCTGATAAAAGGTCTCCACTTCAATGCACCAGTACAACTCCTCCTGCAAAATCCGAAAGCTGTCGGGCCTGTCAGAAAAAAGTCGATTTTGTCAAAAGACACTTCCTCACACGCGGAACCAAACACTGACCTTAGTCGTTATGCGCCTTATGTGGTTTCAAATAATAATAAGATGGTTGAATACTTCATTAGAGGTTTGAGAGTGGAGTTGCAGGATGCGATAGTACCTCTCATGTGCAAGACAGTGGAGGAAGCAGCCCAGAGAGCCGCTACATTGGAGAGGTCTATTCGGACTCGTCAGGTGGGCGAGTCAGGTTCAGGTAGTTTCCGGCTACCGCAGCAGTCAGTAGGTGCAAGCAAGGGTAAGGCACCAGCAGGACCTTCTTCATTAGGCTTTGGTAAATGGGGCCAGAAATTAAAGCAAGCATTTAAAGGAAAAGGAAGAGGATGGGGAGGTCGTCCGCAGTTCCAGCAAGGCCGAGGTAGGCCTGAGGTGGAGGAGTCGCAGCAGAGTACTGCCAGACAGCCTATTGTTCCACCAGGATATAGATGTTATAATTGTAATCAGTCGGGGCATTTGATCCGCAACTGTCCCTATCCGAGAGAATATGGGTATGGAAGAGGTGTGCAGCAGCAGCAGCAGCCTCAGCAGTTTCAGCAGCCACAGGCAGGTCGTGGCAGAGGAGCACCGCAGCAGCGGGGAAGAGGCCAGGTTATGGCTATCACCCGAGCCCAGGCGGAGGCATCGAATATGATAGAAGGTACTCTACCTCTTTATAATTACTTAGCAAGAGTCTTATTTGATTCGGGTGCCTCTCATTCTTTTATTTCCGAAGAATTTTGGATTGTATAGCTCATCCTTTAGAGGAGAAGTCCTGTGAGTTAGTAGTGGAAGTTCCTTCAGGTGAGTTCCTACTCACTTTGAGTTATATAGATGAAGCTCCTGTTACGATTGAAGGGAACCAGATGTCGGGTCAATTGTATGCCATGCAGTTGTCAGATTATGATATTATTTTGGGTATGGATTGGCTGGAAATGTATGGAGCAATGTTAGATTGCAGAAAGAAAAGATCAGGTTTTGTCATCCTAATGGTGCAGTATTTGAATATCAAGGTATGCCTTTTTATACCTTTAAGTTTCTAATTTCTGCAATTAAAGCTAGAAAGTTGATAAATGCTGGGTGTGTGGCTTATTTAGCCTCGGTAAGTCTGGTAGAAGCCAGTCAGTCAGTGGAAGCAGTTCCCGTGGTTAGGGAATTTGCTGATGTTTTTCCTGAGGATTTGCCTGGTTTAGCTCCACATAGAGAGGTGGACTTTACCATTGAGTTGCTACCAGGTACCATGCCGATTTCTAAAGCTCCATATCGGATGGCACCAGCAGAACTAAAAGAATTGAAAAAGCAGTTAGAAGAATTGTTGCAGAAAGGGTTTATTAGACCGAGTCATTCCCCGTGGGGAGCGCCGGTTTTATTTGTGAAAAAAAAGATGGAAGTTTTCGGATGTGTATTGATTATAGAAAGTTGAATGATGTGACTATTAAGAATAAGTACATGTTGCCGAGAATAGATGATATGTTTGATCAGTTGCAATCAGCAAAAGTATTTTCTAAAATTGATTTGAGGTCCGGGTACCATCAGTTGAGAATCAAAGAGGAGGATATAGATAAGACAGCTTTCAGAACTAGATATGGTCACTATGGGTTTGTGGTTATGCCATTTGGGTTGACTAATGCTCCTGCAGGTTTTATGGATCTGATGAATAGAATTTTTCATCCATATTTAGACCAATTCATTGTGGTCTTTATTGATGATATTCTAATTTATTCAGCATCTGAAGAGGAGCATGCAGCTCATTTGAGGTTTACTCTGCAGTTGTTAAGAGATAACCAGTTGTTTGCCAAATTCAAAGTGTGAATTTTGGTTGAAAGAAATTCAGTTTCTGGGTCATGTTATTTCAGCCAAAGGAGTAGTAGTGGACCCAAGTAAAGTGGAAGCAGTGATGAGATGGGAGTGTCTAAGACAATAACCGAGATTAGAAGTTTTCTGGGATTGGCAGGTTATTATAGGCGCTTTATTCAAGATTTTTCTAAGATTGCAGCACCTATGACTAAATTGACCAGGAAAGGGGTGCCATTTGTGTGGTCCAGTGAATGTCAAAAAAGTTTTATGGAATTGAAGAAGAGACTTACATCAGCACCTATATTGACATTACCGGCAGGGAGTGGTGGTTTTGTGTTGTATACTGATGCTTCAAGGAGAGGACTTGGCGCAGTGCTTATGCAGCATGGTAAAGTGATAGCTTATGCGTCCAGGCAATTGAAGCCAGCAGAAGAGAATTACCCCACTCGTGATTTGGAATTGGCAGCAGTTGTGTTTGCTTTGAAAATGTGGAGGCATTATCTGTATGGTGAGAGATTTGAGATCTTTACAGATCATAAAAGTTTGAAGTATATCTTCTCGCAGAAAGATATAAACCTTCGCCAGCGCAGATGGATTGAGTATTTGAAGGATTATGATTTCAGTTTGGCTTACCATCCGGGTAAGGCCAATGTTGTAGCTGATGCCTTAAGCAGAAAGGCATATATGAATCTAATGATGATTAAAGAGTGGAAGTTGTATGAAGAGGTAGTGGAGAACTCCTTGTATGTGCCCAGTAGTCAGCGACGGGCAGTACTAGCTGCTAGTGCTGTAGAGCCGTCCTTGTATTGGCAGATTATTGAGGCTCAGAGAGCAGATATAAGTTTAGCTGAAATTGTGAAAATGGAAGGAGTTACCATTGATGATAATTGTGTGGTCAGGCTCAGAGGCAGGTTGTTTGTTCCAGCTGAAAGAGAGGTGAAGCAGCGAGTGTTGGAAGAGGCTCATAAATCTAGGTACACTATTCATCCGGGTAGTACTAAATGTACCATGATTTGAGAAAGCATTTCTGGTGGCCTCATATGAAGAAAGAAATAGCAGAGTTTGTTGCAAGATGTGCTATCTGTCAGCAGATTAAAGCAGAGCATCAAAAGCCTGGAGGTCTATTGCAACCGTTACCCATTCCACAGTGGAAATGGGATGACATTGCTATGGACTTTGTGGCAGGTTTACCAAGATCGAGTTCCGGGCATAATGGAATATGGGTGTTTGTTGACAGACTAACCAAGGTGTGCAGATTAGTGGCAGTGAGTATGTCTTGGACAGTGGGCAGATTGGCAAATATTTATGTTGAAAGAATTGTTCCACTGCATGGTATTCCGAAGACTATTGTGTCTGATAGAGATCCAAGATTTACTTCTGGTTTTTGGAGAAGTCTGCAAAGAGTAATTGGTACTGAGTTGAGGTATAGCTCCGCTTATCATCCCCAGACAGATGGTCAGACAGAGAGGACTATCCAGACGATTGAAGATATGTTGCGAGCTTGTTGTTTAGTTTGGGGAGGTAGCTGGGAGCATCATTTGGGAATGGTTGAGTTTGCCTACAATAATAGTTATCATACCAGTCTTGGGATGGCACCGTATGAAGCTTTATATGGAAGGCCATGTAGAACCCCATTGAACTGGCATGAAGTGGGAGAAAGGCAGTTAGTGGGTCCTAAATTGATTCAGCAAACCACTGAAGTAGTGAAGCTTATTAAAGATAAATTACAGGCAGCTCAAAGCAGGCAAAAGAGTTATGCAGATATCCGGAGAAGACCACTTCAGTTTGAGGTGGGAGATTTGGTTTTCTTGAGAGTTTCCCCGAGTAAAGGTATTATGAGATTTGGTAAGACTAGAAAGTTGAGTCCAAGGTATGTGGGACCTTTTCAAGATTTAGAAAGGATTGGGGAGACCGCTTATAGACTGGATTTGCCAGCAGATTTTACAGATGTGCATGATATTTTCCATGTCTCCATGTTAAGAATTGCATTGAAGATCCAGCTCAAATAATCAGATATCAAGGTGGTGACCTGAGGCCGGATATGACTATGCCAGAATATCCGGTGCAGATCACAGATCGAAAGATAAAGAAATGAGAAATAAAGAAATTGAGCTAGTTAAAGTGAGATGGGAAAATAGGTTGGGTGGTGAGGATACCTGGGTTAGCCGAGGAAATGGCTAAAGGGTATCCCTATCTGTTTGAATAAGTCTTTGTATTTTCTTTTTAGATGATAGTGCTTGTAAAGGTGTGTATGTTTAAGTTGTTTAACTTTGAATTGTGTTATGAATTTCGAGGTCAAAATTTTTTTTAGATGATAGTAATGTAACGTCGCGTGCTTTTCGGATCCATGCGGATCATGTGTGTAATGGTTGTGATGGCCGTTGTGAGGCCCGTGTGAGTTGGTTGTGTGGAATGTATGGTGTGGATGTGTGGTTTGTTCAGGTGAGGTGCAGGTTTGGTCCTGAAATGAATAGGACCTGCTGTTGCGGCCAGAGGTGGTCGCTGACTAGGTTAACGACCATCTAAGGTGACGTTAAGTTGTGAACTTACGACAATCTTTGTGGACGTTGATGGTGGCGGTTGCCATTGGCGGCAGAGGGTTGACGCCAACCTGAGAATTCTGCAGGTTATAGGTCACCCGAGAGCAGGTTTTCCCACCTGTTCTCTCTTCCCCTTGCCCCAGCTTCATGCCCCGTGTCCCTAAAGCTTCCAATAGGTTCAGGAGAGTGGTTGGACGATCGTGGGACGTGTGGCGTTGCCGAATCGCGCGAGGAAACGCCGTGGCGTGGTGCAATTCCCGTGGGAGCTCGCGGAGGGTTCGGTGTGAACCGGGAGAATTCAGGAGGTTTAAGCGTGTTCTGAGGTAGGGGAACCCTGTTAGCTCTATAGAAACATTAAAACATGATGTAACCACCTGAATCGGCATATTTAATGCATTTTCGGATTAAGTTGCACCATGCGGGGATAATGGGTGGTTTGATGATTTTAGTAGTAAGCATGCTGTTTTAGTTTAATTATAGTGCATGGATGTTAGAGGAACTGTTTCCTCCTATTTCCTTAATGGTTTCGGGATCAAGAATGCATGTGGGATCGGTTAGGGTTTCTGCAGGAATAGAGGCTGAGGATCTTGGCGTCAACATCGTGTGTCGCCAAGTTCATCAGTTGGGATATAGACGGCCAGATCCCTTGCCGTCTGCTTCCTGTAAGCGGCAGTCGATGTTGCCGCCAACTTGTGTATAAGCAAAAATGACTATTTATGGTATTTATCGATAATGAATGGTGTGTTGGCACCTGAGGTGCACTGAGTGCACATGGTTTCTGTGTTTAGCATACAAAGTATGTAGTTAGCTACTTACTTTCGAGGTTGCGTGTTGTTCACGCGAGTCGAGTTGGGTTCACGTGTAGTGGACCGTTGTTACTTGTGGTTTACGTGAGGTTTCACGTGGTTTGTGTGTGACGTGCACGTGGTTTTGTGTACGTGGCGAGTAGTACGACGCCTACCGTGGTTACCTCTCCAGTTGGGTCCCTAGGTTCTTTGTGAGCCAGGCTGTTAGCTCGGGGCTTTGTCCCTACTTGTGTTGTACCGTCGAGGTCTGTGTCGTCTGACCTGGACACCCTCACTCCTGTGTTTGAGTTGTACGTCCGGCTGAGGGAAAGACGACAGTGGGACAGTGACACTTGTGTTTGTCTTTAGTCACTTGTAGCGTGCTCGTAGTTGGTGGTACGGACACCAGTAGTCGACACTGGTCCCCAGCTAGTCCTTTTCCAGTGCCTCACTCTAGCGAGCCCGGGCCAGGGTCTCTGGAGGTGCCAGGCATGGGCCTGTGACCGTGTGGTCGCAGGTGGTGGTGTTTGGTTGGTCTCCACAGTTGTTTGACTTTTCACGTGGAGCAGCAGCTGGACCTTTCGTCCGTGGCTGCGAGACTGAGAGGTAGACCTGTGTTAGCTTGTCCGAGTCAGTTTCTGGTGTCGCGAACCAGTTCACGTGGCTCGTGTTTGGTTGTCTCTACTATAGCTTCTACACCTGTACTGGTTTGTCGTTTATTTATTACAGTTGTTTTTGTAGTCGGCAGACGGTGAGTACTTTTACAGCTTTCATATCTGCTTAGCTGTTTTATAAATTGTTGGTACTATTTATTGCTTTGTACCTGTGGTTTTTGGTTTGCTCGATTTTGGGGGAGTTCCCTACTGAGCCAGTGACTAGCGAGGCTCACCCCTACCCCCACAGGTGAGAGCGAGGAGGACGTTTCACGACCGTCGTCCAGTTCAGAGCCGCCGTAGCGGTGCAGGGTCGTACCTCCAGCTATGTAGTAGCAGCTCCAGCAGTGTAGTGTAGTTAGTTGTTTATTTTCCTCAGTTGTACCTCGGGGTATGCCCCAGGCTCTTGTACTTCTTTTCAGTTTTGTGGAAATATGGCTATGTAACTTGTGATATATATAAAAATGTGGTGTGTTCCTTTGTGTTTACACGGACTGTAGTTTGGTATCCCTTGCAAGGCTTCGGCCCGTTCGCGGGAGGCGGACTCGGATCAAGTACCTTATCGGTTTAACGGGCTAGGCCGAGGTGTTCCGCCACATAAACCGTCAAAGATTTTATGATGCAAGCGATCTTTAGGATTTAGCTTAATTCTAGGAGAGAGAATAATTGAAATTCTGAAATAATTATTATTTCAATTATTTACAGACAACTCTATCACAGTCTACCTCAGGTAAGGCTTTTGTGAATATATCTGCTAACTGATTTTGCGTATCTATAAAGGAAATATCTATATTACCATTGGCTACATGATCACGAATAAAATGATATCTAACCTCTATATGCTTTGTCCTTGAGTGCTGAACTGGATTCTTGGTAAGATTTATCGCACTGGTGTTGTCGCACAGCAAGGGAATTGTCTTGATGTGTAGCCCATAATCCTCAAGTTGCTGCTTGATCCATAGGAGTTGTGTACAGCAGCTTCCAGCAGCCACGTACTCAGCTTCAGCTGTTGACAGTGCTACTGAATTTTGCTTCTTTGAGGACCATGAAATCAAACAACCTGCAAGAAATTGACAACATCCACTAGTGCTTTTCCTATCTATCTTGCATCCAACGTAATCAGCATCAGAGTATCCTACTAAATTTATTTTACATGATTTTGGATACCACAATCCTATATCATGAGTTCTTGCTAAGTATCTAAAGATACGTTTGACACTAATTAAATGAGACTCTCTATAGTCTGCCTGATACCTAGCACACATGCATACACTAAACAATATATCAGGTCTACTTGCTGTCAAATAAAGTAATGAACCTATCATACCTCTGTAGAGCTTTTGATCTACTTTCTTATCATCCTTGTCACTGTCTAGCCTTGTAGATGTGCTCATTGGTGTTGACAGTGGCTTGACATTTTCAAAACTAAATTTCATTAGTAGCTCTTTGGTGTACTTGGCTTGACAAATGTGGGAGCCTTCTTGAGGAAATAATTAAGTTCCCCCATCATGCTCATTTCAAATTCTCCCTGTATAAGCTTTTCAAAGTACTTGCAAAGAAATTTATTAGTAGAACCAAATATTATATCATCAACATAGATTTGAACAAGTAACACATTTTTAACTTTAGACTTAATGAATAATGTGCTATCTACTTTTCCTCTAATAAATCCATGGTTTAACAAAAATGTACTTAATCGTTCATACCATGCTCTGGGTGCTTGTTTCAAACTATATAAAGCCTTGTGCAATTTAAATACATGATTTGGAAAATCGATATCATCAAAACCAGGAGGTTGTTCTTCATAAACTTCCTCCTTTATATAACCATTTAGAAAAGCCGATTTTACATCCATTTGAAAAAGTTTTAAATCCAATGCAGATACATAAGCAAGTAAAATTCTAATTGTCTCAACTCTAGCTACTGGTGCATAGGTTTCATCGAAATCTATGCCTTCCTCTTGAGAATAACCTTGAGCTACCAATCTGGCCTTGTTTCTAGTGATCACACTAGCTTCATCCATTTTGTTCCTGAACACCCATTTGGTGCCAATCACAGGATGATCTGATGGTCTCGGAACAAGGGACCATACTTGGTTTCTCTTGAACTGATTAAGTTCATCTTGCATGGCTAATATCAAAGAATCATCAGATAGTGCTTCATTGACTGTCTTAGGCTCTATTTGAGATACAAAGGCTAAATAATCACATGGGATTACGTTACCTCTAGTTCTCACCCCAACCGATGGATCTCCAATAATGTTATCCAACAGATGATCTTTCTTGTATCTCCATTCCTTTGGAAGATTATCATGTGATATATCTTTTACTGTAGATCTTCCAAGGGTGGATCTTCCTTGTCCTCAATGGATGAATTCTTTAACTTCTTAGATAGTTCATCTGCATCATCAACATCACTGTCTACTTCCTTTCTCAAGGAAGGGTTAGTTTCATCAAAAATAACATGCACTGTTTGTTCAGTTAATAAACTATGCTTATTAATACTCTATATCCTTTGGGTTTAGAAGCATATCCCATGAATATACCTTCATCTAATTTTGAATCTAGCTTACCAATGTCCATTTTTTCCGTTGTTGTGGATGAAACACGGACATCCAAAGATTCTAAAGTGGCTGATCTTTGGCTTCTTATGCTTGTAGAGCTCGTATACAGTCTTTTTCAGGATTGGCCTGATCATTACTCTGTTGATAATATAGCACGCTGTGTTGATGGCTTCGGCCCAAAAATATATTAGTAAATCATACTCTGACAGCATTGTTCTAGCCATGTCTAATAAAGTTTGATTCTTTCTCTCAGCAACTCCATTTTGTTATGGTGTCCTTGGTGCTGAGAAGTTGTGCTCTATCCCTTGATCATCACAGAACTTAGCAAATCTTTCATTTTGAAACTCTCCTCCATGATCTGATCAGATGCTGATGATGTTTTTGTCCTTCTAAACCTTCCTACTGAAACTTACAAAACTATCAAATGTGTCGTCCTTATGCTCCAGGAAGGATACCCAAGTGAATCTGGAGTAATCATCCACTATGACAAATCCAAAGTTCTTTCCTCCAAGACTTGTGGTCCTTAGTGATCCAAACAAATCCATGTGTAATAATTCTTAAGGTTTTGAAGTTATTACCACTGTCTTTAACTTGAAGAATGACTTAGTGTGCTTTCCTTTTGCACACAGCCCACATACACTTTCCATTCTTGTGCTTACCTTGGGTAGGCCTTCCACCAAGTTTTTCTTGATTAACTTTCTTATACCATCCAAGCTACAATGACCCAATCTTCGGTGCCAAAGTTTAGTTGACTACTCTTTGTTTGCTGCCTGACAGACATCTTGATCTTTCAAGTCTACTAGATGAAGTACATATAAGTTCTTTTCCCTGTAGGCTTCAAACACGACTGTACCATCCTTCATGATACTACACTTTGATTCCTGAAACTTGATCTGATGCCCTTTGTCACATAGCTGGCTGATGCTGATAAGATTGTGTTTGAGTCCTTTTACACGAAGTACTTCTTCAATGAGTATTTTTCCTTTACTGCTAACTGATCCACAACCTATGAATGTCCCTTTTCCATTATCTCCATATGTCACTGTACCTTCTTCAGCTTCAAGGTGAGAGAATAGCTTCCTGTTACCAGACATATGCCTTGAGCACCCACTATCTAGGTACTATTTAGATGCTCGAAGGCTTCCCTACAATGAAATCACTAAGCTTTAGGTACCCAAGTTCTTTTGGGTCTTGATGGGTTAGTATCATTAATTTTCCTCTTAATTATCCATCTTTTATGTTTAGTTAGGCAGGTTATTTTAATATGACCTAGTTTGTTGCAGTGGCTACAGCACGATATTTTACTTACCTTTTCATTTGGAATATATTTAAAGTTTGACTTATATGCAGTATCTTGTTCGGCTATGAACTTAGGTGTTGGATATATTTTCAGGGCATACTATGTTTCATCATTATTAGGTGGAGTATAACCTAATCTATGTTTATTTTTTACCTGACCTTCTAGCACCTTTCAGTATCAATGTTGTTTTACCATTTGTAAATTTGTCTAATGTGCTTGATAATTTTTCATTTTCTATTGTTAATGTGTTAATTTCCTATTTAATTATTTACTGTTTCTTGGTTTTCCAATCTTGCTATTTGTTCATTTTTATTTTTCAGATCCTCACATAATAAATCATTTCTTCTTTTTAACTCAATAATTTATTTTTCAAGTTGCTCATTTTCATATTTTAAATCTAAGTTTGTATTTTCCAAGCAAGCATGACTTTTCTTACTAACTTTTAATAATTTACACACATCTTTATATTTACTATAAAGTTCATTAAAGGCATCTTCTAAACTATCGGATTCAGATTCATTGCATGAAGAAAAAGATGAGTCAGATGATACCTTTTCTTCAATGTTAGCCATGAAGGCCAAGTTCGCCTTTCCTCTTCTTCTTCACTTGAGCTCGACTCACTGTCAGAGTCGCTGCTGTTATCCCATGTTGCTAACATGGCCTTCTTCTTATATCTTTTGAATTTCTTGGAACTATCCTTCTTTTTCAGCTCGGTTTTCTTTAGTTTCGGACATTCAGCTTTGATGTGTCCGGGCTTCTTACATTCATAGAAGATAGGTTCATTCTTCTTTACATCTCTGACTTCAGGCTTCTTGAAGCCTTTTCTTTCTTAAAATACCTCCTTCCAGACTGATATTTCTTTTTCTTGGCTAGTATGCATTGTAGTATTCTAGATAGAAGTGATTCTTCATCATCACTGCCTTCATTGCTGACATTATCATCTGAAGATTCTTCAGTTGTAACTTCTTCTGCCTTAAGAGCGTTGGAGTTTTTCCTTCTGCTTGATGACTCTCCCAATCTCTCCATGTTGATCGCATGGGCCATTAGGGACCCAATGAGTTTCTCTAATGACATTCTCTTCAAGTCATTGGCCTCTTCTATCGCTGTCACTTTGGGGGTCCATGAAGCTGGTAGGGATCTTAGGATTTTTCTGACCATATCTCCCATTTCATACGTCTTTCCAAGACCAGCTAACCCGTCAGTGATGTCTGTAAATCTGCTGTACATCTGGGTTATTGACTCTCCCAACTGCATCTGGAACCTTTCATACTGTGTTATCAGAATATCTATTCTGGTCTCTTTCACTTTGGCAGTGCCTTCATAGGTGATTCCTAGCTTCTCCCACATTTCCATGGCGGATTTGCAGGCGGAGATCCTGTTGAACTCCTTCTTGCTAAGAGCACAACATAGTATACTTTTGGCCTTGCAGTTGAGAGAAATTTTCTTCTTATCATCTTCAGTCCACTTGTCTTTGTCATTTGTAACTAGAAGGTCTCCTTCTTCTACAATCGACCAAATCTGATAATCAAGCCCTTGTAGGAAGAACTCCATTCTTGTTTTCCAGTAAGTGTAGTCTTCACCATCGAACAATGGTGGCCTGTTGACTGACTGACCTTCGAAGTGACCTTGGGCTGCCATTTGATTTTTTCTCTTCAGATCATTGGATCTTCTTTGTCGAAGAGACTCGCTCTGATACCACTTGTTGCCCAGCTAGCAAGCCCTGAGGGGGGGTGAATGGGATTCTTAAACTTTTGATTATTTAAACCTGTCAACAAAAATGTTCACACCAAAAACACTACTTTTGACTGTTAGTGATAGTAGTAAAGCAAATAACAAACACACAGAAGCAAACACACTGCACAAGGATTTTTATCCTGGTTCGGATCTCCTTTCCACAGGAGTCCTATGTTCAGTCCTTGAGCAACACCTAAGGATTCCACTACCCAAGGGTACAGTCCCCCTCAAGGACACTTACATATCCAGCCGTAGCTGGCCTTCTCTTCCCAACCGAAAGAGGTACAATTCACCCTGAACCTCAGGTCTTCCTTCTACATGAAGGGAACACAACCACCTGTCGTTGACAGGTATTCTCTTCAACCCAGAAGAGGAACAACACAACAAAGTGTTAAAGAGAAGACAAGCCCTTAGACCAAGCTCATAGAACAATGCTTGATCTGGAGCAAGACTGAGAGAGTAAGATCTACAATGAAGGAATCTCTCAGTACACTAGAGCTCTCTCAAAGCTAACCAAAGGACGCAGAGAACTAAGAGCTACAGCAAAGCTTAGGAGAGAGGCTTGAGCTCTTCAGTGGTGCTTGCAGATGTCAAATTGTCAAAGAGAGATAGATAGATCGATGGATCAATCTCATGCTTCACGTAGACACCTGTCTTCTATTTATATCTTCTTTGAAAAATATAGTCGTTGAAGTATCCGTTGTCTCTGTGTTGGATGCTCGTTAGACTGCATGGTTTGACGTGTACGATAGGTGCTTCCAGTCATTTAATGTTTTTCTGATCCATGCACGCAAGGAAAGGATCCTTTCAGATATTCTACAGCTTCTTGTTGTCCAACGTTGTAGAGAATGGTGCTGTCAAGGATCTGCAATAAATACTAAACAATGGACAGCTAGATTATCTCTAGACTTGTCAGTCATTGTTGGAAACCAAGCAGTAGGAATATACACCAGAATGGAAGTACCTTTCTGCTACTCTAAAAAGATGTTTTCTATAGAAGCAAAGGAATGGAAGATATCCAAATATGCATCGTGCAGAGAGATGTTCAGACACATTAAATGCATAGATATTGAGAAGCACAAGGGAAGACTTTGACATTCAAAATATTTGAAATATGTTTAAATATCAAGTCGTTATAGCTTATGGAATCGTTATGAGTATGACTTATGAAATCGTTGAGTGAATGAGTCGTTGTTTATGTAAATCGTTGCACTTGTATAAGTAAATCGATGTGAACATAAATCGTTATACAATCATAACCAAATCATTGTAGAGACAAATCGTTATGAGAGTTTAAGCAAATCGTTATAAACAAGTCGTATAACCAAATCGTTGTCTCACTTATCGAGTTGATGTAGTGATCAAATCGATGTTTTGTTTTATCGAATCGTTACACAAACCAAGTTGTTGTTGTGACTTATCGAATCGTTACAGCAAGCAAATCATTGTGTAACTTATCGAGTCGTTATAATGACCAAGTCGTTGTTGTAACTTGTCGAATCGTTATGGAAACCAAATCGATGTGGAACTTATCGAATCGTTAAAAAAAAAAAATCAAATCATTGTGAGAGCAAATCGTTGTTCTCACTTATCAAATCGTTGTAGAAACTGAATTGTTGTGAGAGTAAATCGTTGTTCTCACTTATCAAATCGATGTGAAGTCAAAATCGTTATGCCTACTAAGCGAATCGTTGTGAGGTCGAAATCGTTACGCCCACTAAGCGAATCGTTGTGAGGTCAAAATCGTTACTGTTGGCCCTTTTGGTACGGCACCAAGCTAACCTAGAGGGGGGGTGAATAGGTTTTTCCGAAACCTGAAATAAACTTAAACACAGAAATTAACACTTGAAGGTTTGGTTAGATTAGTGTGATAAAGAGTAGTAGTGCGGAAGCAAATAAACAATCACACAATGGACACAAGGAATTTATCCTGGTTCGGCCCTTCCCACATGGAAGTCCTACGTCCAGTCCCCAAGCAACCTCTTGGATTTCACTAACCAAGGGTACAGTCCCCCTTAAGGACACTACAACACCCAGCACCCCAGCTGGTCTTCTTCTCTTTCCCGGGCAAGAAGGCAGCCCACTTCTCTTACAGGTAAAGAAGCCAACCTCCTGGTACAAACCCCAGTGCGGTTCTGCTAGACACTAACCCCTAGCTAGGTTAACAACTGGTACAAACCCCAGTTTGGTTCAGCTAGACACAAACCCCTAGCTGGGTTATCTACTGTATACAGTCCTACAGCTGGACAAGGATCTTTCTTAGAAAGATCAGACTGAGAAGCTTTACAAGATAAACACTTGTGTAAAGCTCACAGTCCCAGACTCTCCCCAGATATACAATGAGCTCGGAGAGAAACAGAAGAGAGAAAAGAAAGCAATAGTGCTTGAATGCTTGAACGCTTGAGATGCTTCAAAGCTTGAGTGCTTCTTCTGGGCTCAGGCTCTTTCTCTCTTTCTTTGAGTGTATGTGTCGTTGAGGTTCTTCTCACAGTTGTACACTCCTTCAAAGATATTCAGGAAAAGGGCCTTGCTTTTCTTCAGCTAAGCTTCTTCTTTTATATGAGCAATTTGAATGGATCCGTTGAAGAGATCCGTTGGATTTCTAGCCGTTGCTCATCTCCTCTTCATTTGTCTTAATCAGACTCTGACGGTCTTCGAGGTCTGTACACATAGAAGAAAGTGTTAGCATAAAAAAAGTGTTTTATGATAAACGATGTATAGTACTGTGCTTCTGCTAATCATACTAAAATTAGTAGGTCATATCTTTTTCTGACAAGATTATGCATACAGCTTTTTGTCAGAAGATATTTGACTTTTCATTTAAGCGCCAAGCATATTTGAAATATAAAGGCAATCTGAGTTTGATCAGAATCCATGAAGAAATCGTTATGAGCATGACTTATGAAATCGTTATGTGAAGAGTCGTTGCTCATTTATAAAGAAATCGATGTGATTATTTATGAAATCGTTATGCAAGCAAATCGTTATGATCTTCTGAAGAAATCGTTGTGATCAGTAAAGAAATCGATGTGATCACTTATGAAATCGTTATGGCATCGATTTCTTAGCAAGTCGTTGCGCTTACAGAAGAAATCGTTGCGAACACTTATGAAATCGTTATGGCATCGATTTCTTAGTAAATCGTTGTGCTTACAGAAGAAATCATTGCGAACACTTATGAAATCGTTATGGCATCGATTTCTTAGCAAGTCGTTGCGCTTACAGAAGAAATCGTTGCGAACACTTTTATGAAATCGTTATGGCATCGATTTCTTAGCAAGTCGTTGCGCTTACAGAAGAAATCGTTGCGAACATTTTTATGAAATCGTTATGGCATCGATTTCTTAGCAAATCGTTGTAGCGCTTGTTACTTTGGCACTTTAAACAGAAATCGATGTATATGAGTTAGACATCGACTTTATCATTTTAGTGCGCCATATTGCATCAATGTGAGACTCAGCATTTTGCTATGAGATTGATGCGACACAGATGAAACAAAATATTCAATTTAAGTTACATCATAAATTTTATTATCACCAAAATACAAGAACAAATAGAGAGTGGTTCAACAATCTCCCCCTTTTTGGTGATGACAAAATTTATGAGAATTTTCTGACAAGAATATATATAAAGCATAGAGGATTCAGAAAATTCATACAAACTCTCCCCCTTTTTGTCACTAACCAAAAAGGAAGGATCTTACCAGGGATTTCTCTCCCCCTTTGAGAGAATTTCTTACCATTGAGGGGTTCAACAAGGATAGTTGATAAGGAATGACTCCCCCTTAATCTGTGCTCCCCCTGAATGAGAGACTCCACCTGAATGAAACTTGCAAATAATTGTTAGTAATAAAGACTAATTCATTTTTGTGACTACTCTTTCTTCAGATGTGATTTGAATGAAGAATCTGCAGTCACTCCTGCCTTGAGCATTCTTGGTTTTTGATGCTCCAAGGCTAACCTGCAAATACATTACTCAGAGGTAGGTACCCAAATCTTTTTGGGTCCTTGATGATTAGATGCATGAAAATAACCTTTAGGAATCCAAACTAAGTGCCTTGTTGTGCAGGTGTTTACTGTGTGTCCTAATTTATTACAATGAGAACAACAATGAATATAATCTATTTTGCAGTTCTTATTGTTTTTATGATGTCTGTTTAGGACATAATTTTTTAAAACATTTTCTTTTACAGGGGCCATTTTCTGAGGCAACTTGGTTTCTTTTACAAATTTTGGTAATGGATATTTTCCTGGAATTATTGCTTGTTTTCCTTTTTCCAGAGGTATGTATCCAAGCCCTTGTTTATTATTTCCAGATTTTGATCCTTTTAAACATAGGGCTAAAGATGTTTTCCCTTTAGTTAATTTTCTAACTGATTCTTTTAAATAAAGATTTTCTTCAGTTAGAGTTTTAAATTTTTCTTCTAACTCTAATTTTTCATTGTCCTTATTTTTTAAATCTTCATTCAAAAGATAAATATTATCTTTATTGTCCTTTAATTGTTTTTCTAGTTGCTCCAGTTCGGATTTAAGATCAGAATTGGTGTTTTCTAAGCAAATAGTGTTGTTTTTCAGACTCTTTAATTCTTTTACAACATTTTTATGTTTTTCATATAGTTCATTAAAGACTTCTTCTAAGTCTTCAGATTCTGATCCTGAATCAGTGCAAGAGCTAAAAGATGGGTCATAATGTACCTCATCTAGTCCTACCATGAGGGCTAGACTTACCTGCTCTTTCTCCGATTCTGAGCTTGTGGCCTCTTCATTTTCCCAAGCAGCCGCCATGGCTTTTCTTTTGAATTTCTTGTGCTTCTTTTTGGATTTTTCTGGTTGACCAGTCTTCTTTAGTTTAGGACAATCTGGTCTTAGATGTCCAGGTTTTCTGCATTCATAGCAGACTGGTTCTTTTTCTTTTCTCTCTTTCCTTTGAATCCTTCTTGATCCATTTTTCTTCTTCTTAAAAATTTTCTGAAGCTTGGACAGAACTTCATCTACGTCACTGTCTTCAGAATCTGCATTTCTGGAACTTGAGGAAGAAGAAGAAGTAGAAGGAGTAGCTACAACTTTAAGAGCATTAGTACATTTTTTCTTTGATGAGCTTTCAGATAGACGCTCCATATTTATTTCATGTGCCATGAGGGAACCTATTAAGTTATCAATAGATAATTTGGTTAGATCATGGGCCTCTTCAATAGCAGTTACTTTAGGTGTCCATGAGATAGTTAAAGACCTAAGTATCTTTCTAACATTTTCTTCATCAGATAGGTTTTTACCAAGAGAGTTTAAAACAACTACTATGCTCGAGAATCTATTATACATCTGAGTGATATTTCATTTGGAAGCATTTTAAATTGCTCATATTGTGAGACAAGAATATCTATCCTAGTTTGTTTTACTTTATCTGTTCCTTCATAAGTTATCTGCAGTTTATCCCATATTTCTTTAGCTGATTTACATGCAGATACTCTACTAAATTCTCTTTTGGATAAAGCACAACATAAGTAGTTCTTAGCTTTAAAGTTTAAAGATAATTTACTTTTATCTGCTGCTGTATGGCAGTAGTGCCTGAATAGGAACAATAACATAATCACCTACCTCGATTACCTGCCATAGATCAAAGTCTGTGCCTCGAATGAAGCATTCCATTCTCATCTTCCAATATTGGTAGTCCTCTCCATCAAAGAATGGAGGTCTGGTGACTGATTGACCTTCAGCATATCCTTGAGCTGCCATGGATCTTCTCTAAGATCGTTAGATCTTCTTGATAGATCAGAGAACCTCGCTTGATACCACTTGTTGGCCCTTTTGGTACGGCAGCAAGCTAACCTAGAGGGGGGGGTGAATAGGTTTTTCCAAAACTGAAATAGAAACTTAAACACAGAAATTAACACTTGAAGGTTTGGTTAGATTAGTGTGATAAAGAGTAGTAGTGCGGAAGCAAATAAACAATCACACAATGGACACAAGGAATTTATCCTGGTTCGGCCCTTCCCACATGGAAGTCCTACGTCCAGTCCCCAAGCAACCTCTTGGAATTTCACTAACCAAGGGTACAGTCCCCCTTAAGGACACTACAACCCCCAACACCCCAGCTGGTCTCCTTCTCTTTCCCGGACAAGAAGGCAGCCCACTTCTCTTACAGGTAAAGAAGCCAACCTCCTGGTACAAACCCCAGTGCGGTTCTGCTAGACACTAACCCCTAGCTAGGTTAACAACTGGTACAAACCCCAGTTTGGTTCAGCTAGACACAAACCCCTAGCTGGGTTATCTACTGTATACAGTCCTACAGCTGGACAAGGATCTTTCTTAGAAAGATCAGACTGAGAAGCTTTACAAGATAAACACTTGTGTAAAGCTCACAGTCCCAGACTCTCCCCAGATATACAATGAGCTCGGAGAGAAACAGAAGAGAGAAAAGAAAGCAATAGTGCTTGAATGCTTGAACGCTTGAGATGCTTCAAAGCTTGAGTGCTTCTTCTGGGCTCAGGCTCTTTCTCTCTTTCTTTGAGTGTATGTGTCGTTGAGGTTCTTCTCACAGTTGTACACTCCTTCAAAGATATTCAGGAAAAGGGCCTTGCTTTTCTTCAGCTAAGCTTCTTCTTTATATGAGCAATTTGAATGGATCCGTTGAAGAGATCCGTTGGATTTCTAGCCGTTGCTCATCTCCTCTTCATTTGTCTTAATCAGACTCTGACGGTCTTCGAGGTCTGTACACATAGAAGAAAGTGTTAGCATAAAAAAAGTGTTTTATGATAAACGATGTATAGTACTGTGCTTCTGCTAATCATACTAAAATTAGTAGGTCATATCTTTTTCTGACAAGATTATGCATACAGCTTTTTGTCAGAAGATATTTGACTTTTCATTTAAGCGCCAAGCATATTTGAAATATAAAGGCAATCTGAGTTTGATCAGAATCCATGAAGAAATCGTTATGAGCATGACTTATGAAATCGTTATGTGAAGAGTCGTTGCTCATTTATAAAGAAATCGATGTGATTATTTATGAAATCGTTATGCAAGCAAATCGTTATGATCTTCTGAAGAAATCGTTGTGATCAGTAAAGAAATCGATGTGATCACTTATGAAATCGTTATGGCATCGATTTCTTAGCAAGTCGTTGCGCTTACAGAAGAAATCGTTGCGAACACTTATGAAATCGTTATGGCATCGATTTCTTAGCAAGTCGTTGCGCTTATAGAAGAAATCGTTGCGAACACTTTTATGAAATCGTTATGGCATCGATTTCTTAGCAAGTCGTTGCGCTTACAGAAGAAATCGTTGCGAACATTTTTATGAAATCGTTATGGCATCGATTTCTTAGCAAATCGTTGTAGCGCTTGTTACTTTGGCACTTTAAACAGAAATCGATGTATATGAGTTAGACATCGACTTTATCATTTTAGTGTGCCATATTGCATCAATGTGAGACTCAGCATTTTGCTATGAGATTGATGCGACACAGATGAAACAAAATATTCAATTTAAGTTACATCATAAATTTTATTATCACCAAAATACAAGAACAAATAGAGAGTGGTTCAACAGTTACGCCCACTAATCGAATCATTGTGAGATCAAAATCGTTACACCCACTAAGCGAATCGTTGTGAGATCGAAATCGTTACGCCCACTAAGCGAATCGTTGTGAGGTCAAAATTGATATGTCCACTTATCAAATCCTTATGAAAATTAAATCGATAGAAGTAAGGAAATCGTTATGAGACCGGAATCGGTATGACTGTAACGCCCCGACGTGGAATATCGGAGCGAAATTATAGTTATTAAATAGTACAGAGCAAGAAAATAAATAACAAACCATTGCACATTTGGAATAATATCAACTGAACTCCAATTTTATTAATAAACCACCAAACTTCATTACAATCACTAATATCTCATCAACTTCGTGGACTAACTATTACATCAACATATCAAAGCTAAAACTAGGGCCCATAGTACTTATTGCAATCCAAACTAATACATCATAACTATCTAACTCATTCTATACTAACTAACTACTAAATCACGAGTTGCTAAAACTGGTCACTCTTGAGCATCCTCCTCAGTCTCATTCACGTGAGTGTGGTCATCATCCGACTCACCTGAAACACATTAAATAAACACGCAGGATGAGCGAATAACGCCCAGTAGAACTTAATATCTCATGAGAACAAGCATGCTTTAAATAATTAATGTCTTAATGGCAGGGTAACTAAAGAGAATAGTCATGTAGATCAAGTAACGATAACGAGAGAACAATAGCATCTGGCACAGGGAAAAATAGCACAACGAGAACGATAATAGAATGGCCATGTAACGATATAGCATGTAAATTGCACAACGGTGCACTAGTAACGATAACGATTGCACTAGTATAGATAGCACTTTGATTGTCATAGATTAATCTTGATAGTATAATGGCTCTGAATGCATGCCGTACACACCCTTGATCATTTTAACTCCCATGGGCACTAGCACTTTTCGGGCGCTCCTCCCAAGACCAGATCGGGTCCCATTGCACTGGCATTAGTCTTTTCTTTATCTTAGACAATCACACGAATGGCCAATAGAGTACCAAGAAATAGATGAGAGTAGTAGACGAACTAGACGAGAGAGTAGAGAGAATGTGAACAGATGAGAGGATATAGATAGTAGACGAGATAGGGACAATATCATAAAAACAAAAGAAACAATGATAGTCATAGTTGCACGGCACACACTCGTGGGCCGGCAGGTAGAAATCACCACCGCCCACCAGCCGTGCTAAGAACACAGGCTAGATGGTTCAGCGTGATCACAAGATAAGGAGAGAACTCACTAAGGCCGTGGATCGTACTGATTCCTAAGGTGTAACGGGTTTTAAGGTACAACCAGCTCGTCGGCTAAGGACGTGCACCATAGCCAAGAAGACTTACGGAGGCCTTGACAAGGAGTCTCAGGCCCAGTCGAGAGTATTTCCAATGGAGACGTGGTCCAAGTCAAAGAAAGTGTGTAGAAATTGGTTCGTCATGCCTCGAGTGCTCGAAGGTCGAGGGAAACGGTATCGGTGTTCAAAACACATGAGTAAAATGAAGACAAGTGTCATTAATTAAAATAGGGAATTTAGTCATTTATTTTGATAATTTACAAGATACATTATTGAATAATTTAAATGGCAAGCATGAAGATTATGTGTATGCATGTGTACGAAATCAAGAGAACATGTATAGTTGTGCATATAGATTTTAAATTAATAATTTTCATGTAATTAATACTCATTATTAATTAACAAGTTATTATCTAACATGTTAGCAATTAAACAGGGTCAAAATGTCATAAAGACAGGGTTATATCAGCAAACCTTATGTTCTGGTCGTATTACTGAGGTCGCGACGTCAGCCTCTGTCGCGTTCAAGTCATGACAGGGCTAACCGGCGCGTTCTGTTGTCAGGTCACGACAGACTTAAAGGCCGCAATCAGGTCGCGACCCACAGGGATGTCACGTTAAGGCCATCGCGACACCCACGCATGTCGCGTTCAGTCGAACCGGTGCTGGGGGTGAATTGGCAGGTCGGTCGTGACCAGTTGACCTATCGCGTTCAGATCGCGATGGGTCCTGGCGTCACGACCCCTCTGAGGTCGTGGCGGATCGGGTCGTCGCGATCTCAGGGAGTGGCCCGAGCCCAGAAAAGAGGGATTTTCCCTTTTTCCAAGTGGGTCTACATGATATAGGGCTATTCAAAATTCGATATAAAATCACTTAGTGATCCAAAAAGCATGAAATTAGTTTTAAACGGAAGTAGACTCATAGATCTACCAACAGACATGATTAATTCCAAAATAGACAAGGTTTAGTCATGCTTTGATTAGGTTACATTTCAGTGACCTAAACATGTATAGTCATGGATCAATGAATTAATTAGCAATGGATACATAATAAAAATTAGGGAAACTAGAGGCGTTTGAAAGCTAACATGATGTAGTATTTATGAGAATTTTCTCATGACATGGAATCGAGTATGCACAGGGTTTGAAAGCAAACATGAAGGTTCGGGTACATGGAAATGATAGGGTTTCAAGGAATTAATTCTCCCTCATGGGAGATCAAAATAGAGCAAACCAGAGGGCTTTTGTACGGGATCATGAAGTCTACCTAGGGTAATTTTTACATGAATTTGGCTTGGGAGATTGCCTACCTTTCGTCGTAGTAAAGAAAACCCTAGTTGATGACGAAAAAATGAAGAAGAAGAACCAAGCTCCAGCTCTTCTCCTCCGTACTCTCATCCAAAATCGCCTCCCCTTCATCCCAAGGCTCTAGACACGAACTAGAGTTTGGTGGGGGTGAATTGGTGGAGTTTTGATGTCTAATAGAGTCATAAATGCCTAAAACTCCTCTTTTCTCTTCCAACTCTGAAAATTGATAATTATCTCCTATTTTCCTTATCAATTATCCACTTAAAAGGGCAGAGAGAAGACCTAAATTTGTGGCCCAAGGGTTAGGATGGGATATGGGCTCTTATCTTGGATAATTATGGGTTATTTTGTAGTTATCTTAACCCTTTACTATTTATTAATTAATTACATATGAATTTAAATTAATTATTCCTCATCCCATGATGGGCTTCTCTCAGTTGGACCCAACACTCCATGTTAGGACCATTAATACAACCCATTTCCAATTTAAATTAATGGGTATTACTTTAATTTCCTTTTATTCTATTTATTCTCTCTTTATTCTAATTAAATATATTTATCTCACTTATAAAAATAAATATTTTATTTTATTTTGGATTTTAAAAATCAAGGGTACTACATCCTCCCCCTCTTAAAAAGAATTTGGTCCCCAAATTCATATGATCGTGAGAGGAAGAGTAACTTACTGAATAACTCCAGATAATTTCGTCGCATTAAGGCTTCGGGCTCCCACGTGGCCTCTTCAACTTCGTGATTTCTCCACAATTTCTTGACCACGGGTATAGATCGATTCCGAAGCTGTTGCATCTTCTTATCCAAGCTCTTCACTGGTCTTTCTTCATAGGTCATGTCCTAGTTCAAAATAATGTCATCATAGTTGATTACGTGCGACGGATCATACACGTACTTCCTCAGCATGGACACATGGAACACATTGTGTATTGTCGAAAACTGGGGAGGTAGAGCCAGCCAATACGCTACTTCGCCAACTCGCTCCAACACCTCAAATGGTCCTATGAATCTCGGTCTCAATTTGCCTTTCATCCCAAACCTTTGAAATCCTCTGGTCGGAGATACCTTCAGCATTACATGATCTCCAGTTTGAAATTCTAAGTCTCTCCTTCTCTTATCTGCATAGCTCTTCTGCCTAGACTGAGCTACCTTAATCCTGTCTCGGATAATCTGTATATCCCTGCTAGTGCTCTACACCATGTCTGGTCCTAGTCATTGCTGCTCACCTACTTCATTCCAACATACTGGCGATCTGTAGCTCCTTCCGTACAGTGCTTCAAATGGTGCCATCTTAATGCTTGCCTGATAGCTGTTGTTGTAGGCGAATTCAATTAAGGATAACTGCTCATTCCAATACCCTTCAAAGTCTATAGTGCAGGCACGAAGCATGTCTTCCACTATCTGATTTGTCCTTTCAGTCTGCCCATCCGTCTGTGGGTGAAAAGCAGTGCTGAAATTTAACTTGGTTCCCAATGCTGTCTGAAGTCCCTTTCAGAATCTAGAAGTGAATCTGGGATCACGGTCTGAGACAATGGATACGGGGACTCCATGCAATCTTACTATTTCTTTTACATACAGTGTTGCAAGTACATCCACACTCCATGTACTCTTAATTGTAAGGAAATGTGCGGACTTAGTTAAACGGTCCACAACAACTCATATAGCATCAAGTCCTCCACGAGTTCGGGGTAAACCCATGATGAAATCTATTCCGATGCTTTCCCACTTCCATTCAGGTATGTCCAGGGGTCTAAGTACACTCGCAGGACGACGGTGTTCGGCTTTTACCTGTTGACATGTGAGGCAGTGTGTGGCATGCTCAGCCACCTCACGCTTCATGTTTGGCCACTAAAATGACCTTTTCATGTCTTAGTACTTCTTGGTTGCGCCTGGGTGAATGGTGTACTTGGTCTTGTAGGCTTCATCCATCAGCTTTCTCTTTAGTTCTTCATTGTCAAGCATACAAGTCCTGGCGTGGAATAATATTCTCCCATCTTCAGCGATGGAGAAATCTGGCTTGTCAGCTATGGTCTCCCTGACTCTGACTAGGAACAGATCATTTGCCTGATACTCTCGGATCTTGACAAATATGTCGGTTTGAGCTCTAAGATTAGCCACTATCATCTTATCACTTCTCTTTTCAATGTTCAGGTCCAGACTGCCAAATTGTTCCAACAATTGCATCTCGCCCATGACTAGATAGGATAAAGAAGCTACCGGCTTCCTACTGAGTGCATCAGCTACTGCATTACCTTTGCCTGGGTGATATTGGATATTGAAATCAAAATCCTTCAAGTACTCCAGCCATCTCCGTTGTTGCATATTGAGCTCCTTCTGAGAAAATAAATACTTCAAACTCTTGTGGTCGGAGTAGACAATAAATTGCTCCCCATATAGGTAATGCTTCCAGATCTTGAGTGCAAAAACTACTGCAGCTAATTCTAAGTCATGGACTGGGTAGTTGACTTTGTATGGCTTCAACTGCCTTGAAGAATACGCTATCACCTTTTCGTTCTGCATTAGTACGCAGCCTTGACCGATTCCAGATGCATTAGTGTAGACTATGAATCCTGCGCCTTCGACTGCTAACGCGAGGACAGGTGCTGATGTCAGCAATTGCTTCAGTGTCTGGAAGCTCTTCTCGCACTCCTTGCTCCAGACATATGGATTCTCTTTCCGCGTAAGATGCGTAAGAGGTACTTCTATTTTGGAGAAGTCATTTATGAACCGCCTGTAGTAACCAGCCAGTCCAAGAAAGCTCCTGATCTCAGTGACATTAGTTGGCCTTTCCCAGTTGAGCATGGCTTCTATCTTGGAAGGATCGACAGCGATACCATCCTTGGAAATAACATGGCCTAGGAATGACACCTCCTCGAGCCAGAATTCACAGTTTCTCAATTTGACGTAGAGTTGGTTGTCCCGCAAGATTTGCAGAGCAATCCTCAGATGCTCCTCATGCTCTTCCTTGGTCTTGGGACTTGGAGTATATGAGAATATCATCAATAAAGACCACGATGAACTTGTCGAGGTAGGGCCGATATGTAACGCCCCGACGCGGAATATCGGAGCGGGATTACAGTTATTAAATAGTACAGAGCGAGAAATAAATGACAAACCATTACACAATGGAATAATACCAAACAACCTCATATTTCATTAATAATCCAACAATCTCCATTACATTCACTAATAACTCATCATCTTCATAAACTGACTAATACATCAACGTATCAGAGCCAAACTAGGGCCCAGAGTACTTTATTCAAAATCAAACTATTACAAAATGACTAATTGACTCGCTAACTCATAACTATACTAACAGACTACTACTAGACAACACTGGTTGCAGAAGGGTCACTCCTGAGCCTCCTCATCGGTCCCATCCTCGTGAGTGTGGTCATGATCCGACTCACCTGAAACACATTAAATAATACGCAGGATGAGCGAATAACGCCCAGTAGGACTTAATATCTCATGAACACAAGCATGCTTTAAATAGTTAATGTTTTAAAGGCAGGTTAACTAGAGAGTAAAGTCATGTAGAGCATGTCACGATAACGAGAGAACAATTGCAACTGGCACAGAGAAAATAGTACAACGAGAACGATATTAGAATGGCCATGTAACGATATAACATGTAAATTACACAATGGTGCACTGGTAACGATCACGCTTGCACTTGTAGAGATAGCACTTTTGATTGTCATAGATTAATCTAGATAGTAACTGGCGCTGGATGCATGTCGTAACACATCCTATGATCATTTTAACTCCCATGGGTACTGGCACTTTTCGGGCGCTCCTCCCAGGACCTGACCGGGCCCTATTGCGCTGGCATTAGTCATTTCTTCTTTCTTAGACAATCACACGAATGGCCAATAGAGTACCAAGAAGAGATAAGAGAGTACTAGACGAGATAGATGAGAGTGTAGAGAGAACGTGAACAGATGAGAGGATATAGATAGTAGATGAGGTAGGGACAATTCCGTAAAACACGTGAAATTCCGATAGTAACGGTTGCACAGCACCAGGTCGGGTGCCGGCAGTCTAGTAGAAGTCACAACCGCCCCTTAGCCATGTTGTGTACACGGGTCAGGTGGTCCGGCGTGAACTCAAGACGAGAAGGAACACTAGGGCTTGGATCGTACTGATCCCTAAGAGTGTAATAGGTTTTGGGGTACAACCAGCTCGTTGACTAAGGTCGTGCGCCAAAGCCAAGAAGACCTACGGAGGTCTTGACAAGGAGTCCCTGGTCCAGTCGAGAGTATTCCCGGTGGAGAGGTGGTCCAACTCAAGGGAAAGTGCGTAAAAACGGGTCCGTCGTGCCTCGAGTGCTCGAAGGCCGAGGGAAGCGGTAACGGTACACAAAACATGCGAATAAAACGAAGACATGTATATTTAAATAAGTTAGACATTTACTTCAATAAATTACCAGATACATTATTAAATAATTCACGAGGGTATAAGGGCCACTATGATCATTAAGTGTGTGCTTGTGTAAGAAATCAAGAGATCATCGTTGATTGTGCACAGGGCTTTTACATAAATTGATTTCATGTATCATTTATCGTCAATTGTTAATACTATCAAGTCATTCTTAACAGTAGTCAATTAGGGTTGATCAAGGTTGGAATGGTGTAAACATAGGGTTTTATTGTAAAAATTTCACTCGGCTGAAGTCGCGACAGGATTGGTGGTCGCCTTCAAGTCGCGACGCAAGGCACGGTCGCGTTATGCTGAACCGGCTGGCAGGATGAACCGGGAACAGGTCGCGATGCATCGGTCCGTCGCATTCATAACGTGTCGGACCCCGGGGTCGCGACCTCTGAGATCGCGGCGTATCGCGCCGTCGCGACCTCAGGAGGTGGCCCGAGCCCAGAAAAGAGGTTTTTGTCTTTTTTCTAGGTGGGTCTGTCTGACACATAGTCACTAAAAATTCAATAATAAATCTTATAGAGATATAAAAAGTATGAAATCAGTTCTAAACGAAAGTGGACATATATATCTATCAACATGCACGATTAATTTGAAAATAGACAAGGTTTAGATATGCATTGATCAGGTTACTTTTCGGTGACCTAAACAGGCGCAGTCAGGGTTCAACGAATTAATTAGAGATGTATACTTGATGAAAAATTATGAAACCAGCGGCGTTAGAAAGCTAATACGAATTAGTATTTTAGATAATTGTTTCATGACAGGACATCAAGTGTGCACGAAGTTTAAAGGTTATCATGAAGAGTCGGGTACATGCAACAGACAGGGATTCAAAGATTTAATTCTCCCTCATGGGAGATTGAAATAGAATGAAACCAAGGGCGTTTGAAAGCTATTGCACTTTAGTATCATTGAGAATTTTCTCATTGGATGCGAACAAGTACATGCAAGGAATTTGAGAGAACATGAGATTTCGGGTTCATGGTACAGCAGGACTTCACGAATTAAATTCGCCCAAATGGATTAACAGAATACCACGAAACCATAGGGCTTTTGAAGAGGTGCATGAAGGATACCTAGGGTAATTATTTCATGATTTTTTCTTGAGAGATTACCTACCTTTTGGTGTTGACAAGAAAGGCTAGGGTTTGATGACGAAAACGGGAAGAATATCCAAGCTTGTTCAAGCCTCCTTCCTTGCTCTTCGTCCAGCACTTCTCCTCTTCGTCTCCTAGGACTCCAGCCACGAACTATGGGTGGTAGGGAAGAGATTTTGGGTGTTTTGATAGCCTATAGAGTTTAAGTCACCTAAAACTCTTTCTTTCTCATCCAACTCCGAAAATTGGCATTTATCTCCCACTTTCTCTTATTTATCTACCTAATAGAGTTGGGAAGGGTTTCAATTTCGTGGGTAAGGGTTTAGGGTAAGTGTCGGACTCTTTTTAGGATAGATTTTACTTATTTTAATAGTTAATTTGACCCTTTTCTATTTATTAATTAATTAGGTATGAATTTCACCTAATTACTTCTCTTCTCAAGATGGGCTATCACTAATTGGGCCTAATCTATTTGGTTTGGGTTATTAGAGTAACCCATTAATAATTTAGCTTAATGGGTATTGCATTAATTCCCTTTTATTCCATGTATTTCCCTTTATTATAATTAAATCGATTTATCTCATTTATTAATAATAAATTTTTATTTTTCTTGATTTTAAAAAATCAAGGGTGTTACATCCTCCCCCTCTTAAAAAGAATTTGGTCCCCAAATTCATAGAATCGTAAGAGGAAGAATGACTTACTGAATAATTCCGGATAATTCCGTCGCAATAACGCTTCGGGCTCCCACGTGGCCTCTTCGACTTCATGGTTTTTCCATAATACCTTCACCACGGGTATAAACCGATTCTAAAGCTGTTGCATCTTCTTGTCCAAAATTTTCACTGGCCTATTCAAAATAATGTCATCATGGCTGATTACGTGTGATGGATCGTACACGTACTTTCTAAGCATGGATATATGGAAAACATTGTGTACTGTTGCAAACTGGGGTGGTAGTGCCAGTCGATACGCTACCTCGCCCACTCTATCTAACACTTCAAACGGACCTATGAATCTTGGTCTCAATTTGCCTTTCATCCCAAATCTTTGGAATCCTCTAGTCGGGGATACTTTTAGCATTATATGATCTCCGGCTTGAAATTCCAATTATCTTCTTCTTTTGTCTGCATAGCTCTTTTGCCTGGACTGAGCTATCTTAATTCTTTCTCTGATAATCTGTATGTCTCTGCTAGTGCTCTGCACCATGTCTGGTCCCAGCCATTGCTGTTCACCTACTTCATTCCAGCATACTGGCGATCTGCAACTCCTGCCATACAGTGCTTCAAATGGTGTCATTTTAATGCTGGCCTAATAGCTATTGTTGTAGGCAAATTCTATTAGAGACAGTTGTTCATTCCAATACCCCTCAAAGTCTATAGCACAAGCTCGTAGCATGTCTTCCACTATTTGATTTGTTCTTTCAGTCTGTCCATCTGTCTGTGGGTGGAAAGTTGTGCTAAAGTTGAGTTTTGTGCCTAGGGCAGTCTGGAGTCCCTTCCAGAATCTAGAAGTGAATCTGGGGTCACGATCTGAGACAATGGATACTGGAACTCCATGTAGTCTGACTACTTCTTTCACATACAAAGCTGCTAACACATCCACACTCCAAGTGCTCTTAATGGCAAGGAAGTGTACAGACTTGGTTAATCGGTCCACAATAACCCATATAGCATCAAGTCCACCACGAGTTCGGGGTAAACCCATGATGAAATCCATCCCGATGCTTTCCCACTTCCATTCAGGTATGTCCAGGGGTCTAAGTACACCTACAGGACGCCGGTGTTCTGCTTTTACCTGCTGACAAGTGAGGCAGTGCGCAGCATGCTCAGCTACCTCACGCTTCATGTTTGGCCACCAAAATGACCTCTTCATGTCTTGGTACATCTTGGTTGCACCTGGATGTATTGTGTACTTGGTCTTGTGGGCTTCATCCATCAGTTTCCTTTTCAGCTCTTCATTGTCAGGCACACATGTCCTGGCTTGGAATAATATTCTTCCATCTTCAGCGATGGAGAAGTCTGGCTTGTCAGCTATGGTCTCCCTTATTCTGATTAGAAATGGATCATTAGCCTGTTGCTCTCTGATCTCAACAAAGATGTCGGGTTGAGCTTTAAGATTAGCCACCAACATCTTATCACTTCTCTTTTCAATATTCAGATCTAGACTGGCGAATTGCTCTAACAATTGCATCTCACCCATGACTAGACATGATAAAGAAGCTACTGGCTTCCTACTAAGTGCATCAGCTACTGCATTACCTTTACCTAGGTGGTATTGAATATTGAAATCAAAATCCTTCAAGTACTCTAGCCATCTTCGTTGTCGCATGTTGAGCTCCTTCTGAGAAAATAAGTACTTCAAACTCTTGTGGTCGGAGTAAACAATGAATTGTTCCCCATATAGGTAATGCCTCCAGATCTTGAGTGCAAATACCACAGCAGCTAGCTCTAAGTCATGGACAGGATAGTTAACCTCATGTTGCTTCAATTACCTTGATGAATAGGCTATCACTTTCTCATTCTGCATTAATACGCAGCCTAGACCGATTCCAGATGCATCAGTGTAGACTGAGAATCCTGCGCCTTCGACTGGTAATGTGAGGACAGGTGCAGATGTCAACAATTGCTTGAGTGTCTGAAAGCTCTTCTCGCATTCCTTGCTCCAGACATATGGGTTTTCCTTCCGCGTAAGACGCGTAAGAGGTACAGCTATCTTGGAGAAGTCTTTTATGAACCGTCTGTAATAACCAGCCAGTCCAAGAAAACTTCTTATCTCGGTGACATTGGTCGGCCTTTCCCAGTTCAGCACAGCTTCTACCTTGGAAGGGTCGACAGCGATACCATCCTTGGAAATGACATGGCCTAGGAACGACACCTCCTCGAGCCAGAATTCACACTTGCTCAATTTGGCGTAGAGTTGGTTGTCCCGCAAGATTTGCAGAGCGATCCTCAGATGCTCCTCGTGCTCTTCTTTGGTCTTGGAGTATATGAGAATATCATCAATGAATACCACGACGAACTTGTCGAGGTAGGGCCGGTAGATGCTATTCATTAATTGCATAAAAGCTGCAGGAGCATTGGTTAGTCCAAAAGGCATGACTACAAATTCGAAATGACCGTACCTGCTCCTGAAAGCTGTCTTGTAGATATCTGCATCTTTAATCCTCATTTGATGATATCCCGATCTAAGGTCAATCTTAGAAAAGTACTTTGCTCCTGATATCTGATCAAATAGTTCATCGACACGCGGCAGAGGGTACTTGTTCTTGATAGTGAGATTGTTCAACTGCCTGTAATCGATGCATAACCTCATGGATCCGTCCTTCTTCTTGACGAACAGCACTGGTGCTCCCCAAGGAGAAGTACTTGGCCTAATGAAACCCTTTTCTAGAAGTTCCATCAGTTGCTCTTTCAACTCTTTTAATTCAGCGGGGGACATCCTGTAGGGTTGCCGTGAAACCGGTGCAGCTCCAGGTACGAGATCAATTGAGAAATTTACATCTCTCTCGGGTGGAATGCCTGGCAGCTCATCGGGAAACACGTCTGGATATTCTTGCACTATATGAATGTCTGATATCTGGGTTGCTTTCTTCTCAACTACAATTGCGGCGAGAAATGCCACACAGCCCTTTCTTATCATGTTTTGTGCCTTTATGGCAGAGATGAGAGACAAGTGCCTCTTGTGTCTACGTCCTGTGAAGATCAGCTTAGGGAATTCACTAAAAGAAATCTTCCCTCTTCTACAATCCACGATAGCCCCATACGTGGATAGCCAATCGGCTCCTAGAATGACATCGTAGCCCTCCATGGGCATACAGATCAAGTCAGCTCTTAGATTGAGTTCACCAACCTTAACATCAGCTAATGGAAAATATTTATTCAATTGAGCCCTTTCTCCTAGTGGTGTTGTGACAGGTAATTCAAATGTCATGGATGTAGGTTTCTCATTTAGGGTATCCACAAATGCTTGTGATATGAACGAATGTGTTGCGCCAGTATCAAACAAAACAAATGCTGAATGAGAAAAGACCGGTAGTGTACCTTCCACAACTCCACCTTCCTCGGTGGTGTCCACTTCTTGCAGAGCCTGCAATCGGCCTGGCTTCTTCTGTCCCGTAGGACGCTTTTCATTTTCTTTCAATAGGGGGCATTCATGTATGCGGTGATCACGACTTCCACAACGAAGGCAAGCACTTGCCTTCCTCCAGCATTCATCTGTCGTGTGACCAAGCTTGTCACAATGCTTGCATCTTGGTTTGTTGTTCGGAGCAGTAGTGGTGGGGATTTTGGGCTTCCGCTCCTGTCTTGGCCCGTCAGTGATACTTAACGGCATTTTCTTGTCGTTAGTAGGCTTGCTCGATGCCCCAAAAGTTTGCTCTTTCCTGAACATCCTACCCTTGATGCGCTCAGTGAGTTCAGTCGCATCTTCCAGGCATTGTGCTCTCCTGACCATCTCTGGATAGGTCTGAATATCAAATGGCACAAGTTGCGTGATGTAAGCGGGCCTGAGCCCATTAAGGAATCTCTTTGCCTTCATTCGTTCTGTACTGACCAGATGATTGGCATATCGAGCCAATCGGGAGAACTGTGCTTCGTATTCAGCAACTGTGAGGTTCCTCTGCTTCAATGCAGCAAACTCAGAGGCCTTCCTCTCTTTGACTCTCTCAGAGAACTACTTGGAGTTAAAGTTCTCCTTGAACTCCTCCCATGTGAACTGTGCATTTGCTCGAGTAGCCTCAATGGACTCCCACCATGCACGGGCGTCCCTTTCCAGCTGGAATGTGGCAAGTAAAAGCTTATCTCCATCCGCGCATTGCATAACGCGGAAAATACGCTCAGTCTCCTTGAGCCAGTTCTCGGCCTCATCAGGGTCTGTGGTACCACTGAATCGAGGCGGATTCAGGTTACGGAAATTTCTATGTAAATCACCAGCTGCTCGGTTGTTGTTATTATTGTTGTTGGCTCTAGTAGCCTGAAGTAAAGCTTGAGTGAGCTGCTGAATCGTGTGTTGCATATCATGGAGTTGAGCACGCTCTCTTGCCATTGTTGATGTTAAGTTCCTTCAAAAGAGAATTTAAAATGTAAGTCGTTGGGTTTGCACTAAGTTTGTGCGTGTGTGAGTTTATTTTATCTCATTACCCACGGTTCTACCCATCTCACATAGGTACGGAATTTAGACTCTAAGTCAAGGCAGGTCAAACCTAGATCATCCTATAGTTAAGAATAACCTAGGCTCTGATACCACAAAACTGTAACGCCCCGACACGGAATATCGGAGCGGGATTACAGTTATTAAATAGTACAGAGCGAGAAATAAATGACAAACCATTACACAATGGAATAATACCAAACAACCTCATATTTCATTAATAATCCAACAATCTCCATTACATTCACTAATAACTCATCATCTTCATAAACTGACTAATACATCAACGTATCAGAGCCAAAGTAGGGCCCAGAGTACTTTATTCAAAATCAAACTATTACAAAATGACTAACTGACTCGCTAACTCATAACTATACTAACAGACAACTACTAGACAACACTAGTTGCAGAAGGGTCACTCCTGAGCCTCCTCATCGGTCCCATCCTCGTGAGTGTGGTCAAGATCCGACTCACCTGAAACACCATAAATAATATGCAGGATGAGCGAATAATGCCCAGTAGGACTTAATATCTCATGAACACAAGCATGCTTTAAATAGTTAATGTTTTAAAGGCAGGTTAACTAGAGAGTAAAGTCATGTAGAGCATGTCACGATAACGAGAGAACAATTGCAACTGGCACAGAGAAAATAGTACAACGAGAACGATATTAGAATGGCCATGTAACGATATAACATGTAAATTGCACAACGGTGCACTGGTAACGATCACGCTTGCACTTGTAGAGATAGCACTTTTGATTGTCATAGATTAATCTAGATAGTAACTGGCGCTTGATGCATGCCGTAACACATCCTATGATCATTTTAACTCCCATGGGTACTGGCACTTTTCGGGCGCTCCTCCCAGGACCTGATCGGGCCCTATTGCGCTGGCATTAGTCATTTCTTCTTTCTTAGACAATCACACGAATGGCCAATAGAGTACCAAGAAGAGATAAGAGAGTACTAGACGAGATAGATGAGAGTGTAGAGAGAACGTGAACAGATGAGAGGATATAGATAGTAGATGAGGTAGGGACAATTCCGTAAAACACGTGAAATTCCGATAGTAACGGTTGCACAGCACCAGGTCGGGTGTCGGCAGTCTGGTAGAAGTCACAACTGCCCCTTAGCCGTGTTGTGTACACGGGTCAGGTGGTCCGGCGTGAACTCAAGACGAGAAGGAACACTAGGGCTTGGATCGTACTGATCCCTAAGAGTGTAACAGGTTTTGGGGTACAACCAGCTCGTTGACTAAGGTCGTGCGCCAAAGCCAAGAAGACTTACGGAGGTCTTGACAAGGAGTCCCTAGTCCAGTCGAGAGTATTCCCGGTGGAGAGGTGGTCCAAGTCAAGGGAAAATGCGTAAAAATGGGTTCGTCGTGCCTCGAGTGCTCGAAGGCCGAGGGAAGCGGTAACGGTACACAAAACTTGCGAATAAAACGAAGACATGTATATTTAAATAAGTTAGACATTTGCTTCAATAAATTACCAATACAATATTAAATAATTCACGAGGGTATAAGGGCCAATATGATCATTAAGTGTGTGCTTGTGTAAGAAATCAAGAGATCATCGTTGATTGTGCACAGGGCTTTTACATAAATTGATTTCATGTATCATTTATCGTCAATTGTTAATACTATCAAGTTATTCATAACAGTAGTCAATTAGGGTTGATCAAGGTTGGAATGGTGTAAACATAGGGTTTTATTGTAAAATTTTCACTCGGCTGAAGTCGCGACAGGATTGGTGGTCGCCTTCAAGTCGCGACGCAAGGCACGGTCGCGTTATGCTGAACCGGCCGGCAGGATGAACCGGGACCAGGTCGCGACGCGTCGGTCCGCCGCGTTCATAACGCGTCGGACCCCGGGGTCGCGACCTCTGAGATCGCGACGTATCGCGCCGTCGCGACCTCAGGAGGTGGCCCGAGCCCAGAAAAGAGGTTTTTGCCTTTTTTCTAGGTGGGTCTGTCTGACACATAGTCACTAAAAATTCAATAATAAATCGTATAGAAATCCAAAATGCATGAAATCAGTTCTAAACGAAAGTGGACATATATATCTATCAACATGCACGATTAATTTGAAAATAGACAAGGTTTAGATATGCATTGATCAGGTTACTTTTCGGTGATCTAAACAGGCACAGTCAGGGTTCAACGAATTAATTAGAGATGTATACTTGATGAAAATTTATGAAACCAGCGGCGTTTGAAAGCTAACACGAAGTAGTATTTTAGAGAATTTTTTCATGACAGGACATCAAGTATGCGCGAAGTTTAAAGGTTATCATGGAGAGTCGGGTACATGCAACAGATAGGGATTCAAATATTTAATTCTCCCTCATGGGAGATCAAAATAAAACGAAACTAAGGGCGTTTGAAAGCTATTGCACTGTAACATCATTGAGAATTTTCTCATAGCATGGGAACAATTACATGCAAGGAATTAGAGAGAACATGAGATTTTGGGTTCATGGTACAGCAGGACTTCACGAATGAAATTCGCCCAAATGGATGAACAGAATACCACGAAACCATAGGGCTTTGAAGAGGTGCATGAAGGCTACCTAGGGTAATTATTTCACGATTTTTGCTTGAGAGATTGCCTACCTTTTGGTGTTGACAAGAAAGGCTAGGGTTTGGTGACGAAAACGGGAAGAATATCCAAGCTTGTTCAAGCCTCCTCCTCCTTGCTCTTCGTCCAGCACTTCTCCTCTTCGTCTCCTAGGACTCCAGCCACGAACTATAGGTGGTAGGGAAGAGATTTTGGGTGTTTTGATAGCCTATAGAGTTCTAAGTCACCTAAAACTCTTTCTTTCTCATCCAACTCCGAAAATTGGCATTTATCTCCCACTTTCTCTTATTTATCTACCTAATAGAGTTGGGAAGGGTTTCAATTTCGTGGGTAAGGGTTTAGGGTAAGTGTAGGACTCTTTTTAGGATAGATTTTACTTATTTTAATAGTTAATTTGACCATTTTCTATTTATTAATTAATTAGGTACGAATTTCATCTAATTACTTCTCCTCTCAAGATAGGCTATCATTAATTGGGCCTAATCTATTTGGTTTGGGTTATTAGAGTAACCCATTAATAATTTAGCTTAATGGGTATTGCATTAATTCCCTTTTATTCCATGTATTCTCCCTTTATTATAATTAAATCGATTTATCTCATTTATTAATAATAAATTTTTATTTTTCTTGATTTTAAAAAATCAAGGGTGCTACACGATAGCTGTTGTTCATTAGTTACATGAAAGCTGCAGGAGCATTGGTTAGTCCAAAAGGCATGACTACAAATTCGTAATGACCGTACCTGCTCCTAAAAGTCATCTTGTAAATATCTGTATCCTTTATTCTCATCTGATGATATCCCGATCTAAGGTCAATCTTAGAAAAATACTTGGCTCCTGATATCTGATCAAACAATTCATAGACACGTGGCAGAGGGTACTTGTTCTTGATAGTTAGATTATTCAACTGCCTGTAGTCGATGCATAATCTCATGGATCCGTCATTCTTCTTAACGAACAGCACTGGTGCTCTCCAAGGAGAAGTACTTGGTCAGATAAATCTCTTTTCTAGCAGTTCCATCAATTGCTCCTTTAATTCTTTCAATTCAGCGGGGGACATCCTGTAGGGTTGGTGTCACGTCCTAATAAAATCATCTATTTATCGGGAGTGACAGAAAATCACACGGAAAAGACACTATATCCATTCACACTTAGATAGCCTCATAAGTGTCTAATTACAAAAGTTTCCTCATTAAGTTCCCATGAGGAATAAGTCAAAAGAAACTTATTACATCACATTTACTAATCGCAACACTACAGAAAAGTAACATAGATAGCTCCTCGTAGATTCGTGGTTCACTCAGCACTCTTTCCCCCTTAATCATTTGTTTTATCTGGATTACCTGAAAAGTAGAATTCTGTGAGCTAACTAGCTCAGTAGGATTCAAGTTCTATGATCAAGGAGATCAAGATACAAAGTAAGTGACAAGGAATTATACATGTAATCATGCTTTTGCATGCCAAACAGAGATTGCTATACGACACTAGATGGCAAAGTTATTGAACATTGAACTCAAGATACAAGGATTCATAGTAACATTCAAGTTCAGATTTGAACACATATAAACACACAATAAGATGATATGATGACCAATCAAACACTTAATGATGCTATTCCAAACATCCACTAATCCTTTATCGTTCCGCGCGGCCACTTAAACGAATTTAGGTGCTCCTCCCAGGACTGGACCAGCCCTTATTTGCCAAGCATAATTCTTAGATTGAGTCCAAGACTCTCAATTTGTCATCACCACACTCTTACCTTTGTAATGAATCAAGGAAATACAAAGGTTTTACGCAAAGTTACTCAAGGTTTGCACACAAGAATCAAGGAACTTGATTCCGTCACTGATTTCAGAAATTAACAATCTCACCAGGACAATTTGTTCGGAACTTGTAGAAATAACTTAAGGTAACTTGTACTTGGTAAAAGTGGGTGGTAGGTAGTAAAATCCATATGATAAAGGTAGACCAAGAGTTGGAACAATTGGGTAGGATTTATAGAGAAGAACGGAGTCAAACAGGAGCTAGAAACATGACTCTGACCAGACCTGTCGACAGGTATGAGTCTGTTGTCGACAGGGACTGATTTCCAGAACTGGAATTTCAGTCCTGTGTGTTCCTGTCGACAGCAACCCAGAGGCCTGTCGACAGCAACACACAGTGTGGATTTCTGGTTGCTGGCTAGGGGTTCCTGTCGACAGCCAGACCTTTGTCTGTCGACAGGGGCTGTGTAAAACTTCAGAAAACCATTCAATTCAACCTCAAATGGTTCTAAAAAGTTTCTCTAACATTCCTAACATGATTAGAACCTTGAATATGTATAATTTCAGATATATAACCCAATGAACATGATAGAAAGAAGAAGGAAAGATTATGGAACATAGATCCCTCGAATGACGAACAAGGAGTTGAATTCAAGGGGGTCAAATGGAAAGCACTTTTCTCATATTCTTTTCTAGTTTTCCCATTGATCATGGGTCAAGTACACTCATTTGAGTCTTCTATGGTATCTCAATGAGTCCATACCACTAAGAAGCAAGAACCGTTTATGGTTCAGTCCACTCTAACAATGAAATCAACACTCAAGATTCAATCATCTTACACAAAGATAGTATCATATGACTACTTGTGACTTGAGGATCAACTAAAACATGGTGTAATGTGGATTTCCTAACATGAACATACCTTCTAAACTTTGAAAATATCATGACAAATAACATGACTTCTCAGATTTGACAATAATCTGAGTTCTCAGATCTGAAGAATAGCAAGCTAAGGTATGCATGCCATTTGTCAATACGTCAAGGAAAGGTAGTAGGAGAACTTAGAAGGATTAAGAAGAGAATCCTACCTTACTGAAGTAAGGGTGAGTTCCTTTACTTAGAAATCCACAAAACAAAGAAGAAATGCAAGCTTGAACATAGAACAGCCTCAACAACAATCCTTCCAGTGCAATGGAACCCAGAAATAGTTGTTGAAGCCTTTTCCAGGTAGAGTTGGTAGCTCAACTCAGTAGCACCACAGTGAATGATCTCAGAAGCAGTATACACCCACTAGCAAGATTGGAGAAAGGTGTGTGCGAAGGAGATGGAAGGCTTTTTATAAGACCAGCAGGGCTCTCATACATTAACACATGGGTCCTTGAGGTGTCATGGTGAAAACCAAGTTGGTTTTCACCCCAACACGTAGTCCATGCAACATTTCTCAAGTTTACACGTTAGTAACAAACGTGTTCACTGTGCAGGAGAATGTACTGGCCTCTTGGTTGCCCCACACGTGTGTATGGTAAATACCTATAAAAATCCTTCCCGTAATTCCACCATAAATCAGCTGGCCATTTTTTTCTTAAATAAACATATCCCAATCATATCTGATCGCCATGAAATTTTGACCATAGACTAATATAATATTTTTACTAATTATGGTGATTTTTAATTAATTTTTAGATTTTATTTTACACTAGGTGAAAAATCACCCGAAAAATGGTCGCGTCGACTGTACCTTGAAATCTGTACGTCGAAAAATTCAGGTAATTACATATTTAATTCTCCACATTTTTCTGGAAATTATGATGTTCTCATATTTTTATTTCGATATCGTTTTCCGATATCGCCCTGTGGAGGCACGCATTTCGGGGTACGACACTGGGATAATGTTCATTACCCCTGATTAAGTCTATCATCTAATTATCACAATTTAATAACAACCCTAAGGTATTTTAATCAAATTACTTCTATTTTCTTAATATTTTAAATTTCTGGGGCGTTACAACTCTCCCCTACTAAAAAAAAATTTGGTCCTCCAAATTTAATAACATAAAGATCATTATACTAACCTGAAAATAATTCTAGATATCTCGTCTTGATGGTATCTTCTAGTTCCCATGTGGCCTCTTCTTGTCCTCGCTTGTTCCATTGGATCTTCAATAAGGGAACTTCCTTGTTTCGAAGTTGTTTGATTTTTCGATCAAGGATCTGCACCGGTCTTTTCTCATATGCCAGATTTTCTTGTATCCCCAGATTTTGGTATTCAATAATATGTTCCGGATCATACACATATTTCCTCAACATTGACACATGAAAAATATCATGTACGTTAGATAATGAGGTGGAAGTGCCAGTTGGTACGTCATTTCTCCAACTCTTTTCAGTATTTCAAACGGTCCAATATATCTTGGACTCAATTTTCCCTTAATACCAAATCTCTTGATTCCTCTTCGAGGTGATACTTTAAGGAACACATGCTCTCCAGGTTGAAATTCCAGCTCCCTTCTTCTTTGATCCGCATAGCTTTTCTGTCGATCTTGAGCAGCTTTCATCCGATCTCGTACCAACTTAATAGTTTCTGTTGTTTCCTGAATCATTTCGGGTCCAAGAATATGTGATTCCTTCAATTCTACCCAACACAATGGTGATCTACATTGCCTGCCATACAAAGCTTCAAATGGTGCCATTTGAATAGTAGACTGATAGCTATTATTGTAAGCAAACTCCATTATTGCTAAATGAGTATTCCAGTCGTTTCCAAACTCCAATATGCAAGCACGACACATATCTTCAATGATCTGGTTTACTCGTTCTGTCTGTCCGTTAGTTTGAGGATGAAAAGCAGTGCTAAACTTTAACTTGGTCCCCAGTGCATCTTGTAATTCTCTCCAAAAGTGTGAAGTAAATCTTACATCTCTGTCAAAAATTATGTCTTTTGGAATTCCATGCAATCGGACAATTTCTTTCATGTACAAGGCTGCTAGAATATTGACGGACCATCTTGTTTTAATTGCCAAGAAATGAGCTGATTTAGTAAGTCGGTCAATAACTACCCATATTGCATCAAATCCACTTCGTGTCTTGGGTAGTCCGACAATAAAATCAATACCGACACTATCCCATTTCCATTCCGGTACTTCAAGTTGCTTTAACTTTCCTGCCGGTTTCTGGTGTTCGGCTTTAACCTTCTGACAGGTCAAACATTTCGCTACAAAGTCCACAATGTCCTTTTTCATGTTACACCACCAAAAATGCTTTTTCAGATCTTGATACATCTTGACAACTCCTGGATGAATCGTATAATGTGATCGATGAGCTTCTTCCAAGATTTGTTTCTTGATTTCAGGATTATCCAGTACACATAATCTGTCCCGAAACCGAAGATTTCCATGCTCATCTTCATTAAAATCGGATCTGAAAGCCAATTTTTCTCTAGTTTCTGTCAACATAGGATCATTGCTCTGTTGTTCTCTAATTTGCTTTAGCAAATCTGATTGTACTATCATGTTATCAATTACAACTCTTGCCTCCTGTAGTTCAGTCTTTAAACTCAATGTAGAAAACTCTTCTAACAACTTCCATTCCTTTACTTGCAATTGACATACCTTGGTTACAGGATTTCTACTGAGTGCATCGGCCACAGTGTTGCCTTTCCCTGGATGATATTCTATTTTGAAGTCATAATCTTTGATATACTCCATCCATCTTCTTTGTCTCATATTTAGTTCTTTCTGTGAAAACAAATATTTAAGACTCTTATGATCGGAATATACTATGAACTGGTTGTCATACAAGTAGTGTCTCTAGAGTTTAAGAGCAAAAACTACTGCGGCTAATTCCAGATCATGTACTGGGTAGTTCTTATCATGGGTCTTTAATTGTCTAGAAGCATAAGCAATAACCCTTCCTTCCTGCATCAATACACGATCCCAGTCCAATACCCGAGGCATCAGTGTAAACTTCAAATATTTTTCCTTCTACCGGCAAGGCTAAAATTGGTGCGGTGGATAAACATTCCTTTAACAGCTGAAAGGCTTGTTCACAACTTTCATTCCATATAAATGCAGTTCTTTTTCTAGTTAACTGTGTAAGTGGTGAAGCAATTCTAGAAAATTCCTTGACAAATCGCCGGTAGCAACTGGCCATGCCCAAAAAGCTTCGTACTTCAGTAAGATTCTTAGGCTGCTCCCATTTCTGTATAGTTTCTACTTTTGATGAGTCCACTGATAATCCTTCTTCAGAAATGATATGTCCTAGGAACATTACTTGTTTCAACCAAAACTCACATTTACTGAACTTCGCATATAATTTGTGATCTCGTAGCAATTGCAAAGTAATTCGCAAATGTTCCACATGCTCTTCTATACTCTTAGAGTAGATCAATATATCATCTATAAACACAACCACAAATTGGTCCAAATAAGATCTGAACACATCATTCATCAAACGCATAAATGGCGCAGGTGCATTTGTCAATCCGAATGGCATTACCACAAATTCGTAGTGTCCATACCGTGTTCTAAAAGCTGTCTTATGGATATCTTGCCCTTGAATTCTTAGTTGGTGGTATCCAGATCTTAAATCAATCTTGGAAAAATAATGAGCTCCAGACAGTTGATCGAATAGATCATCAATTCTTGGAAGTGGGTACTTGTTCTTTATAGTCAATTGATTCAACTGTCGATAATCTATGCATAATCTCATAGATCCATCCTTCTTCTTGACAAATAATATCGGAGCACCCCAATGTGAGATACTAGGTCCACTAAAACCCTTTCCTATTAGTTCTAGCAATTGCCTTTTAACTCTTTCAATTCTTCCATCGACATTTTGTAGGTTGTTCTAGATATCAATGTAGCTTTGGTACTAACTCAATTGAGAAATTCCCTTACCTCTGGAATATCTTCTAACCCAATAATGGTCACAGAAGCCAAATATCCTTGACAACCTTTTTGTACCAATTTACATGCTTTCACCGCTGATATTATAGGTATTTTCCTTGTGCGAGGTTCATCAAAAATTATGGGAGTGATTTCCTTTCCTAGAAAGGTTACTTGTTTTAGTTGACAATCCAAATTTGCATGATACTAATTAGATAGCCAATCAATCCCAAGGATCACATCATAATCCCACATTTCAAGGCAAATTAAATCTCCAGGCAAATTATGCTCCTTAATTATAATTTGACTATTGGGGTAATATTCCTTAAGTTTCTTACCCTCACTTAAAGGTGTTGCAACCTCAAGCTGCGTAAGAAGTGGAACTGATTGTACTTTCAATAACTTAGCAAACTCATAACTGATAAAAGAATGTGTTGCTCCTGAATCAAATAATACATATGCGGGTCTTGAGTTTACTAGTAATGTACCTTCTATTAATCCGCCTTCTGGTGGAGATTCTGATTCCACTTCCTGCACGGCTTGCAATCTACCTTGCTTTGCTCGAACATTTGAATTTGCTGGCGCATTCTTAACCATAGGACAATCCAGAATTCGATGTTGAGTGCTTCCACATTTCAGACATGCACCCAATCTACGCCAACAGTTTTCAGTTTTGTGACCACTACGGTGACAATGCTTACACACATCTTTGTTTGCAACCGGAGCCTTCCCTGCCTTCTTATTTGCTTGCTGAACTTTTGGGGCATTCCCCGACTCGAACTTCCTCTTACGGTCTGAGGATCCTTCCCCAGACTTTCCCCTGATCTTATCCACAGTATCATTAGCAGCTTCTAGTGCTAAGGCCCTTTTAACCATTTCTGAATATGAGGTAATCAAATGAGGAGTTAGCTGCATAATGAAAATAGGACGTAATCCATTCATAAATCTTTTGGCTTTCAATTTCTCTGTTGATATGAGATGAGGGGCATATCTTGACAATCGGGCAAATTGAGCTTCATATTCTGATACAGACATTCTGAGTTGTTTTAAATTAGCAAATTCATTAGCTTTTCTTTCTTGAACTACCTCAGAAAAATATTGATCATTAAACAGCTCAACAAATTCTTCCCAAACAACTTGCTCTGGATCATCCAGAGTGGACTCCACTGTTTCCCACCACGCTCGTGCATCACGATCTAACTGAAATGTTGCTAAATGTATCTTCTCTTCTTCAGTACATCGAATTACATTAAAGATTCTTTCCATACCCTTCAACCAATTTTCCGCCTCGTCCGGGTCGGTACTTCCTGCAAATCTCGGAGGATCCAAACTTTGAAAATCCTTAAAGAGACTTGCTCCATTGTGACTGTTACTCTTAGCTACATTTCTCATCACTCGCGTCAAATCATGCATTGAACTCTCCATTCTTTTCCAGTTGGCATCACTTCCGTCCATGATAAAATTAGATAAGGATCTGAAACATTCAATAGAACATACATTAATTTCACAATCCATCCAACTTGCATTCATCACATATACATGTTGCAAATCCGTAGAATGCACCACTTCATTCATTGATCAAATATTTACATCAAAATGTACATTCATGATTAGCAACTAAAACTAATACCGTCTTCTACTTCCCACCTCTCCACATTACAAAAACATACTCCTTAACCTCTCACTCCCCATACACTTGGGAGTTATATACATACAACCATCATTTATACAAAAGGGGAGGTTTTACAAAAAGAGGGACATATTGCCTAAGTCCTCTCTAGTTTTGGGTCAGATCTATGACAACTTCAGCAGGTTGAGGCTGCTGTACTTCATCGGTTCCGTGGTATAGCTCCCTTGCCGCATCCATCATGGCCTCCCAATATTCCTCAAACTGGTGGAGCAACATGTCTTGCCCCAGCTTGAGATTGTCCAACCTACACATGACTTGGGTCATTACGTCCAGTGCAGCACTAGGATTTTCGGCAAAGAAAGCGTCTGCCGTCAAATTTAATACTTCCTCTTTGATCTGCACGTGGGTTTCTCTCTGTGCTTGAGCATATTATTCTAGGTCCTGACGTAGCATTTCCATGGCTGCTACCAACTTTTGCTGAGCACTCATGTCCATTCTGAAATAATTAATAGGTTAAGCATTTACAGGATTAGAAAAATCATGCCAACTAATCCCATGTTTCTACCCCAGCTCACTGATTTCCCTAGGTTTATCAAACTAAGGCTCTGATACCAATTAATCTGTCACGTCCTAATAAAATCATCTATTTATCGGGAGTGACAGAAAATCACACGGAAAAGACACTATATCCATTCACACTTAGATAGCCTCATAAGTGTCTAATTACAAAAGTTTCCTCATTAAGTTCCCATGAGGAATAAGTCAAAAGAAACTTATTACATCACATTTACTAATCACAACACTACAGAAAAGTAACATAGATAGCTCCTCGTAGATTCGTGGTTCACTCAGCACTCTTTCCCCCTTAATCATTTGTTTCATCTGGATTACCTGAAAAGTAGAATTCTGTGAGCTAACTAGCTCAGTAGGATTCAAGTTCTATGATCAAGGAGATCAAGATACAAAGTAAGTGACAAGGAATTATACATGTAATCATGCTTTTGCATGCCAAACAGAGATTGTTATACGACACTAGATAGCAAAGTTATTGAACATTGAACTCAAGATACAAGGATTCATAGTAACATTCAAGTTCAGATTTGAACACATATAAACACACAATAAGATGATATGATGACCAATCAAACACTTAATGATGCTATTCCAAACATCCACTAATCCTTTATCATTCCGCGCGGCCACTTAAACGAATTTAGGTGCTCCTCCCAGGACTGGACCAGCCCTTATTTGCCAAGCATAATTCTTAGATTGAGTCCAAGACTCTCAATTTGTCATCACCACACTCTTACCTTTGTAATGAATCAAGGAAATACAAAGGTTTTACTCAAAGTTACTCAAGGTTTGCACACAAGAATCAAGGAACTTGATTCCGTCACTGATTTCAGAAATTAACAATCTCACGAGGACAATTTTGTTCGGAACTTGTAGAAATAACTTAAGGTAACAAAAAAGATAACTTGACTGATTTAAGTAGGTGTTTAGGTAGTAAAATCCATATGATAAAGGTAGACCAAGAGTTGGAACAATTGGGTAGGATTTATAGAGAAGAACGGAGTCAAACAGGAGCTAGAAACATGACTCTGACCAGACCTGTCGACAGGTATGAGTCTGCTGTCGACAGGGACTGATTTCCAGAACTGGAATTTCAGTCTGTGTGTTCCTGTCGACAGGTCTCTAACTGGAATTTCAGTCCTGTGTGTTCCTGTCGACAGCAACCCAGAGGCCTGTCGACAGCAACACACAGTGTGGATTTCTGGTTGCTGGCTAGGGGTTCCTGTCGACAGCCAGACCTTCGTCTGTCGACAGGGGCTGTGTAAAACTTCAGAAAACCATTCAATTCAACCTCAAATGGTTCTAAAAAGTTTCTCTAACATTCCTAACATGATTAGAACCTTGAATATGTATAATTTCAGATATATAACCCAATGAACATGATAGAAAGATGAAGGAAAGATTATGGAACATAGATCCCTCGAATGACGAACAAGGAGTTGAATTCAAGGGGGTCAAATGGAAAGCACTTTTCTCATATTCTTTTCTAGTTTTCCCATTGATCATGGGTCAAGTACACTCATTTGAGTCTTCTATGGTATCTCAATGAGTCCATACCACTAAGAAGCAAGAACCGTTTATGGTTCAGTCCACTCTAACAATGAAATCAACACTCAAGATTCAGTCATCTTACACAAAGATAGTATCATATGACTACTTGTGACTTGAGGATCAACTAAAACATGGTGTAATGTGGATTTTCTAACATGAACATACCTTCTAAACTTTGAAAATATGATGACAAATAACATGACTTCTCAGATTTGACAATAATCTAAGTTCTTAGATCTGAAGAATAGCAAGCTAAGGTATGCATGCCATTTGTCAATACGTCAAGGAAAGGTAGTAGGAGAACTAAGAAGGATTAAGAAGACAATCCTACCTTACTGAAGTAAGGGTGAGTTCCTTTACTTAGAAATCCACAAAACAAAGAAGAAATGCAAGCTTGAACGTAGAACAGCCTCAACAACAATCCTTCCAGTGCAATGGAACCCAGAAATAGTTGTTGAAGCCTTTTCCAGGTAGAGTTGGCAGCTCAACTCAGTAGCACCACAGTGAATGATCTTAGAAGCAGTATACACCCACTAGCAAGATTGGAGAACGGTGTGTGCTAAGGAGATGGAAGGCTTTTATAAGACCAGCAGGGCTCTCATACGTTAACACATGGGTCCTTGAGGTGTCATGGTGAAAACCAAGTTGGTTTTCACCCCAACACGTAGCCCATGCAACATTTCTCAAGTTTACACGTTAGTAACAAACGTGTTCACTGTGCAGGAGAATGTGCTGGCCTCTTGGTTGCCCCACACGTGTGTATGGTAAATACCTATAAAAATCCTTCCCGTAATTCCACCATAAATCAGCTGGCCATTTGTTTCTTGAATAAACGTATCCCAGTCATATCTGATCGCCCTGAAATTTTGACCATAGACTAATATAATAGTTTTACTAATTATGGTGATTTTTAATTAATTTTTAGATTTTATTTTACACTAGGTGAAAAATCACCCGAAAAATGGTCGCGTCGACTGTACCTTGAAATCTGTACGTCAAAAAATTCAGGTAATTACATATTTAATTTCTCCACATTTTTCTGGAAATTATGATGTTCTCGAATTTTTATTTCGATGTCGTTTTCTGGTATCGCCCTGTGGAGGCACGCATTTCGGGGTACGACACTAGGATAATGTTCATTACCCCTGATTAAGTCTTTCATCTAATTATCACAATTTAATAAAAACCCTAAGGTATTTTAATCAAATTACTTCTATTTTCTTAATATTTTAAATTTCTGGGGCGTTACAGTTGGCATGATACCGGTGCAGCTCCAGGTATGAGATCAATTGAGAAATTTACATCTCTCTCTGGTGAAATGCCTGGTAGCTCATTGGAAAACACATCGGGATATTCTTGCACTATGTGAATGTCTGATATTTTAATTTCTTTCTTTTTAACAACAATTGCGGCAAGAAATGCCACACGGCCCTTTCTTATCATGTTCTGTGCTTTGATGGCAGAGACGAGAGACAAGTGCCTCTTGTGTCTATGTCCCGTAAAGGTCAATTTAGGGAATTCACTAAAAGAAATCTTCCCTCTTTTACAATCCACGATAGCCCCATACGTGGATAGCCAATTGGCTCCCATAATTACATCGCAGCCCTCCATGGGCATACAGATCAAATTAGCTCTAAGATTGAGATCCCCAATCTTAACATCAGCTAATGGAAAATACTTATTCAATTGAGCCTTTTCCCCAAGTGGTGTCGTGACAAGTAGTTCAAATTCCATAGATGCAGGTTTTTCAGTTAATGTATCAGCAAATGCTTGTGATATAAATGAATGTGTCACACCAGTGTCAAATAAAACAAATACTGATTGGGAAAAGACAAGTAGTGTACCTTCCACCACTCCACCTTCCTCGGTGGTCTCAACGTCATGTAGTGCCTGAAGTCTGCCTGGCTTCTTTGGTCCCATCGGACGCTTCTCATTTTCTTTCAGTAGGGGGCATTCGGGAATACGATGGTCTCGACTCCCACAGCGAAGGCATGCACCTGCCTTCCTCCAGCACTCTTCTGTCGTGTGACCTAGCTTGTCACAGTGCTTGCATCGAGGTTTGTTGTTCGGAGTAGTAGAGGTGGGGACTTTGGGCTTTCACTCCTGGCTTGGCCTGTCGGTGACACTTAACGGCCTTTTCTTGTCGTTAGTGGGCTTGCTCGGTGCTCCTGAAGTTTGTTCCTTCTTTACCATTCTGTCCTTGATGCGATCAGTGAGATCGATCGCATCCTCTAGTAGCTGTGCCCTTTTTACCATCTTTAGATAGGTCTGATTATCCATGGGTGCCAACTGTGAGATGTATGCGGGCCTGAACCCATTAAGAAAGAGCTTTGCCTTCATTCTTTCCGTGCTAACCAGATGATTGGCATATCGTGCCAATCGAGAGAACTGAGCCTCATACTCAGTAACAGTAAGGTTCCTCTGCTTCAGCGCAGCAAATTCCGACGCCTTTCTCTCTTAGACTCGTTCAGAGAAGTACTTGGAGTTGAAATACTCCTTGAACTCATTCCACGTGAATTGTGCATCCGCCCTTGTAGCCTCAATGGACTCCCACCACGCACGGGCTTCCCTTTCTAGTTGGAATGTTGCTAACAGTAGCTTATCACCATCCGCGCATTGCATAACGCGGAAGATACACTCAATCTCCTTGAGCCAATTTTCTGCCTCATCAGGGTCGGTGGTACCGCTGAATCGGGGTGGATTCAGGTTGCAAAAATTCCGGTGCAAGTCTCCAGCACCACGGTTGTTGTTATTGTTGGCTTCAGTAGCCTTGAGTAACGCCTGAGTAAGCTGCTGAATGGTATGTTGCATATCATGGAGTTGTGCACGCTCCGCTGCCATTGTTATGATTTAAGTTCCTTCAAAAGAGAATGTAAATATAAGATAATGGTTTTGCACTAAGTTTGTGCGTGTGTGAGTTCATTTTATCTTATTACACTTAGTTATACCCTTCTCACATAGATATGGAACTTAGACTCTAAAGTCAAGGCAGGTCAAACCTAGATCATCCTATACTTATAGAATAACCTAGGCTCTGATACCACAAAGTTGTAACGCCCTGACACGGAATATCGGATCGAGCGGAATTACAGTTATTAAATAGTACAGAGCAAGAAAATAAATAACAAACTATTGCACATTTGGAATAATATCAACCGAACTCCAATTTTATTAATAAACCACCAACTTCATTGCAATCACTAATATCTCATCAACTTCGTGGACTAACTATTACATCAATGTATTAGAGAAAAAACTAGGGCCCAGAGTACGTATTGCAATCTAAACTAATACATCATAACTATCTGACTCATTCTATACTAACTAACTAATAAAGCATGAGTTGCTGAAACTGGTCACTCCTGAGCATCCTCCTCAGTCCCATTCACGTGAGTGTGGTCATCATCCGACTCACCTGAAAAATATTAAATAAATACACAGGATGAGCGAATAATGCCCAGTAGGACTTAATATCTCATGAGAACAAGCATGCTTTAAATAATTACTGTCTTAATGGCAGGGTAACTAAAGAGAATAGTCATGTAGATCAAGTAACGATAACGAGAGAACAATAGCATCTGGCACAGGGAAAAATAGCACAATGAGAACGATAATAGAATGGCCATGTAACGATATAGCATGTAAATTGCACAACGGTGCACTAGTAACGATAACGATTGCACTAGTATAGATAGCACTTTGATTGTCATAGATTAATCTTGATAGTATAATGGCGCTGGATGCATGCCGTACACACCCTTGATCATTTTAACTCCCATGGACACTAGCACTTTTCGAGCGCTCCTCCCAGGACCAGATCGGGCCCCATTGCACTGGCATTAGTCTTTTCTTTATCTTAGACAATCACACGAATGACCAATAGAGTATCAAGAAATAGATGAGAGTAGTAGACGAACTAGACGAGAGAGTAGAGAGAACGTGAACAGATGAGAGGATATAGATAGTAGACGAGATATGGACAATATCGTAAAAACACAAGAAACAACGATAGTCACAGTTGCACGGCACACACTCGTGGGTCGGCAGTCTGGTAGAAATCACCATCGCCCACTAGCCGTGCTAAGAACACAGGCTAGATGGTCCGGCGTGATCACAAGATATATAAGGAGAGAACTCACTAAGGCCATGGATCGTACTGATCCCTAAGGTGTAACAAGTTTTAAGGTACAACCAGCTCGTCGGCTAAGGACGTGCGCCAAAGCCAAGAAGACTTACGGAGGCCTTGACAAGGAGTCCCTGGCCCAGTCGAGAGTATTCTCGATGGAGAGGTGGTCTAAGTTAAGAGAAAGTATGTAGAAACTAGTCCGTCGTGCCTCGAGTGCTCGAAGGCCGAGGGAAACGGTATCGGTGTTCAAAACGCACGAGTAAAATGAAGACAAGTGTCATTAATTAAAATAGGGAATTTAGTCATTTATTTTACTAATTTACCAGATACATTATTGAATAATTTAAATAGCAAGCATGAAGGTTATGCGTATGCAAGTGTACGAAATCAAGAGAACATGTATAGTTGTGCATATAGCTTTTAAATTAATAATTTTTATGTAATTAATACTCATTATTAATTAACAAGTTATTATCTAACATGTTAGCACTTAAACAGGGTCAAAATGTCATAAAGACAGGGTTATATCAGCAAACCTTATGTTCTGGTCGTATTACTGAGGTCGCGACGTCGGCCTCTGTCGCATTCAGGTCGCGACAGGGCTAACCGGTGCATTCAGTTGTCAGGTCGCGACGGACTTAAAGGCCACAATCAGGTCGCGACCCACAGGGATGTCGCGTTAAGGCCATCATGACACCCACGCATGTCGCGTTCAGTCGAATCGGTGCTGGGGGTGAACCGGCGGGCAGGTCGTGACCAGTTGACCTGTCGCATTCAGATCGCGACGGGTCCTGGTGTCGCGACCCCCTCTGAGGTCGTGGCGGATCGGGCCATCGCGATCTCAAGGAGTGCCCCGAGCCCAGAAAAGAGGGATTTGCCCTTTTTCCAAGTGGATCTACATGATACAGGGCTATTCAAAATTCGATATAAAATCACTCAGTGATCCAAAAAGTATGAAATCAATTTTAAACGGAAGTAGACTCATAGATCTACCAACAAACATGATTAATTCAAAAATAGACAAGGTTTAGTCATGCTTTGATTAGGTTACATTTCAATGACCTAAACATGTATAGTCATGGATCAACGAATTAATTAGCGATGGATACATGATGAATGTTAGGGAAACTAGAGGAGTTTGAAAGCTAACATGATGTAGTATTTATGAGAATTTTCTCATGACATGGGATCGAGTATGCACAGGGTTTGAAAGCAAACATGAAGGTTCGGGTACATAGATATGATAGGGTTTCACGGAATTAATTCTCCCTCATGGGAGATCGAAATAGAGCGAAACCAAGGGCTTTTGTACGGAATCATGAAGTCTACCTAGGGTAATTTTTACATGAATTTGGCTTGAGAGATTGCCTACCCTTCGTCGTAGTAAAGAAAACTCTAGTTGATGACGAAAAAATGAAGAAGAAGAAGAACCAAGCTCCAGCCCTTCTCCTTCATGCTCCTCATCCAGAATCCCCTCCCCTTCGTCTCCCAAGGCTCTAGACACGAACTAGAGTTTGGTGGGGGCGAATTGGTGGAGTTTTGATGTCTAATAGAGTCCTAAATGCCTAAAACTCCTCTTTTCTCTTCCAACTCCGAAAATTGATAATTATCTCCTATTTTCCTATCAATTATCCACTTAAAAGGGCAAAGAGAAGACCTAAATTCGTGGCCCAAGGGTTAGAATGGGATATGGGCTCTTATCTTGGATAATTATGGGTTATTTAGTATTTATCTTAACCCTTTACTATTTATTAATTAATTACATACAAATTTAAATTAATTATTCTTCATCCCATGATGGGCTTCTCTCAATTGGGCCCAACACTCCATGTTAGGACCATTAATACAACTCATTTCCAATTTAAATTAATGGGTATTACTTTAATTTCCTTTTATTCCATTTATTCTCTCTTTATTCTAATTAAATACATTTATCTCACTTATAAATATAAATATTTTATTTTATTTTGGATTTTAAAATCAAGGGTACTACAATGACACTACAAATCCTTATGAAATCAATATGATTCTAATGAAATCGTTGTAGCATATAGAGAGTCGATGTGTACTTAGAGAAATTTCCTGCTCTATAATTTTAAATGGTACAAAGTAAGAAATACTTACATAATTTCTTGATTTCGCCTGATTTACTTCTTGTCCCTAAGCTTCATGAAAACTTGTTAGATGACACTTTATTGAAGTTTTGTTAATCACCAAAATAGATATATAATTCATAAAATTATATGGGATGAACTGATCATCATAATCCACTGTCCTGGGCTGCACATCTTATGACACACCATGAGGTCCAGTTAAAGGAACATGTTATTGGGCTTAACCCAATAAATGCCCATGATGATTTTGTTATGGGTGGGATCATGTTCCGGTCCATTGGGACTGGTCCCTCCTCTCTATAAATATATGTGAGACTCTCCATCAGATCACACAGACTACAGACATATAGAGAGCGGAAACCAGAGAGAGATCGTCCGGGTTATCATCTCCCTTCCCTACGTCCATGCACGTTGCAGGTCTTCCGGCATCATCTTTCCTCATTGCACGTAGGATGACTTCCGCATCAGGTAAACATCCCCAACAAGGCCTTGCGTAGCGCCCCGGCATTCCCCGGCAGGAGGGCCCAATCTCTAAGGATGCTCGTGTTGGCGATGCTGCTAGCGTTGTTTGTCGTTCTACTGCTACTCTTGACGTCCTCTCGCTCCCCGTCCCCAGCAGCACAGACAAGCAAAGCACAGTCATGGAGCGGGGCCTAAAGGACGCCTCTTTGGCGACCAAGGCAGGATTGTTTGAGAGATGAGGGGATGTGTGAACATTTCTGCGAGGGCGTTGTTGTTATTTATGTTGGGTCGAAGTTGATCGGCGTAGAGGACGAGGCAGTGTAGCTAATGGATTTGGTTTTTTTGCAGTGACGACGGATTAGGTCAGAGAGGGCAGCAGTGGATGGAGGCCTTCTCCCGAGAGCTAAAGGACTTCCTCTATCATAATTTCCCGGTGTGCCTTCCCTTTCTGTGTACTCTGTTGCCACTTTCTTTTATTCTTTTTGGCTAGCAAGCTTTTCCCATTTTTTTCTTGAATGTGTTGGAACTGTCCCCTGAGGAATATTTGAGGAGTCTTCTAATCATGATCTTCCCTTTCTCAACTCCGTAAGTCCCTGGGCGCCTCCGCTCCGTTGTTGTACGATCTCCTCAAAGGCTCCTTCGGTCGGTCAATCTGTCGTTGCATGTCATTGCTACTCGATCCCAAAACATTCACGGTCCTTGCGCTACATCTTCCCCTGCAGGGCTGCACATGTCGTCGCTCGCTGCTGCACTTGATCTGTCTGTTGCTATGATGTTTCCTACCCTGCGTGTGCCACCCTTTTGTGTTCCTCAAGCACCTTCGACTGTCCTGCCCAAGCTACTTCCCTTTGGTCATGCTCAGTTGATCGCCGCTATATATAGCATCCTCTACTCCTCACCCAAGGGTGCCCCCTTATCAAATCGGGCCGGTTTCTCTTGTTTGCAGCTCTGGAGAGGACAAAAATCTAAAAGTAAGATAGTGCTTATCGTTGTTTCACCTTGTTTTTGGATACTCATTTACATATACCCCTATGGGTTTATTTCGATTTCACCATATTTTAAACAGATATTTATGTTAGCATGTTGTTCGTATGTATCTGAAATACATATTTAGTTTATTATTTAGCTCAGTATTGGATTTTATGTCAATATATCTTTTAAATTTTTTCTCTTTTAATAAACTTATTTCTATATGTAGACTAGAGAATATGTAACAATACATATTTACAGTTTCCTTTCTGTCAGGTGTGTTGCCTAATAGTATAGGACATCTATTTTTATTTGAGTTCATTCTTTCATCTTTATCTAGAAATATATTTAAAATTTTAATCATTAATATGTAATCATTTATTTCTTACTCAAAATTAATATACAATTTTTATTGAATTTTTTACATTTACAAACATGCCTTGGCAACTAAAACGTTTTGGCGGGGAGGGGAGTCTGTTCTTTTTTTTTCTTTTTTTTTTCAAATTTTAAATGGGGGTGGCCGCAGGCAACCTGCCCATCTTGCATGCGGGGCGGCTTGCCTACCGGCGGACAACCCCTCTTCTTTTTAAAAAATTAAAATTTTTTAATTCTTAAATTTTTTAACATTCTTTTGCATTTTTTGAAATTCTTTAAATTTTTTAATTCATATCCTGCAATAAACGGGAATAGAACTTATATATAACCATCGTACCTCAGTCGTTGTCATTGGATCATGATCCAACAGTAGAAAAAAAAAATCGTTCGAGCCGTTGGATGGCCATCCAACGGCCACTGTTGGGGTGCGATGCTGCTGCTCGCCGCACCACAGCATCCATCATATATATATATATATATATATATATATATATATATATATATATATATATATATATATATATATATATATATATATATATATAGTTGATCAATCAAAAGATTTGCATATATATATAGGTAGCATGTGTCAAAATAAATCTTTTATTTTGATAATCATAATCTTTTCTAATTAACTAGAATGAAGAGAAGAAATTAGAAAAAATATTTGATAATATTAAAAAGAGTTTAAACAACATGAAATCAATTACTCTTAATAAAATATTTATTTTGTAAATTTTTTGTCTAGATATTTTCTTTTATTTGAATACATATTCTTCATCATATGTTTATCCAAATAAACCATAGCAAGTATATTTTATTTATTTTTAGTAGAATTGTTTCCATAGAATCTAACTATGACCGTTTTTAATTTTAAAATTTGTATTCACATATCATTTAGATTTTACCAGAGTTGCCCTCTGAAGTTGAAGTCTTTATTAGTGGGGCGATGTCTATAGTTGTTGCGAGACAGTTTTAAAATTTGATAAATCTATTCTTAAAAATATATATCGTAAATAAAATATATTGTTAAATTTCTTTAAAAGAAAACTAATCGAAATGGAAAGTTATCTTTTCATATTTATTTTTAAAATATATAAAAGTTTATTTTTATTTAAATTTTTAATAATTATATTACACCTACAGATATATTACACTCGCCTCACGCGTTTCTTTGACCAGTATATATTGGATCACTTGAGAGAGATTGGACGGTCTGGAAACACCATGCATGTGACGGCCACGATAGTTGAGGTCCAAAAATATATTGAGACTCGCAGAATAGATGGGAGGCATATGTTCAGAGAACAGTACTTGTAGGTCAATGAGAGATCGATAATATTATCTTTCTATTTATCTAGAGTCGCTGATTCTTTTCTACGCATATATATATGAAAGCATGAAGTAAATAGCTTTCTCACTCCAAGTGACGCACGCGACGTGGTTCATCAAAGGCGTATACACATATATGACATCCAAATATATATCGTAATACTTCACTGGTTACTCACCCGGATGAATCACTCATAGATAGTCCAAATATAATTAACAGCAGTGCCAATAAGAAAATGATATTTACGATCCCTTAAGCTACTCTTTCCACATTCCACCTACCGATCGTGATCCATGTTAAGTAAATCATCTCATTCACCTAAAGTACTTGTATATTTTATATATGGAGTCTGAATTCTGATAGATAGATTTCATCAATGTGAGGAGAATTTAAACGAGACCTAAAATATTTTGTAGAAAAATCCAAATCGAAAAGTGAAAAATTTTAATTTTTTTTTTCACAAAACATCTCTTCACACTGATGAAATTCTCTCCTTCAATGTATCAAGAAGATCTGGACTCATCTCTGTGCGCATGCAGTGCGCAGTAGCAGATCACATTCAAGGAAGCAGCGGCAGTAGCTGCGTCGGGGAAGTGGCTTCAGTCCACTGTACTAAGTCTTTTTGTGTTTGTGGTGTTATGATAATATTATTTAAAATAAATATTATTAAATTAATTTATTATTTAATTTTTAATTTTAAAAATATTTAAATATATTAAGATATGAAAAAAGAATTGTTTGATGACTAACTTAAATAACATCTAAAAACAATGAGATATATTCTGACAGTCGACAATCGATATCTGGCGGTCGGCGTTCGGCAGTCGACGGTCGGCACTCAACGTCCAGTGACCGACGGTCGACGTCCGACAAGACGACAGTCGGTGTCAGACTGTCGGCGGTCGAATCGGCTACCGGTCGTTGGCGACAGTGAGCGGTTGGTGCTCAGCAATCGACGGTAGACATCTTGCGCTCGACAATCGACGATCAACGCCAGCTATCTGACCGTCGGGTGCCGACTGCCAGGAGTAGGCCCTCAAGCGACGACTGTCAGTCACCGGATGCCAAGTGTCGATCGCTAGACATGGGATATCAGACGTAGATCGCCAGACACCAGGCGTCTAGTGCTAACCGCCGAGCGCCAAGAGCTCAAGAGCTTTACAAGTTTGAAAAAAAAAATGACATATCTTTCACTTTTTTTAAGAGAAAAATTAAAAGAATATATAGATGTTTATTTAGACATACTTTAGATGTTTTATCGAACAATTTAAAAATATAATATCTTATGATTACTTTAGATATTATACATCTAATAAGTGTGGTCAAACGCACCCTTAATTTTAGAGAAAGGTTTATTATACTTTTATATTGCACTTAACTAGGCAACAAGTCCATGTGGCATCTAATAATTACATTGTCACTTTATCACTCCTCATGGGAGGAGTGCCACATAAATTATTATCTAGTTATATTACACTTAAAATGTAATATATAAATACAATAAACCTTTCTCTTAATTTTAATATCCACATTTCACGGAAACAGTAGGAGACAAGACATGCAGCAAGAACACACTAGCACGTCTTAACGCGGAAGAGTCCCACTTAGTGTACTAATTAAGTGGTGCACATCCAATGAAAGTGTAACATTTGGATCGTGATATAGAAATATTATTATATATCTCATATCATGATTACCGAATTTAAGAGGTTAGATGTCACACCCTCATTAATTGTACACCACTTAATAGTTAATACAAATCATTGATTTCCCAACCCAGAAACCGGTGTCATCATGATTACCATACGAACTATTAGTGAGTTCATACGTAAGTAGCCATTGGCGATAAAAAGTGCGTACAAGGATAAACTCGGTCCGAGGATAAAACAAGTGAGACACGACCGCAAGAACGAACGACTTCTAGTCCCTGATATGTGGACACCTAGCTAGTTCCTGCTCAAGCAGCTATTTATTCGGTCGAGACCACCCTCCGCACCAGGGTGCAGCCCACGCAGCTGGATCGAGCAGTCGAGCACGTTCACACACGCTATTCCCCCCTCATGGGACGGCACCAGCGCATCTCCTTGTAAACCCCCTTGCGCTTCCTCTTGGGAATGTAGCGCCTCGCCCAGACGTGCCTCCCCTTTATCATGAACTTTGCCTTCTCGTTCCCAGCGAGCACGCGTAAGCAGATCGACTGCAGGTAGAACACCGCCCTTGCGTATAGAGGCACATCGTCTCCCTCGGTTTCTTGTATGTATATGTCCTCCACGCCTCCGTAGCGCCTGCTCGGCTCAGATAAGGGGGGAAGAAACTGTTTAGCTTGGCACTTTAGTTAGAAGACGATGCAGAAGAAAATAAATATAATTAAGCAGTAGATATAGAATCCTCGTTCTGTTGTTCCAGTCCAGTGTCAAAGAACAAAGGTAGTGGCAGTTTTGCAGTACTTCTGATGACTTTTATGAAGAAGTAATAATAGATGAAACATGAGAATTAATCAAACTGTTCATCATGCATGGTCGACTAAAAATCGAGCGCTAGCTGTACGTTAGAAGTATGAATGAACTAATTAGGGCTCTAAATGATCTTACGTACTATTTAGTGTTCGGGGGGCAGTTCATTCAGTGCATACAATATACCTTTATATAGCATCCTTCCAGCTCCTGACGGGGACATTCCAAATATATAACCAGATCAACTCATGAATATAGGAAACAGGATAAGCAACAAGGAAAAAAGGAAAAATGAAGTTATCTGCTACCTCTATATATTTTTCTGTCTAAGCCTATATGATTCATGAATTAAACCATCCTATGCAGCAGAGATTTTTAATTTGATTTCCTTTTGTTCATGTTGTATCTGTACTGCTATGTACACCTGACAAGATCTTTCAGAAAGGAAATGAGAAATCATAAAACCATGCATTATTGGATCAACTTTCCAAATTAGTCTTCATCCAAAAAATAATATCTGCATGTTATTAGAAGTTTAGAACAAACAAATTTCATTTTGGTTATGCATTTCAAATAAATGGTTGTTTCAAAGACAAAACAATAGCTTCGCAATTCATCTAAACCCCGCAAAGAGTAGCTAGGTTACGCAAACTATTCTGCTGCTTAATTAGCTCAGCGTATCACAAGAGACATATGTATGGTGTCAATACTATGTTTTTTTTTTTATCAGTGTCAATACTATGCCACCATCCTAGTATGCCACCCAGAAAAAGTAACTGCCAATTAACTTATTAAGAGCCCTCAATGTTGAAGCACCTCATAAGACTCAGTTATATATCTAGTTACACCTTCCTTTAAGGAACCCTTTGTTACTAGATAGGCTAGAAATTAATCTAAGAATCACCTAGAGGGAAAAATGGAGTCGTGGAATCCATTGTGTAAGGGGATGCCAATCTCAACCTGAAGGACTTGTGTCGCATTCTCTAGAAGTATTCCATTAATGGTTGGATCTGTAGGACTACAGGTAGAAACGTGGAACCCTATAATCTCATAGCTTCCCATGCAACAGATCCACGAGAAAAATGTTCCATCAAACTGATCACTGCCCATTCTCACATGGGTTCCTTACCAGAAATGACGTACGGAGTCCACTTGAAGAATTGGAAAATTCACACTTCAATGGATTAATCCATTGAGAGGCACTGGGATGTAGTCACCTTCTCTATATATAGAACTAGGATTAAAGATACTCAGGGTCCTTGGAGTTGATGGCAAGGTCTTACCAGGAACTGAGTGCACCATCAGAAAGCTGATCTGCTAGATCTCCAACATGAGGGCGGGGAAGGGAATATCAACCCATATATATTAAGGATAAGCAGAAAAGAAATCCAATATGATCTCTCTCTCTCTCTCTCTCTCTCCACCAAAAGGATGAGATACATTGATAGAACACTTACTCTAAAGTAACTAAACTGTATTTCCATAATCACATCTAATAAATTATTTACTATAGGAACAAGAGACAAATAAATTGATTCCCAGAAGTGATGAAGTACAATGTATCCATATATAGTTACTTGGCAATGCCATGTCACTGTTACCATATGCTATATACAGCATCATAATTTTCCTAAAATGACAGAGATAAATCGAATCATTTATGAAATCAAAGTAAAGATTCTTCAGATGCATGATATTGAAGCCAAGCTACTAAAATGAGATAAAATTTATTTGATTAGATTGATCTAATTAAGTCAACAATTTAAGATTTGCACTTAACTATGACTCATCAGGAACTGAATAAATTTTCATTTCTGTTAGTAATTATTTCTTTAATCCTCGTACTAGTACTTTATGTGGCCATTAGAATAACCCAGCATTTCAACAATCTACATATGTCTTGTATTCATAAACTCTTTAAGCTGAGTACACTCGAAAAGAAAGACAACAATTTAATTTTTCCTCTCAACTTACCAAGGCATGACAAACTATAATATCAACTTCAAGACATATGGAACTAGTTGAATTCAAATTCACATGGGTTTTATGGATGGACACATTTGGCATATGCCAGTATATATATGAACTGTTCGCCATACACGATACATGTACATAAACACAATGCCACCCTGATTGTGGATTGATGAGATATTCACCACAAAGCAATTCGTGTGAGGTCAGCATTTTTATTGCCATTTATCAGGTGAAATAAATAAGTATGAGGTCGACTTCAATATATGCACAAAAATCATGGGGATATAGCAGCATATTAACTACCAAGGCAAACTACATATTAACATGGAGACATTATTTTAAAATTAAGAAGAAAATGAAAACGTGATGATCATGAGGAGCAGTAATCATGAGAAATTTTTAACCAAAAAAAAACAACTCTATGGAGGATGTCTTCCCTATTGATAGGTTAAGAATACAGTGGTTCCTAACTTCAAAGCTTAAACCACTACCTATTATTTTAAGGCACATATAAGCTAGAGATAAATACATATATACCCCTGAAGACAACTGTGGGGTCTCGCGTACACACTTGAAATCTTAATCTCATCAAGTATGCCCTATATTTGATAAAAAGAAATGTATATCAGCTATATATCCCCGGAGTTATCGCTGAAATGGAGACGAAACTGTTAAATAGATATGCAAATATGAAAATACCCTTACCCAAAAATTTTGTGTGAGAAACAGGAGGTTGGATGTGGGGAGGGGATTTCACTTGAGGGTGAGATAGTCTTTTTCACCCCTTAGTCTTAACGCAACCAAAGTTGGTTCAACTGATAGAACCTAACAACAGGGGCATTCTTGATGTAGTACATTCACATATAGGTTATATTTGATGAGAAAAATATTTCCTGGGATAGCTATGCAATATTTCCATTTATTTCAAGGGTACATATATTTATCTGCTATTTATCAGGTCCCACATCAACTGGAGTATGTACCAAATTATAACTCTTATCATTAGATCTGTCATTCTTTGCATATATAGTTCAGAACAAAGTGTGAGCAAAACAATGCAATACAAAAGGTGAAGCACTTTACTTGGGGTTCATGATGGTGGCACCGGCATTTCAGAGTGGTTCATGCCCAAACTCTTTTCTTTTTGGCATGTCTAAGCTTTATGACGCAAAAATGCTGTAATATCCATTTTTATATTGCTTCTTGGCAAGAAAGGGATAGATGATTGAATATTCCTTTGTCCATTTTTACTCCTTGGCGAGAAGGGGATAGAGATTGAACATCCTTTTGTGTTGCATCATAATTTAAGGAGTCCAAGGAGAAGTCTTGTTGAAAAGGTATAAACTAATTTTCAAACAAGTACTACTAATATCATTAGCATTTAAAGGATAGATGAGATCCATATAAACAAACCAAATGAAATCAATAGAAAAGATAGTACATGCTACCCTAGGCAAGCAAAGTTAGTCAATATTTCTATAGACGAGGAAGTTGGAAGCTGATTTGATAAAGTCAATGAGAAAATAGCAATGTTTGCAAGATGAAGATAGCACATACTAACATTTTCTCTTTGATCTCTACTTATTCCAGATTGACTATGTTCATCTTGTATGTGATTTATTTTTCTGTAGTTTCAAGGAAAAGTATTTGTTTGCAGCTAGCAAATATGCATAATGTTATATGGATAGTAGAGACAAGCTTACTATGTGCGGATAGTTTCTATCTGTACTTTGCATACACAAGGCTCAAGGAGACCGGATCCTCTCGGCCTCCTGCAGGAGGGGGGGGGGCGATCAGTACAAGGTGCACATGGGGTGTTTTGGTTTTTTTTTTCAACCCTTAGTTTTTCTTTTTACATAGGGGTTTAACTCAAAGAAATCCACCCTTATTTGGGTTAAACCCCTGTGTAAAAAAAAAACCAAGGGTCGAAAAAAAAAACAACAAAACAAAACACCCTTTGTACTGACCGGCTCCCCTCCTGCGGGGGGTGGGGAGGATCCGGTCTCAGGCTCAAGTGCATGGGGCATATGCACGTAACTACTCATCCGCATGGATAGTAAGCTCTTCTCATGGATATTTAAAGCAACTATATAATAGCTAGTATCGTGCTCTCCTTATCATATTCAGATGCATAAATTCTAGTTAGTTTTAATGGATTGTGGAGTCACCTAACACCAGGGTATGATATTGCTATATTGAAGAGCAATACTATGCTTAAAATTAAATAAAAATATTTATCAAAATTCCATGGGAAAATAAAAGTTATGATTAAGTTGTTGTCCTTTGTTCAAGGAACAGTAAAGTAATATCATAGTATGGCCTATCATAAGTACAGTTTCATATGCAACAAGGTGTCCATATCCCTAGAGAAGAGAGGAAGAAGTAACATTCATATCAACATTCCATGTAACTTTCAAATCACTTAGAAAGTTAACCCTTATAACTCTTAACATTAACATAAGCAACTGGTCACCCGTTATTAATCTGCTGGTCATGAAATTAAACTTGGCAACCATTGAGAATATATATACTACACTAAAGAACCATTTTGAATAACAAAGAGTGTGGTAGTGATAGTGTGAAGGCTTTAATAGATAACCAAATATGGCTTTAAAACAACTAATAGAATGCTAGGTGAAGATCACATAACATAAAAAGGTAAGATGATGACAAAAGAAATCTTCTTTTACTTTTAAAGACAAAGCAACGACATCGACAAAGATACGTTGTCCGTTAGAAAATACTGAATGACGATCCCAACTGTTTTGGTGACCGTTAGATATTAATTGGACACTTTTATATCTGGAAAGTTGATCTCAAAGTCGTTTTTCCTCACGTGCAAGTAAGTGTATTATGATCTTTTCCACTGGATAATGACACGTCATGTGTACGTCCAAAGATAATTTCTAACCGGTCCATAACGGTCGGTGATAGTAGGGTTTTTGGTGCGAATAAAATCATGTAATAGGGTTTCTAGTGCAAATGTGAGACATATTATGACTTAATTATTTTTCTAAACAAGGATATATATGTAAAAAATCTTAACGTTCATAGCATTTTGACAAAGATGTTTTTAGAAAATAGCAAACCCAAAGTTTTGTTCAAAGATCAACAAAGATCCTCCATTGCATGGAGCCTACTTAAAATAGGAATCTTCTACTTCCATTGATTGGCTATTCCTCATACACGTCACATGAAGGCAAAATAATAGCTAAGGCAAAATTAGTGATATATTACTCAATCAAAGATGTGTTTTTCAACTTTTCACATCGCATGAAATATATTATATATTTTAAATGATCAAATGCACAAGATTATCTCATGAGATTATATATAATCTCGGACAATATAGATGGCAAATAAAAAAACACTAATAAAAATAGGCAAGCACGAAGAGATGTCAATAGTACTTGAACAAGATCTACTTCGTAGATTATTTCCTACTCACATTTTATAGGAACTCCTAAGCAAATACTACAGCACACAGCCATTTCTCGACCATGGATGAAGAATATGCTTATTTGTTACGAAGATAAAGAACAATCACTTACATCTATAAACGATAAACCATGAGGTAAAGAGGGATCTTTATATATACCTGGAGAAGAAGTCATAAAGGTCTCTCGCGCCCAAAGGATAGCCATTGGAGAAAGTGATAAATAGCGTGCGCTCATCTGGTGGAATATATGGCTCGGGCCAGAGTTGTGCTTTCGTGTTCAGTTTAGACAGCCTTTGATGCATGAAAACATATGAAGAGGAATATCGAGCAGGGATCCTCATGCTGTTGCTAGGCACGAGGGCATTGCCAACGCCTTGGTAATTCATGTTACCTGCCGGTGGAGAAAGCCTTCCCATACCCATCTCTCCATTAGATGAGCAAAACGGAACCCTAAAGCTCTGACCCAGCATCATCTGCAGGTTATTTTTCTGGATTTGTTGTTGCATGTTCAGAATATTCCTAGAGTAAAGGTCCCACCCCTCAGGAAGAAAGATCCCACGGTAACCCCCAGTGACCTTACTACCTTCCATACGTGGTCCAAGATGGAGGGAGCGATGGGGAACCCCACTAGTCCCTTCCCCATAAGGAATAATGACAGAAGAAGTATCCTTCCTAGGAGGCATGAATGCTAGAGTACTAGCTGCTTCTTCTACGTTAGGGGTTCTAATCAGTGGTTTCCAAACATCACTAGTGCTGCCCCGGCGAGCCCTCGCATCGCTATAGGGCCCAAGAATGCCACTACTCACATTTTGCACCCTGGAATAACCTATCGCCCTCATCCTCACACTCTCTTCTCTAACATCATTAGTAGAGACGGATCTACTACTACCCCCTACCTGATCATCTGCCCTTTCTTTCAGTGCATCGGAGAGCAAGTCCCCGAAGACATAGGGACATGTATCGTTGAGGATCGAGATGAGACCCTTGCGGGCCAACGACCAAAAGGTGTGGAGATAGCCAAGGTCAATGGGTGAGCCAGGAACTGCACTAGCAGCAGAAACCCTCCTTCGTGCATCGATGGCGACGGGGCTGGAGGGATCAAGGAGGACAGAGGCCACGCATGGCTCCCCCTCCGCTGCAATGCGCATGAGTTTGTCGCCCGGCATGGCGACCAGGTCCCCAGTGAGGCTAGGGTGGCCGACACTCTCCAGCCACATCCAGAAGGCTAGGATGCCCATTGCCGATATGGGCTCCATCCCCAGCTCTACCAACCTGCGAAAAAGGATACGCTCCTGGCTATGGAACAAGAGAAGGGCATCCACAGGGATCGAATCTGGGTCATCCATGGTTCCCAAGGTGAGGAACAGGAGGGGGGGCGATGAAGGATCAGGAGGAAGATGGAGGTTGGTGGAGGAGGGGGGAATCGCCACAGGAAGAGCTTGAGGGGGAGCAGGCTGTGGTTCTGAGGGGTCAATTGCTGGTGGGATGGAGGGTGCATGGGCATGTGGGATTGGTTGTTATAGAAGAGGGAGGAGAGAGGAGGGTGGCCACCTATAACGTATACTTACATCTGTGGGATATGCGTCGTGTGCAACGTTTCCGAAGTTCATTGCAAGGTTCAGAGAGAGGAGAGAGACATCTATCGGGAACCCCGTCAAAAAATTTCTAAAGTGCATCTTGGCAAAAGGAATCCTATGAAAAAAGTTGTAGTGAATACAACATCCGATAAACCTGGGAGGAGAGGAGTGTGGTTCTCGTTGTTGATGGTTCTCCTTGTTGATGCACAGGGGCTAGCGTGATCCTCGATTGTTGTCGCTAATCATCCTTCACTGTAGAGTCTCTGCTCATTCGTTTCCACCCCCATTATATATATAGTGCTGATCAGTCTTTCCTCCTAGTTTTGATGAGGCTAGATTAGTTTCCTCACGATTTAAAATTTGGATACTACTTGACCACTTTGTAAGGGACTCCTCAATCCCTCCACATTAGCAGAAATTTGGTCATTAGAAGCAACTTCTTAATTACTAGATAACAGTTAATTAATGACTTGCTTAAAGCTTTCTGCTAACCATCATTGCATGTTTAGGCTATCCCTCCCCAAGGTTGCAAATGCTCCGACTTTTGGGCGGATTTGCTGGCAGTACAGCTGACAGCTTCTCCCAACCAATGCCGATGTTGAAGAATGCGGTCTTTCCATGTGAAGTATGCCTTTCCAAACCTGCTGGGTGCGGAGCCATGGCTGCAGGTTTACCCGCACACGTGTGGCATATGAGACTCAGTGCAGGAAAAGAGGGTAGACCTTGTCATCTCATGCGTTGAGTGGGGGAGGTGTGGCGTTTTAGCAGGACTTTGTCATCTTGTGCATGTTGGGATTCGGACTTGAAGAGAGAAGGGCCAAGAAAGAGTAGGTGTCCACATGCAGCTAAGTTTTCAGTGCAGAAAGACTGGAAGAGAAAACCTCTGAAAGCCTCCGATGGGTGCTAATCATGGGAGGAAGTTTTATATGGCTAGACAGAAGAACATTCGTAGATGTTGGCGCCACAGTTCTTTAAAATATTGCATGTATGGAAGCAGATCCATGGAAGGTTTTTGAACAGTACTTTTGATGTACCAACAACGGAAGTCACTAATTAAAGTATAGTAATTACGTATGAGCACTTGTTGTCGAAGGTGGCTCTTTGTGTGCAAATGCAGATGGCCTCGGGGCCTGGGAAGGACTTGGAAATATCCTGCCGTGGCATTTGGATTCATGTGATACATGGGTTCAGGCGAGTGTGAAGGCGCAGGGATTGCCTTGGATCCCTCCTGCAGAGGCATGCACTTGTTACCTCTTCTATCTGCTTGAGCCACATGTGCAACGGGCAATAGCTAGTATATATCATCTCCTTTGTTAAATGCGTTTCTTTAATTCCTATACAGTACTGTTACACCAGGGTACGACTCCCGCTTTGTCTTTTGAAAATTAAGGTGGTAGGTGTTACCCGGCCCTCGACAACTTTTGAGTTTTTTCCTTGAGAGAACTATTGCAGATTTTGTTGAAAAAAAAATCACAAAATAATGAAATTGCAAAGAATAATAAACAACGTCAAAGTATTTATATTAGTAATTAAGTTCTTTAGAAGATATTGAGAAATAATTCTCTCTCGTCTAGATGTCTCCCGTTCCAGATACATAGGTGGAGTGAGGTCTTCTCTTAAAAGATTGTACATACTACGAAAGCACGTTAATTAGCCTTCACTACAAAGTATTAATGCAGATATGCATACTGCTTGTACGTATCTCAATTGCTTTAATGCCCATCGATTGTGTGGTCAAGATGGTTCAAACGTAATGGATTGGCATTATTTTCTGATGGGTTTGTTGGGTAATTAATACAGAGAAATTTTTAACCTGCAAAAGGTGAAACGGTCATGATTATTGCTGATATCATCGTTGTTGACGGACAATGGCAGATTTGAGGGGTAGGAGTACAAATTACAATCAAGAGAGGTAGGATTGAAAAAACTGTCGAGAAAAAGAGTCCTAGATATGAATACCGGCTAATTAATAGATAAGTAACCACCATGCAGTGAACAACTGCCAAAGGCAGGCCATAAGGGAAGACAAGTATGTTAAATTAGAGGAAATGGTCTTCCGAACACCTCAGAGCTAATAAGTTAACAGAATCTTTACAATAGGAAAATATCTGTTTCATTTAAGTCTAAAGGTTTTCATTTAAGTCTAGAGGCATTACTTTTTCTACCCTTTTCTACATACTAGGACCACTATTCTTAGATTAAAAACACTTATTAATAGGTATGTTTGGTATTAGGATATCTTTATCACGGTCTATTCTAATATTAAATATATCCGTATTTGGCGGGCCGACCGTATAATCACAAGTGGGTGGGTATGACAACGTACGGTTTATATCTACAAATACAAACAGCTAAATATTCTAGGGCAAATTAATTAAGAGTCCCTAATAGATATTTGACTTATTTTCTAGTCTCTGATAGAACTGTAACTCATTACAGCAAGTGTTATCTCTGTTACAGTACATGTTAAATCATATTACAGTAAGGACCTCCCTATTACAGTCAGGGACTTCTAATTAATTTCTCCAATATTCTATCCAGCCACTAAATATTTCTCTTCTTAGACTAATAGAGGTGAAAACACGTCTACTATACATGCCCCAGGCCCTTTGAGAAACCTGTCCAGAATAATATGCACTATGGGACTTTCTAGACCCTGACTATGTTTGTAATTTGGATAGATCGGGAATAGAGTAGAGTTATCCTCAAAATTTTGAGGATAATCTCACTTTATTCCCTGTCTATCCAAATATCAAGCTGTCATGTTTGGTATTTGAATAGATCGGAGATAGAGTGGGGATATTCTCGAGGATATTCACACTCCTATCCAAATACCAAACATAGCTTTAATTAGAGGCACCCCACACAAGCTAATGGTATGAATGGCCTCCACGTTCCCCTAGAACATCAACAGATGGAAGACATGTATGAGATCAATGAGGATAAGTACATAGAAACAAGAGTTACAATTAAGCATGCATGCATGAAGGATTAGCCGGAGAGAAGGCCAAAAGAAGCTGCAGAATTTAAGTGTGGGTCTGGAAGACATTCATATATATGTTTAGTGCAGAAGAACTGGAAGACTATTAATTATCTGAACGAAGGCCACAGCCAGGTGATTGGTGGGCGTCACTACAAAAAAATGAACATATGTCAGCGGTTGCAAGCCGCTGACAAATATCATGCAATCGCTGTCATATCATTATGTCCGCACCTACTCACGCGCTGCCAAACCCGAGGCCAAAAAGCCCGTGGCCATAGCTTATGGCAGCGGTTAATGGACACCGCTGACATATATATCATTTGTCCACGACTATTAAAGCCGCGGACATAAAGTATTATTGGCAATGGCCAAAACCACCGTCGCCATAGACTTTACAGCAACGGCTGTCAACCGCGGCCATTAGTGTATTATGGCCGCGGCGTTTGGCCGCGGACATATATTGCTTTTATCAGCAGCTAAAGCCGCTGCCTTAAATTATTATTATCAGCGCTTACAAAAGCCGTGGCCATATGTTATTTTTTTGTCAGCATGTACTAGCCGCAGACATATGTCCCTTTGGCAACGGCTTTCCAGCCGCTAACATATTGTCAGAAAGAAAAAAAAAATTATTTAATACATACAACACTCTATTCATATATATGAACCACCTGATTATTCAATCATATATATTATCATTGAGCCACCACCCAAGCTCTCTAGATCATTCAATCACACTCTATTGAGCCACCACCCAGGCTCGCTGGATCATTCAATCACACACTATTGAGCCACCACCCAAACTCGATGGATCATTCAATCACACACAATAAATATAATGCATAAATATTATTATACAAATATCCAAAAAGTAGAAAATGTACGTGAAAGTGTAATAAAATAAGAGAGAAATCAAGAGACATGATCATCATGATCAGAATAATCATCTGCTGCCTTATCTGTCTCGCTATCGCTCCCGCTCTGATGTGTAGGAGGTACATATTGGGCTGTGATGCCTGTATCTTAGAGAGGAGTATGCTCATCTCGTCCACCTTCGTCGCTACATTCTCCAATCGAGAAATCTTTTCTCGCACTTGAGTCATCTCCTCTGCCTGTGCTTTCAACTTTTCTTCTTGAGCTTTTAATTATTCTTGCATTATCCTTTCTCGCTCTGAAGTGGCAAGCGTTCCTATAGATCTATACCGTGTGCCCAGCGTCTCTCCACTACCCGCACAGCGAACATGGCCAGGTCGATCTTTTCCCATGACCGAAATGAAGGCGTCCTCGAGAGTTGCTGGGGTGTGGCTCTCGGCATCCATGTCTGAGGAAGGAGCAATCATCTGAGTCATAGCATCCTACAACAAAAGGTAGAGAAAAAAATATTAATGATACAATTATTGTAATGAAAACATATTCACATAAAAGAAATATAAATAAAGTTGCTTACATATCGTCTCCTACTCTCCTCATCTACCTAGCTCTCGTTGCCGTCAGGTAAGTCTTTACATCGACCCATCTTGAAAACCTCAAGTCGATGCGGAGTATGTCCATGCATTTGAGACTGTTTAAATTAAGACAAAATAAGAAAGACATATAAGTAACTAAATGAAAGGGGTAACATAATTCATAAAACATAACTTACAAAATCATTCATCAATTGATAATGACTAGTCATGCCCCGTCTATATGGCATTAACTGAGTGGCATGGTTTTGCTTATTTCAGTTAGCAACCCTCTAAAAAGACAAGAATAGACAGTTACTATTCCATTTATAGAAACAAAATAATCATAAATAATTATATTCTAAGCATTTTAAATATTACCCGCTCATCTGTAGTAGTCCACATCTCGCACATTGTTTGCCATTCTAAGGACTCAACACCTGCTGGGACGGAGGCAATCGCATCATCTAAAGGCTTGCCATTAAAATGCTGACATGAAATACAAAATTTTTGTCAATATATAAACAAGTTAAAAAAAATAAAGTACATATGAAAATGAAATACTATATTAACTTACTCTTTTTTTTGCTTGCTACGCCAGCTACGATGCATGGCGCTCATGTGAGCAAGCATCTCCCTATCTGTTTTTTCTATTCGCTCCCACTGGTACGTCAACTGCAAAACAAAGTCACTCAATTATAAGAAAAATAGACACATATATACTATTCAATGTAAACAATAATTACCTGAAGATCTCTGAATAGCAACTCCTTAGTCGTAACAGGCAGCTTCGCAAAATCTTTTTGCCAAATCTTACAATACATTTTTGATACAACGCCCATGCGACTCGTAAAGTGATCTGCAGTAGGGCCCACGCCATATCCTCGGACGACGGAGACATTACATTGTTGTCCATCAGATAGCCTCCTCTCTGTAACTCCCCTAGTCAGCCCTCGACGGCCAGTGCCCCTCCCCTAAGATGGTGCAGATGGTCCTGTTGAAATATAAATATTAAACATCATCAGAGAATATCTATTAAACAATGAATATAAAAGTTACACCAAATTAAAATATGAACCTGCTACAGAAGATGTAGATGCCTGAGGGCTAGAAGACGGAGCTATCTGCGGAAGAGTAGGAGGGAGAGGAAGCGCCTGCGAGGTGGTAGCAGAAGGGAGCCCCTGAGATGTGGGAGGGGGAGGGATCGCCTGAGAGGTGGGAGGGACAGGGACTGACATAGTCCGCTGCCTCCGTAGGTGTGAGCCATCACGAGAAGAGCGCTCACCAGTAGAAATATCTGTTAAAAAAATTGATAGAAAATATGTAAACATAACAAGTAAAAAAATTTTCAATTTTGAACATCTATATAAATTTATGTTAAAAATGCAATATAAATACTAATGTAAATAAATCACCTAAATATCAATATAATCGTCCACTCTTACGCTACTTTCTTGACATAGATCCACATCTTGAATTTCTCCTCTAATGGGAACATCAATCAGATTGTCCATGTCTAAAAGATTGTCTTTGTTCATCAAAAGCAAAATCCAAAAACTCATCTACTCTTTCTCATATCTAGGATCCAAACGATCTCTAAGTTGTATCCAACTCTTATCGAGTCTTGCCATTTTAGGATGCAATAGTTCTGCATTGACAATAACCCATTAGCCTAAGTTGTACCCATACGATGTCTATGTTGTATCGAATAAATATGAATTAACTGACAATTCAAAGAAAATTTCGATAGCACCTCCCCCATACCGGGAGCATTTTCACACACACATTCCACACACACATACATGTCTGCATAAATTCCTGCAAAAAAAGGGGGTGTCTACAAAAAATCGTGCCCATCTATGGATATTGATCCATCTGTACATTCTTAATTTATTATATGTGTATTGAGATTGTCTTAAAAATTTCGACAGTATCTCCCCATACTTCTCCAATATACCTCAAATATTTACTAATTTTAACTATGATCACAAAGTCACTTGTATGAAATAATTCATACAAGTGACTTTCTGAGCATGTTAAAATTAGTTGGTATATCGGAGAAGAGCGAAGAGATGCTACCAAAATTTTAAGACAATCATAATACACATATAATAAATTAAGAATGTACAAATGAATCAAATATCCATAGACTGTCCAACTTGGACAATTCAAGACTTTATGCTCGATATATGACATTACTATCAAAAGACAGTAAAAGCATATATCCTAACACAAGTCTTGAACGGGCAAAAATGAAAAAAAAAAAAAAAAGGTTCACTCATCTCACTCATTCATAATCATGCTTTCTCCATCTTCTCATTCATACATCCTGTAAGCACAATGTATACATAATTCTGATCTGCTCACACATACAATCACATCCTACAAAAAATATGAGTCACCACCCAGGCTAGCTGGATTAGTTTAAACATGAGCCACCACCCAGGATCGCTGGATTAAATAAATATGAGCCACCACCCAGGCTCGCTGGTTCAACAAATATATATAGAGGGGATGGAAGGATTACCTGAGCAAACAAGATATCCAGCAAGATTAACCCGTTGACTTTTAAATATCAAAGCAACTAAATAGTCTATAAAACAGATAGAAAAAAATTAACAGAGTTAGATAGAAACAATTAATTACTCTTTTTAAAAAGCATCAAACAATTTAATAATTCTAACAAATTAAAAGCCTCAAGCAATCAAGTATTCTAAACAAATTAAAAGCAATAAAGCAATTGCATATACTCCAAAATACATCCATAAAAGATACTCTTGCATGCTATCTAATGATTACAACAAAAAAAGACAGTAAAAATATAATACGAATGCAAAATAATAGCATTGGCTTTTTGGAAATAGTTTGGAGGTAAAAGAAGGAATGAATTGCAAAGGCATTATGCGATCTTAAGCCTGGAACATAGAATCCATGACTGTAAGCTGGTAACATGTTGCCTCGTATTTCTAATTGTGTTGATCTCTAGTTTTCATGGAAAATTTTACTACCGCAGTTCCAAACGATACCTAAGTTGTATTGCCGCAATGATCATTTTTGTCCTTGGCGGTGTTGCAGCTCATCATTTTAGAACAAACTTCGTTTTACTGATCTTACAACTAGTCATTCTAAAACAAGAGATTACATCGTATTAGAGTGAAAAGGTTGACTCCTAAATAGACCCGGTTAGTATGGTCTCACATAATAAGTTCTCTCTTAAGAAAAGAGATAAGGATTGAATAATACCCATCACTAAATAAACAACATAAGGATAAACAAATAATAAAGAACACACCAGCGCTGTGAGATAAATTAAATAATAAAATAAACTATCAAGTGGAAAGCAACCTTTCACTCTGAAAACTAAGTGGATGATGAAAATCATAACTGGATGTACACTTAGCAAATGGTGACTGCGTGACTGCTCATATTTCAATAATTGGTGATTAGATTAAAGTTTGTGACAATTACAATTAAAATTAAATTCGAAAATAACTAAGGGGAATCAGTTGCTTAATCTCGTGCTCGGTTTTTTTATCCTTTTTTATAGGGATGCGGGGACAGATATTTGAACCTTGGTCATTAATATGTCCATAAATGGCCTTAATGCTGAGTCACTTTTTATGTACAATTTTTTGTTTTAAAAAATATATTTACCTCTGTTCAATACATAAATACCAAAACTGATAGGACTTCTACATGTAATTGGGGAAATCATGATAATTTTTTTTTTTATGGATGCTAATAATGACCTTCCTTTCCATATGCAATAGCCGAGAAAAGTCCTCGATCAGCTGGAGAGAGGAGCAGACATGCAATGTCTTCTATGTAGTAGAAGGGAGGCGTACGTTGTTTGGCCACAACTCTTCCCAGGAAGGAGAATCTACAGAAGCAATTTGGTGAAGGAGCTATGCATTGGGGGATTAGATTCAGTAAGCATGTATGCATAATGGAAGAAAAATTCATTCTGAACATTTTATCAATGAAGACACTATCGGAGAGAAAGTGCTTATGTTCAGCCAGTACATTCTTCCACTCAGATTCTTGAAGAGGTTAATTCTCAAGATTAAGGGCTGGCGGTCAGGAAAGGAAACTTTTATTATTTCTGGTGATACTAGTACTGAACACAGCGAAAAAGCGATGGAACAATTCAACCAGTCATCTCATCTTTGGTTCAATCAAGGCATGTGGAGAGGGCATCTCGCTTGTAGGAGCATCAAGAGTCATTATATTAGATTTTCATCTGAATCCTTCTGTATCTCGCCAAGCCATTGGGCGAGCATTTAGACCAGGGCAGACCAAGAAAGTTTACACCTATAGGTTGGGTTGCTGCTGATTCTCCTGAAGAGAGAGATCACCATACCTGTTTCAGAAAAGAGCTCATTTAAAAAATGTATAGAGAAAAACTTATCCACATAGATTTTTTTTGGTGCCACATGGGCAAAAAGCACATGTGCATGGTGCCACATGGGCAAAATGCCCATGTGACACTTATGCACTTTGGACAAGTGCACAAAGTCTCTCATATATATATATATATATATATATATATATATATATATATATATATATATATCAAATATAAATAACATATGTATATATCAATCACTAAACTAAAATAATTTATTATTAAAAAATGTATATGTTCTAGATATGTCTAATTTGAAGTTTTTTATTTAAAAATGAATAAAATAAATTTTTTATATTTGTCAGCGGCTACTTACTGCTGACTAATACATCTATGTCAGCAGTTTGTAGAATCGCAGACATAACACCTATATATCAACGGTTTCCATAGCCGCGGAAGAGTATATGTCCGCGGTTCAACAAAGCCGCGGCCTTAACTCAACATTTGTCCGTGGTCACATTTTAGCCGCTGACGTATGCTGTACTTTTATCAGCGCATACAGCTAACTGCGGACAAAATATTTTTATGGCAGCGGTCTGCGATAGCCGCTGCTTTATAGCTCTTTTATCTTTGAATTGTTAGCCGCGGACATATATTCGTTGATAAATGTTGGTCCTCTGCAGTGCGTGCAGTTTTATTTACAGGAAAGAAGATATTTTAAGTTATTCTTTTGGCGGTGGCAAAGCCATGGAAATATCTCTAACTACAGTTCCAATATCAATAGAACTCACCATATTAAAGGGCATCTAATCTAGTTTAGGGATCTGGATGAATTGCATGGGAGAAGTTAAAGATCTAAAGGTAGAAGCTTTTATGTGCAAAACGCCATGGAGCTTGACCCCTTGGGAAGACGCAAGAATATGTTGTATGGAGTTCGGACTTGTTAGACATTTAGCTGAACGGGCCCGAGTGTGAAGCAGCACGGTTGGAACCAGCTTGTTGCCTCTTCCATCTGCTTGAGCCACATGCAGCGGTACACGTATATATATTGGGGATGGGTCAAAAAGGTTAATTTTAACCACCGTTAAGTATGGGGCCGGGGCTGTCGGTAATTAGCACAAACGTTATTGGTCATGAGTAGTTGATAAAAGGGAAAAAAGGTAGTTATGCATTTATACTAAATATGACGTGGAAGTACGTAATTAATTACCGTGCTATAAATTTTTACCCTCACTTTGACTCAGCATTCAAGCTGTTATTCGACAGTCAAGTCAATAAACTTAATTTCGGAGTTCCAAATTTGACGGCATATAACTTAAATTTTACCTTTTCCTCCGTAGGACCTGCTAATTCAAGTGCTCTCAGACGTAAAGCTCCAAGACCCAAAGGAAACTGCTTAAGCTGGCTGAGTTTTATGCAATCCGGTCATCAACTGATCAGTTCCATATATGTCACCCACTCGAATCAGTTTAATTAATTAGAGGCATCAGACATTAATTAATATTCTTCCCCGTTTCATTTTTATGTACGCTAGGAGAAGAAATGGTACGTACACACACTTCTTAAAACCCACCTGTCAAGAAACATGCATGTTTGAGCTCTCCCAGTATTAAACAGCACTCTTCTTCTTGACACACTTGTTGGAGAGAGGATTGCAAACTCCATTCAATGCTACCAACAGGAAGCAATGGCGTAAAAGAGCTAGGCCACGATGCAATCCGGTATGTATATATAGAGACAAGTGACCACACAATATACCGAACAATTGAAGCAGGAAGGATAGGGGAAGGAACATTATATGTACGTTAGGATAAGAAGAAGCTATAATTAATTAAGGTTTTAGAACATACATAAAGAGTTGAAATAATAGGAACATTCGTTGTATTATTACAACCGGATTACATATATTAAAATGTTAAATGCGGTAGTATTTTTCCCTTTGGTATTCTTTTATTTCTATATATGTTTATTGGACTTGGCATTTACTTTAGAATATCCATAGACTAGCGTCCGTATAAATGTTAATAATATTTTATCACATCTTGATACGGAATATTAGAATACACAGTTGTTCATTATGGATGTCTATAACAACCATTAGGACAACAAGGAAATTTACACCAAATAATCAAAATGATACTTTTAGTGATCTCTTAAAATCTACTACATCTTCTAATCAGAGCCACAGCATGGGCCCCTTTATTGATAAATATATTTCCTTTGCTAAAAGAAAAGAAATAACAACTAAGACTCGCGCGCCTATAGCCATAGCTACTAGCTTATCTTTTATGATAACCGGGACGTTGTCACTCTGACCCATCCCCGTCTCTATATTCATCTTTCATCAAAGTCTCCTTAAAAATATACAGGTAATTGAATGAGCAAATTGAATGAGCAAATGTTCAGTAAGATTTATATTTCATAATCAAATAAATTTTATGTTAATAACTAGAATAATCTAATGTTATGTTAGCAAGTAACAAAAAAGAAGAGAATAACATGATTATCATATGAATGATAGTGAGGATGATGTTCCAACCAAGAAAAGAGATAATAAGTAATATGAAAATGATAACACATCAAGATTTGGCCATATCATGATAGATTACACATGATTTTTTTTTTTTTTTTGTAGAAGGGTGGAGCTCAAACGGCTCCAAAAACAGAAATACAAGCTAAAATAACCAGAGATTTCTCACCTCTCCACACCTATCTAGGATGTGCAGCAAAAACATTAAGGTGGATTCCTTACAGAAAAGTAGTTCCTTGAAGCTTCTCCCCTGCAAATGGTCACGAGTACAAGTCAAGTAATATTTTATGAGATGATTGTCATAGATCAATCAAGTAAGTCATGCACTTTGGTGCAATACCAACATTGTGACCAATCAACTCTTACGGATACAAATACTTTTCGGGTGCTCCTTCTAAGACCAATTATTGGGCCCCATTAACACCAGACATTAATTCGGTCATGTCAATATCTAGACAACCTCATTTAATGGCTAATGAGTTTCAAGAACAAGCCAAGAACTAGGATAGAAGAGATGAGAAGAGTACGGATTCCAAGATGAGAAGCTTTTTTATCTTCAGTACAAAAGGACTAGTAGTGAAACAGTACGTGAAAACTTTGAGAAATTTGATCTGCACAACATACATAAACAACTGGCAGTAAAAGAATGAACGCAATTAGTTCTATGATGGCAACCAGAATGCGGTCAGGGACAAGGTGCATTAATGAAAATGTGGTTGTGGTCATAGATGCATTATGAATGTGGCTATGAAGTTAGGCACGCTCACACACAAGATAGAGTACTTTTCACAACAAGTTGAAACACACTAGAACGGTTTGGTAGAGTTTCAGGAGGGTTATTATGTGTTTATGGTATAATCGACTCAGTGATCATATGGGAATCTATGACCAGTGAAGAGTATTTACATAGGTCTCAAAGAGGCAGTTCTAGTCTGGTAGAAAGAATATCTAAGAGAGGGTCCTAACTTCACTAAGAGGGTGTGTCGTGAAGCTTTGTTCAATGGTATAAACTATAAAAAATAATTATTAATATAATGTGTATTAATATATAATATAATTTGTATTAGTATAATATTAAATATAATAGTATACAATATTAATATTAATATATAATATCAATATATAGTAATAAACCACAACCTCTGAAGTAGTGGAGAAACATCAATAATAACCATCCAAATCATCAAGTATCATTTGATAAAATATTTAAAACAAGGGTATCATGTTTTTTTTTTTTTTAAGAAACAGGTCCTCAGAGGTCGAGCTAGGAGAGTGCACCCTCCCCCAGCAGGGGAGAATGGACCCACTCCACCAGCTGAAAAGCTCTGGGCCTAAATATATAGATGAAAAAGGAGGTACAGAGAGAGAGCCACGCTCTCATGAGGTCAGCCTAACACTGAACAAACCTGTTCTATCAATGCACAGAGGCCCCTTACATAAGATTGGAAGATTATCAGCACCCCAATAGACCATATTACTCAAAGAGATGATAGCTTGATTGGCAAGCCTGTCCGCAACATGGTTGGTCTCTCTATAAACGTGAGTGAAGGCAGGACGATCCAAATGAAGAAGATCTCTAGCGGACCTCCACCAGCGCTGGATGCGCCAGTTAGGACAAGCTTCACGCTGAAAGGAAGAAACCAAAGTTAAGGAATCAGAGTAGACAACAGAGATATGAGCTCCCAGGAAATGAGCAAGACGGAGGCCGTCACATAAGGCCCTTGTTTCGGCAGAGATGCTGTCACCCTCGCCATAGTAGCTAAAGAAAGCCGCAAGAACTTTGCCATGTCTATCCCGGATACACCCGCCTCCACCACAAGGACCGGGGTTACCCTTAGAAGCTCCATCCACATTCATACAGAAACCTTCAATGGGGGGAATCCATCGGACCATCTTAACCTGTTGGGGCGATTGCTGATAAGAGAAACTATAATAATGGAGAACGTCCACCTCAGCTCGTGAGGGAACAGTCCTAAAACTTCTCTTGTGGAGAGCAAAACCAATGTAATTCTTGATATTTCTGATGATGTCAACAGGCCGGATTTTCTTATTATCAAATCTGGTTGAGCATCTTCCTTTCCAAAGCTCCCAAAGCATGAGGATCAGACAGTAAATAGAGGTATAACCAGCAGGGGACTGAATGTCCGAGTTCTGAATGAAATTCCAGATTCTGGTCGTAATGTGATGATGAAGATAGACTTTGGTACTCACAAGGGGAGTTAACCAGTTCGACAGAGTGACAGCGTTTTCACTATGGAGGAAGATGTGGTTAAGGTCTTCACACTGGGGAGAGGAACAACAAGAACATTTGGAGACCATGGAGATACCACATTCAGAAATTCTACCATCCACTGGCACCGCCCTATTAAGGACTTTCCAGCAAAATAAAGAGGCCCTTGGGTTGAAACTATCGTTCCAAATCTTCATAATAGCTGGCCGGCGAGGAGCTTTCTGTCTGAGTAAATGATAGGCAGAGTTGGTTGTGAAAACACCAGTGGAGGAGGCCACCCAAATGCATCTGTCATCTTCAGAAGAAAGGGGTCAACCAGTCAGAATATGAGAGGGAATAACTGACCGCAACGGATGGGATTCATCCATAACAACCTCCCGAAGAGTGGAATTATGGGTAATGCCAGGGAGGAAAGTGGCTAGCGGTCGGTCCCCTAGCCAAGTGTCTTGGATAATATCAATCTTGTCACCCTTACCATGAATCCATCTAGTGTTGGCATGAATGATGGAGTTGGCTTCAGCGCACAGGCTTTTGGCCAAGCCAGGGATAAGAGAAAAGTTTTTTCCAGCAAAATGCCTTCTCGCATAATTTGACCAAAGGGAGCTGCCATGCCGAATATTCCACAAATATTTAACAGCAAGAGAGGTCTGCACATGATGGAGATTCCGAACTCCAAGGCCACCCTCCACCTTGGGACATTGGATTTTATGCCAGGCAATCCAATGACGGCGACGACCACCATCAGAACCATTCCAAAAGAAAGCAGCAGAAACCTTCTCTAAATAATGAACAATGCTCTTGGAAATGGAGGAGGCGGCAGCCAAGTAGACAGGGAGAGAACTGAGGATGGAGTTGATGAGGACAACCCGGCCAGCTTGAGAAATGAACTTAGCCTTCTAGTTGCCAAGAGTAGCATTAATCCTTTCAATGAGAGACTTGTAATCAGAGGTTGGGATCCTCCCAGCTCTAAGAGGAACACCAAGGTAGACCATCGGGCCAGATTGTCTAGAATACTCAGTGAGGTGAGCGATTCTGTGAGCAGCTTGAGGGGGGCTGTTCTTGGAGATCATGAAAGAACTTTTGCCTTCATTAATTGCTGACCAGAGGAAGAGGAATACCTGTTGAGGAATTGCATAAGGTTCTTCACATTTTGACTGCTACCATTGGTGAAAACGAGGGTGTCATCAGCATACAGTAAATGGGACGGGGAAGGACACCCTCTAGGGCCTGCATAAGGAGCCAGCCGACTAGTAGAGACAAGGTATTTTAAACCTCTACTAAGCACCTCTTCCATAATAATGAAAAGGGCAGGAGCGATTGGGTCTCCCTGCCGAAGACCTCTAGAGGATTTGAAAAAGCCAGCATGGAAGCCATTAACCAAGACAGAAAACCAACAATTTGAGAGCAGCATTCCAATGTAAGAAACAAATCTAGAGGCAAAACCGAACTTCCTGAGAACCGCAAATAAGAAATCCCACTCAACACTATCATAGGCCTTTCTGATGACCAACTTAAAAATTACATTTCCACCACGGCTCTTCCTGTTAACATCACGGACAAGTTGGCGAGAGAGAGACACATTGTCAATGATAAAGCGCCCTCTAACAAAGGCGCCCTGCTCTTCAGAGATGATGCCGGGAAGAATAGGAATTAATCTGTCACAGAGAATCCTGGAGACAATCTTATAGCAAAATTACACAGACTTACAGGCCGAAAGTCATTAACAGAGGCAGGGTGGGCCTTCTTAGGAATAAGGGTTATAAGAGTTGAAGTAACGCCCCTCGGAAAAGAGTGACCTTGGAAGAAACCAGTGACGGCGGCAAATATATCAAGCTTAATGATTTCCCAGCAAGAAGTGAAGAAAATACCAGTGAAACCATCGGGGCCGGGGGAGCTGTTCCCATTCATACTCCAAACAGCATTTTTCACCTCATCCATGGAGGGGTTGTCACAACGAATTTTATTCTGATAATCACTAATCAATGAGGGGATGACATCCAAAAGGGCTTGGTCGATACAATGAGGAGCAGTCTGCATGAGATTACCAAAGAATTGCGCTGCTTCTTGACAGATGGCCTGCTGATCTTCCGACCAGATGCCGTCAATTTGGATTCTTTGAATTCTATGACGTCTTCTGTTACCTTTGACGACAGCCTGATAAAAACTAGTATTTCTATCCCCCTTTGATGACAGCCTGATATTAAAGTTACATTGTAACATCGCGCGTTTTTCCGGATCTTTGTGGATCCCTGCTTAGTGGGTTCGGTGGCCAATGTGTGGTCCATTAGTACATGTTTCAAGTGTTTGCGCGCGTTGTGAGGCTTGGTGGGCCGCCAGGTTGGGCCCAAAGCGCTCACAGATTTTCTGCCTGTGAACGCGACAGGGGCATGCGTCGCGTTCTGAACGCGACAACCCTAGTGGTCACGTTCCTGTTGCCGCCGTTGAGCGTCAACGTCTGCATGCCCGCCAAGTGTCGTGCGCTGGGTGGCCTGCTAACGTCAGGATTGGGAAGGCGACGGCCTCCCATGTCGCATTCAGGTCGCGACGTAGGGCTACATCGTGTTCTTAACCGTTGTGATGTTTTTAAGAACCCCGGCCGAACAGAGCTTCCACAGGCTCTGGTCGACCAGGGGGAGCTGCTGCGGGGTTTCTCCGGGCGATTCGAGGTTCTGGAAATGAGTGGGGCGTGTTCTCGCCGCGAGAACGTCGTGCGGAGCGGGGGAAACGCCTGGAGTTCGTGTTCTTCGCGAAGATAGGAAGAACCCACCTTGTTTTGATGTTTGGATCGTGTGCATGGTGTGGTTGATGTGTTTTCCAGTTTATAAACCATAGATACCATGCTAGGGTATATATTAAAGCATGGAAAACGTGAATTAATCGTGGTTTGAATGGTCTGGAGGGGTAATCCGTGGAGTTCCTCCTGGATTAGGGTTTGCGCCTGTGAAGGCGACAGACCTTGCCGTCGCGACAGGCCGACCCGTCGCGATAGGGTTTCTTATTGCGACAAGTCGGGGCGTCGCGTTCTGAAGGCGACACATCCCCATGTCGCGACCTCAAGCGAGTGGTCTTTTGATGCATGTTTTTGAAGTATGTTTATTCAATGATTTATTAAATGTTGTGCATGGCACCGGTTTGTGGTGCGCTGTCACATGTGGTGCTCATAGAGCTCGGTGCTCACTAGATGAGCATGCGTGTCGTTTGTGCTATATGTGTGAAGTTTACGTGGTTTGGGTGTGTGTATGGCACACGTATTGTCGTAATGTAATTCTTATGATTTGTCGTAGTAATTGGGTAGTGAGGTTCCTGTGTGAACCTAGTCGTGACATTGTGGTGCTTCCATGATTTGTGTGTCATGCATGTGTATGCATGGCTAGTGGTCGTCGTTATGATTATTGTAATATAATTTGTGTAGTTACTTTGAGGTGATTGGGCAGTGAAGGTCATGTGTGGACCTAGCCCTGGTCTGTGGTTGTCCTTCGAAGAATATTATACTGATTCATGTGTTAAGTGGTGTGTGTGTGTTGCCACGGAGGTCACGAGGTGGCCGATGTTAGGCTATAGTGTTATTATTGATATGGTTCATATATGTGTTTGTGTAGGCTAGCTTGTAGGTCACGAGTGACCAGGACAAGCTACTCCTCACACGTGTATTGTGTTTTGTAATAAATGTGTAAGTGTTGTGGTTTGTGTATTGCCGAGTGTGGTGGTCCGACGCCTATTCCGGAATGCCTCTCTAGTCGAGTACCCCCAGGTTCTTTATGAGCTAGGCACGTGTGTTTGTTGTGCTCGGGGTTTGTCCCGGTACAGTGTGGTACCGTCGAGGTCTGTGTCGTCTTCCTGGACACCCTCACTCATGTGTTTGAGTTGTACGTCTGACTAAGGGAAAGACAACAGTAGGACAGCGGCTTGTGTTTGTGGGTGTGCAGTCGCTTGTAGCGCACTCGTGGTTGGGGGTACGGACACCAGTAGACGTACTGGGCCCCAGCTAGTCCTATTACCAGTGCCTCACTTTAGGGAGCTCGGGCCTGAGTCCCTAAAGGTGCCAGGCATGGGCCTACAGTGTGTGAGACTGCAGGAAGTGGTGGTGTTTGTTAATCTCCACAGTTAGTTGCTTGACTTGTGAGTTTGTGGAGCCGTAGCTGGACTGAGGGTTCGTGGCTACGAGACTGAGAGGTTGTTCTTGTGTTGTGTTGTCCGGGTTGGATATTGTCCTGATCAGCCAGTAGTCCATTCCCGTATGGTGGCGTCGTTCCTTTCTGACTCGTGCTTTACTACCGATTGTGGCTTTTGTGTTGTTACTCGTTGTTGAGGGCTTCCTCACTAAGGTGTGCCCTGGTGTTGGCACGGTTGTAGTTGTGGTTGGTGAGCAGAGACTCAGCGGTTTGTGGTGTGCTCCGTCGTTAGCACCGTTGTTCTGAGACTTTGTGGTGGTACCTCGCGGTAGTAGGTACCTGTACCCTTTGTGGGTATTTGTTTCTCTTGGTACGCTGTGTACCAGTCTTTTCAGGTGTTGAAGAGAAACTGTGCTCTGTGGAGGTCATGTTGTAGGACCTTCCACTTGTTGTAATATACCCTCGTAAAGGCAGCTTTCCGTTGTATTATGATTTTAAGGTATGGCGGACTAGCTTCTGGTTAGCAGTCCTGTTACCCCTGCGTTTGTGTTTTCTGTGTACCCCTTAAGGGTTGGCTTTGTATTGTGGTACATTGTGTACCAACTCTCCAAGTGTTGCAATGAACCAATAATTGTGTATAGGTGCGTGGAGGTCGTGAGGTGACCTTCCACTAGTGCTGTATACTTTGCTTAAAGTACGTTTTCCGTTGTGGTTCCAATTTGTGCTGGACTTGGCAAGTCAATGCCAGTTCGGTTACCTGACGTGGGTAATTTGCCTATGAGGCTTGTAGCCGAGGCAATGGTTTGCCTGTGAAACTTGGAGCCTGGACAGTGGTCTGTCAGTGAGGCTTAAGGTTGAGGTGTTCCCAGTGGTTGGGCGGACTAGTAGTGTTGTGCTAGTCCAGTTGTTCTCTTTTACCTTTCGTGGTTTACGTTAATTGATATGTTTATATTAATTGTTGATTAATCTTGGTCAAAGTAAGTTGAACGTGATTTGACTATATGTATGGCCTGTGAGACTCTTTGAGATTGAGGTCTCTTCTGTTTAGTTGTTGTGGTTCTTGGGTGACCCCTACTGAGCCTATGACTTGTTGAGGCTCATTCCCCTACAGTTCTTTTCAGGGCTTGCCGTGTGTTTGGCTTGCAGCGGCGTTGTGGCAGACTTGTACCACCAGCAGTTGAGTTGTAGTTAGTTAGTGTTGTGTGAGCTTGTGCTCCCTCGGGGTATGCCCCAGGTAGTTGTACTTTTTAATTGGACATGTAATAATGTAATGAGACAGTTGTAAATTGTTATATACAGGTATGGGCACATGTACTTTCTTGTGTTTTATACTGTGTAGTTGTCTTTTATACTCTTACTGGACACTTGTGTGAGATATCCCTTGCGAGACTTCGGTCCGTTCGCGGGAGGCGGATCTTGATATGGAGCCTTAATGGGCATAAATATCCAGGGCCGTCACATACATGGAGATTAATATGAGAATATAACAAGAATAAATAATTGAATAATGATTACGGCTCAAGCATACATCAGGTATTCAAGAGATGGGTACATGATAGGATCAATAATACATGATTAAGGGCTTCAAATCATCTTAAACTTATATACTATTAATGTATAGCACATTAAGGGTTTTGAACAATTATTAAATAACATGATTTTTTGGTTACATGGTGTTGTTTTCAATAAAAATGACCTTTTAGAACTAACAGTTTGAATGCAGTATAGATAATAGGCACGTTGACAATGCAGCATCCCTATCTGTTACAACCTAGGTCAAAAGGTGACGCACCCCCTGTTGCAACCAGAATGTGATAGGAATGTTGTCACTACCAGACCAGAAGGCGACGGGGGTAGCGTCGCATTCTAAGTCACTACAAGGATCATGTGACCACACGACAGAGACTTGGGTGCTCACCCGAGACCTCCAAAAACACCCCAAAACGGCGATTCCAGTGTGTACAGAGGGAGGGGAGCATGGAGAACAATTAATACACATGGTAGGAGTACAAATCACCCTCATCCACACCCATACATGCCAAGATGAAGGATCTACACTCATGAAACCTCACATGCATAACATGAGATCACACAAACCCCAACCCCATTCAAGCTCAAGGAAACCCAACATGCATACACACACCTAGTATGGATTCTACAAGGTTTGGAGAAGGGGAGAGGAGGTCCTAGCATGCTAGAACTAGGGGGAAAGTTGAGGGTCCCTACCTCAAAATGAAGAGTCAACTCGTTGGGGTCTTCTCGTGTGCATGACCACCTCCTCCTCGCTCCAAGCTCCATGCTCACGCCATCTACGAGAAACATTCGGCCTCCTACACACGAGGAGGGCCACCACCATGTCAAGCTCCACCAAGTTGGAGAAGAAGGGCCCCCAAGAGTGGGCTCGGACAGAAGAGAGAAAGGGGAGAGGAGATCAGGAAGAAGAAGGGACAAAGGGGAAGAGAGATCTGTTGGCCTTGCATATATAGGCATTGGATTTCAGAACGCAACAGCCAACTGGTCGCGTTTACTAATGAATGCGATGGCCATCATGTCGCGACCCCAAAGTCTTGGTCAGACCTGACAATTGGACCCGCCATGTGTCAACCTCGCAAGCCTGCCACATGAATGCGACAACTGGCATGTCACCTTCAAGTTGCATGCGTCCCGACAGGTGTCCCAACTGTCCCAACAACAAGACGACAAAACGGGCATGCTGCGGTTAGAACTGTCAGAAGGTGAACGTGACGATGAAGCCGTCTTAACTAGAACGTGACAGTCATGTCATCACCTTCAAGAGGTGACAGCCCGACTCGTCTCTACCTTCAACAGAGGGCCTGACCAAAGAGAAGGGATGTTACAGTGTTTTTACGAAATAAATTAAAAACTCATAAAATAATTAAAGAGATTCTTGCCATTTATATTCTTAGTATCAATTGTAAGTGTTCCCATGAGCTTTTTCTCTTTCTTTTACCTATCTCTTTTCTGGAGGACCTATACACTATGAGCACAAATGTCACGTCCTGTCATTTAATATGTCTATAGATGCCGGAACGTGAACGAATGAGAAATCAAGAGTAAAACTTAAACTAATTGAGCAATAATTTATTCAGAGACTTCACTAAATAAAAATTATTATCTATCATTCAATAGGTGTTACATGATTCCTGATTTACAATCTCAAAAGTATGATGCCGCCAAGGTTGGTCCCTCCACACACAAATTCTGAAGTCCCGCCTTCTAGAACTATAGATTACCTAGAAAAGTAGGAGTTGGTGAGTTAACTAGCCCAGTAGGATTCAATTCCACTAATTAGAAAGGATTAAGTTGTACACATCAAGGTAAGAAACTTGATTATTGTTAGCACTGAATATCAAAAATGAATGAACGATCATGCCAAATAAATAACACATGTAGAATAAGAGTATTGACTTGTGGAAACATGGTCAAGATTTCAAGATAATACTTAATTTCTGATTCAAATACTCATTCACACACGAATAGATGATATGATGACTAATCGAGCACGTAATGATGTATGCCACGCTCCCGCGCGGCCACTAACGAATTCAAGTGCTCTTCCCAGGACTGAACCAACCCTATTTGCACATGCATATTTCTCATATGAGTCCAAAGACCCACAACTCGTCATCATAACATACTCACTCTTGTAATGGCTCAAGGGTACACAAGTACTCAACATATCTCACACAACAGGAACTTGGAAACTACTTTCATTGATCACAGAAGTTTACAACTTCACAAAGGTCAATTGTATTTGGAACTTTTAAAAGATAACTCAATGTAAGAATGAAAGAAACTTGTGTAGTTCTAGCAAGTGTTTAGGTGATAGAAACAACAAGGAATAGATGGGCAAATAGATAGACTAATCGGGTGTTGTATCTGCAAGGATTTGCAACAAGGTAAGTACTAGAAACATGAATTGGGCAAGGTCTGTCGACAGCCAGGGAAGAGCTGTCGACAGGTATTGCTTCCAGCACAATCTGTGTTCTGGGAACATGGTTCCTGTCGGCATGCAAGGTCATGGTTGTCGACAGGTGCTGTGTAAACTTTCAGAAAATGTTTAAAACTACCAAGGAATGTCTTACCAAGCTCACCTACAATTCCTATCATGGTTATGACATTACATGAACATAATCTAAACCTCAAAACACCGGGTTGGTGAAACAAAAGAATTGAATGAGGAAGACTTACATTGTATACATAGAAGCAAGATCTTAAGGAAGAAGACTACTGAAAGAGTAGTTCTTCTAAAGTAATTTCCTCTCTACTTCTAAATCAAGTTACTCAAACATAATTGAGGCTAGCATATTCTCAGATTGAACCCACTTATGAAGGTAGAAAAGAATTAACATATAACTACCTCCCAAGACTGAACAATGGCATAAACATGGAGATGAGCTTAACCTCAAGCAAGGACTCCAAGAAAGAGATATAGGAAAAGGAGATCATGGAATGTATCCTACAGACACACATACTAAAACATGATTACAAGAGATGGACATACAGTTCTTAAGAGAATTCACAAGTTTAAAGAGAAGTATGTAGGTGATCACGAACTGTTTAGCAAGATTAGGAGATAAGGATTGAGAAAAGAAAAGAGAATAGAATCCTACCGGTACATAAGATTACAATTAAAGACATTAGTGTTGATTAGCAACAATATGAACTCAATGGTAAGGAAGTAATCAAACAAGCTTACTAATTCCCATGTTCACATAAGGTCAAGATAACTACTTGAATTCCAAGACTTAGTAAGAAAGGAGAAATAGAAGATTGAATCCTACCTAACTTGAAGGATGAAGTCTTTACTTCGATGAGTTCACCACCAGTAGAAGAAAGAAGTAGGTACGACAGGGGCAAGTGGTGAAGTAGCAGCACTGCAACTACAAAAGAAGCAGCAGCAACCCAACGAGCAGCAGCTACAAGTCCTCTAGGCAGTGGCAGCAGCTATAGCTTCAACAGCAGCAGCCCACAGCAACAGCAGCAGAAGCACGATCAGGAGATAAGCCAGGGCAAGGAGTGGAAAGGTTCGTATGAGGGTGATGGGGTGTTTTTATAACCCAGCAAGACTCCCCATGCACGATGGCACGTCGGCCATCAAGGTGTCGCAATAGAAACCATTTGATTTCTATAGCAACACGCCTCCCATGCAAGCCTTCCAATGCTTACACCTGGAGACAAACGTGTAGGCCTTCTACCCAAATGAGGTGGGTCACTCAGCTCCCAACACGTGAGCAACCACCAAATTCAAGAAAATCGTTAACGTAAATGGGTGATAATTCAACTGGCCCTTTTTTACCACACTTTTAGATGTCCTAACGATGTCCATTCAAGTTAAAATTTCAACCATATGTTAATGGAATGGTTTTACAAATTATGGTGATTTTATTTTAATTTTTAGAATTTATTTTACACTGGGTGAAAAATTACCCGAAAAATAGTTGTGTCGACTTAATCTCGATATCCGCATGTCAACAATTCCGGATATTTATATTTCTGATATCACCATATTTTTCTAAGAATTATGGTGTTCTCAGATTTTATTTTCGTTACAGAATTTCGGTGTCGCCCTGTCGGAGCGCGCAGCTCTAAGTACGACACTTGAAATATCTTGTATTATCTCTAATAAATCCTAAATTAAGATTAATTACATATCATGATAATAGCTATGTTTAATCATCAAATTATTCATATTTTCTTAGTAAATAAAATTTTCGGGGTGTTACAACAAAGATAGAGGAGAGTTAAGTAATAATTAGTTGGTGTATTTTTTAATTATCAGTATCTAAAATGAGGGTATTTGTGCGCAAGATGTCTGTAAAGACTCACAACGTAATGTTATTCTACTATAAGAAAGTTTATTGTTGAAAGATGTTATTGCATGATAAGAAAGATAAAAGTTAATTTTGTAAGGTTGGATTCTCCAATTATTAATAAGAATTGAGGAGAAATGAAATCTTGTAACCACCCATCTGATAAAACTAAAAGTGTATCAAAACGGGAACATCATTTTCATAGGATAATTATAACTTGCCCCACTGAGACCCATAGTTATTATAAACTTCTAACTTTATATAACGAAAAGTTCATTAGATAACATTAGACTAAAACGAACAGGTTTGTTCATTTGAAAAGTTTATGTTCAATAAGTGTTTAACTCATGAATTAGATGATCGATAAACTTATAAATAGCATAATTTTTAATAAACATGTCCAATTGAGGTCGTTTAGCATGCTAAAGTCTTAATTTAGTCAAATGATCATGCTACATTATGTTCAATAAAGAAAGTTATTATAATAATTTTGTAAAGTAGGAAAAACTGAATTGTCATTTTGAAATTATTTGTTGAAAGAAATTTAGCAATTGTATGAAGTAAATATACTTATGAACCCAAAGTGATATTTCAAAATTTTAGTATTACTTATTTCTTATTGTGGATAAATCAATGTATATTAATACAAATCTAACCAAATTCCTCACAATAAACTATCGTATTGTATATCCATATATGTAGTAGTTCTATTTAATAAAAATACACATGTAATGTAATGACCCCGACACCCGGACCCCCGACTTCCACCGAGAATCCGGCCGCCGGCGCCACCGCCCATGGGCCCGGAGACCCGGAAGGGCTAACGGATCAGTCTAACAAAATATATAATGGGAGTAAGTAACAATAACACCCAAACTCCATGGAGACGCCATCCACGAGCAAGCCACGATCTCCTATAAGCCGGAGAAGATGTCACCACCATGAGGAGAGCACACCGAGAAGATCACCACACCAAGAAGGAAGAATCCCCCAACACACACACACCCAAACCTCTCAAACACTCCCCATGGAGGCACCAGCAGCAGAGGGTCAAAAGAGAGGAGAGCAGGCGAAAATGGGGAAGAAGAAGGGGGTGTTCTGCGGCCTGAGCACATTTAAGCCTCGGAGTTGAGAACGCGACAGCTTGCCCGTCGCGTTCACTTACCTGAACGTGACGCTCAACCTGTCGCGATCCCAACGCCTCTGCCAGACTGACCACCAGAACCACCATGTGTCACCCTGCATGAAAGTCAATCTAGAACACGACAACTGGCACGTCGCCTTCTGGTTACATGCAGCATAACATGTGCCCAGACTGTCCTGACAACAAAATGACAAAAGACAGTCAACGGCCAGAAACTGTCAGGAGCATAATGTGACGAGGTACCCGTCGAGTTCTAAACCAGAACGCGACGGCCACCATGTCACCTTTAGAAGGTGACAAGTCGATACGTTGCGTTCCTCACAGAGGCTGACCGGCCCCATACAAAGAGGATGTTACATGTAAGCTTATGAATTTTCATAAATTGTACATATATATTCAATTAATTTGCATAAATTAAGTTGCATGCATAAAATGGTGGCTTTTTGAAACAAAATACTTAATATCTTGTTGAGACTAATTGTGAGACTATGAATATAATTATAATTTTAATTGAAGTTAATAATAAGAAAATTCTAGATAAATAATAACATCCCATTTTCCTTGGTCAGCCACCCTCTGTTGAAAGTAGCGACGAGTCAGGTCGTCGCCTTTTGAAGGCGACAACATGGCTGTCGCATTCTTGTTAGGTTCGTCGTCGCATTCACCTTCTGACAATTTCTGGACGTTGCATGCCCTTTTTGTCCTCTTACTGTCAGGATAGTTGGGACACATGTCGAGGGGCATGTAACCTAAAGGCGACATGTCAGTCATCGCTTTCAGGGTGGCAGACATGCGGGGCGACATGTGGGAAATCCAACTTTCGAGTCTCACTAGGCCTTTGAGGTCACGACAGCATGGTTGTCACCTTTAGGTAGGTAGCGATGACTTCGTCATCAAACTTTATATAAGCTGGGCCATTAGAACAAACTTATTCTTCCTCTTTTCTCCTTCTCCCCTTCTTTCCTCTGACCCCTCTGTGCGAAATCTCATTGTGGGGGAGTTCTTGGTGGGTGTGGTGTTTCCGGCGCGTTGTTCCTCCTCCGGCGTGGTGCTCCCTTCGGCATGGCTGCCTTCCTCTTCGACGTGTGACCTCTTATCCGACGTGTAGGAGGTTGAAGGTTGCTCGTGGATGGCATGAGCGTGGAGCTTGGAGTGAGGAGGAGATGGCCATGCACATGAGAAGACCCCAATGGGTTGGCTCTTCATTTTGAGGTAGGGATTCTCAACTTTCCCCTAGTTCTAGCATGTTAGATTCTCCATCCTTCTTCTCCAAGCCTTGTAGAATCCATGCTAAGTGTTTGAATGCATGTTTGGATTCCTTGATCTTGAATGGGGTTGAGGGTTTGAGTGATCTCATGAATGTGCATGTGAGGTTTTATGAGTGTAGATCCTTCACATTGTCATGCATAGATGTGGATGAGAGTGGTTTGTACTCCTAGCATGTGTACTTGTTGTTCTCTATGCTCCCCTCCCTCTGTGCACACTGGATTTGCCATTTTGGGGCATTTTTGGAGGTCTCAGGTAGGCACCGTCTGTGGTTGCGATATGGTCCTTGTCACGACCCAGAATGCGACACTTCCCCCGTTGCCTTTTGGCTTCTGGTCGCGACACCCTACCTGTCGCATTATGGTTGCGACAGAGGGTGTGTCGCCTTCTGATCTAGGTCGCATCAGGCAGGGTGTCGCATTTTGGTTGCGACTACCACTGTGTAACGTCGCGCATTTTTCGGATCCCCGTGGATCCAGGTTTAGCGGGTTTGGTGGCCAATGTGAGGCCCATTAGTGTTGTGTGTTTCTTATTAGATCCTTACCGGGTTTGGTTATGGGTCTGTGTTGGTGTTCAGTACGCTAGACATCAACAGTGTGTTGGCGTCCAGGTGGGTGACGTCGACTGTGTGTTGGCGGCAATGGTGTGCCGTTAACATGGTTTTAGCGTCCATCGATGTGGACGTCGAGTTTGATGAACTTGGCGTCGAGTGATGTGGACGTCTGTGGAGTGGCGGTTTGGTTAGCGGCATATGTGTTGACGTTAACCTGACGCACCTGTGTTTTTATGGCAGACCCGAGCCCTGTTCTTTCCTCTCTTTTTCCCTTCCGCTTCGCCCACCTTCACCCTTGAGCTTCTTCGCAAGTTCTGACGGTCGACGGGAGCTCGTGGGAAGGCTGTGGTGTGTGTGGTAGCTGCAGATCGGGCGGGGAATGGCGGATTGAAGCGCGGTGTTCGTGGGACGTTTCTCGGGTTTCGGCGTGATTCAAGGTTCTTCGGGAGTTTAATTGTGTTTCTGAGGTAGGGGTCAAGCCCTGTTAGCTTGTTAGAAACATTAAAATACGACTTAATCACTTGAACCAGCATTTTTATTGTATTTTCGGATTAAGTTGCACTATGTGGGGTTAATGGGTGGTTTGAGTAATTTAGTGAATGAAGCATGTTGTAATGGGTTGTTTCGGGTTCTGGTATGTTAAAGGAACCACTTTTATATGTTTTTCTGTAATTTAAACGGTTGGAAAACCTGTAGAGCTGGATTAGGGTTTCTGCATGGTTTTAGGCGGGAGAACTTGGCGTCAAGATCTCTTGTCGCCAAGCTCACCAGCCGAGATATAAACGGCTAGATCGCTTGCCGTCTACTTCTTATAAGCGGCAGTCGATGTTGCCGCCAACTTGTGCATGTAACCATGCAGTATGGTTTACGTAGCTTTTTTGGTTATGAGTATTGCGTGTTTGTGTGTGTGCATGGCGATGACCGGTGTGAGCCAGTGCATTTGTTATGCTCTTGGAGCATATTGCTCATATAATGGGCATGTTTTACGTGAATGATATGTAATGTACGTAATCGCTTTACGTAGTATGTGTGGTGCGTTGGCACCCGTGGCACTCTTGATTGGACATGCGGTTTATGTGGTAGACGTGTGGTACACCAACCAGGGTGTAATATACACGTGTTGTTTACGTGGTTTGAGTGTGTGTGTACTACACACTTTGTTGTTAAGTAATTCTTATGATTTGTCGTAGTAACTGGGCAGTGAGGTTCCTGTGTGAGCCTAGCCATGACTTTGTGGTGTTTGGGCAGTGAAGGTCCACATTGACCTAGCCCTGGTTCGTTGTTGCCTTTTTGAATAATATTATATTGATTTATGTATTAAGTGGTGTGTGTGATGCCGCGGAGGTTATGAGATGACCGATGGTAAGCAAGATTGTGGTTTAGTTATGTGTTGGTGTGGGATAGCTTTGGGGTCACACGGTGACCGATGTTAAGCTAATCCTAACACTTGTATATTGTGAAATTTAAGTAAAGGCTATATGTGTAAGTATTGTGGTTTGAGCTTGCCGAGTGTGGTGGTCCGGCGCCTATTCCGGAATGCCTCTCTAGTCGGGTACCCCAGTTCTTTGTGAGCCAGGCACGTGTGTTTGTTGTGCTCGGGGTTTTGTCCCGGTACAGTGTGGTACCGTCGAGGTCTGTGTCGTCTTCCTGGACACCCTCACTCTTGTGTTTGAGTTGTACGTCCGGCTGAGGGAAAGATGGCAGTAGGGCAGCGACTTGTGTTTGTGGGTGTGCAGTCGCTTGTAGCGCGCTCGTGGTTGGGGGTACGGACACCAGTAGACGCACTGGTCCCCAGCTAGTCCTGTTTTCCAGTGCCTCACTTTAGAGTGCTCCGGCCAGAGACTCTAGAGGTGCCAGGCATGGGCCTGTAGCTGTGTGTCTGCAGGTGTGGTGTTAGTTGGTCTCCACAGTTGTTTGACTTGTTCTCGTGGAGCGGCAGTTGGACCTTTCGTCCGTGACTGCGAGGCTGAGAGGTTGTTCTTGTGTTGTGTTGTCCGGGTTGGATACTGGCCTGATCAGCCAGTAGTCTGTTCCCGTGTGGTGGCGTCGTTCCCTTCTGACTCGTGCTTTGCTACTTGTCGTGGTTTGAGAGTTTGTGACTTGTGGTCGAGGTTTGACTAGTTTGAGGTGTGCCCTGGTGTTGGCACAGTTGTGACTAAGTTGTGGTTTGTGTGACTTGTCGGTTGAGGTTTTACCTGTAATGTTGTGCCTAAATGATAGTATAATATAATTGTGGTTCAGTGTGGTGTTTACCACCTTCCTGTACCCTTTGTTCGGGTGTTTGTGTTGTGGTACCTCAGAGTAGCAGGTACCTATTTCCTTCGTGGGTTACTTTGTAGTTTTGTGGTGGTACATTGTGTACCAACCTTTTTAGGCTCTCGTGTGTTGTGGAGGTCTTGTGGTTTGACCTGCCACTTGTTATATCTAACCGTTTTAAGTAGATCTTTGCTTATAATTTATTGTGTATTAGTTTGTGATTATTAATTACGTTACCTTTGTGGGTAATTTGCCGATGAGGCTTGTGGCCTAGGCATATTGTGGTTTAGTAGAGCTGTGCTCTGTGGAGGCCGTGTGAGACCTTCCACTTGTTGAGTTTTACTCTTCTTGGGTATGATTCCAATTATAGTTTTAGTGTGTTATGGATTGGCTTTGTGGTAGCCAGTTCTGTTACCTTGTATGTAGTTTCCGATGTAGTGTGGTTTGGAGTATAAAGGACCAGCTCTTTGTTAGCAGTCCTGTTATTCAAGTGCTTGAGGTTTGCCTATGAAGCTTGCAGCTTAGGCAGTGATCTGCCTGTGTGGCTTATGGTTTAGGCAACCAGTTGTTGTAGCAGTGTGCCAGTGAGACTGTGGTTTAGGCACTTTAGTAGTTGGGCTGACTAATGATTTTATGTTAGTCATGTAGTCCTACTTTTCTTTTGAGAACGTTATGATATTATCATGAGTATGTTTAATTGTTATTTATTGTCATGATGTGAGCATGAAATGGTTTGGCTATTGATGTTGCCAGTGAGACCCATTGGGGTTGAGGTGTTTGTGGTTACGATATTGTTTTGGGTAGCCCCTACTGAGCCAGTGACTTGTTGAGGCTCACTCCCCTACAGTTCTTTTCAGGGCTTGCCGTGTGTTTGGCTTGCAGCGGTGTTGTGTCAGACTTGTACCACCAGCAGTTGTTTAGTAGTTAGTGTTGTGTGAGCTTGTGCTCTCTCGGTGTATGCCCCAGGTAGTTGTACTCTTTTAATTGGACATGTATTAATGTAATGGGATAGTTGTACAAATCAGTGAACAGATATGAGCACATGTACTTTCTTGTGTCTTATATTCTTGTGGTTTGTCTTTTATACTCTTACTGAACACGTGTGTGAGATATCCCTTGCGAGACTTCGGTCCGTTCGCGGGAGGCGGATCTGGATATGGAGCCTTATTGGGCATAAATACCTCGGTCCGTCACACACTGTGTCGCCTCCTCTAAGAAAGCGACAGTGACCATGTCGCCTTCTCAGACATAGAGTGACCTACGCCCTGTTTGGGTTCATTCCCGCTGCGTCTCTGAGTTTCTTGGCACCTGTGCTGTTCCTAGCACGGTCCTACACTAGCCGTTCACTTAGTGCTTGGCACTGGAGGGTTTGTTCCATTAGAAGTTATTACGGTTACCTGGGACCCCCATCCCCACGCACTAGTTGAGGGAGTTCTCTAGGCGGAGGGTATGCTCGAGTCACCGACTCTGGTAGCTAAGGGGAAAATGGTGGTGGATGGCGACGTTGAGTCATTTGCAGAGCTCTCTTAGTTGGTCTGGGACGCTGAGGTGGTTTGGTCATTCATCTGATGCAGATCAACTAGTCCTCCTCATTGCCTCACTCTACGAGATTTCGGGACCATCTAGAGGGGCCAGGCGTGGGATCAAAGTCCGGCCAGACTACGTCAGTTGTGTGGTTACTTTTAGTTCTGCGGTCTCACTTCGACGGGAGGTGGTAGACCCAGACTGGTGGTCGAGGGTAAGGTGCATGGCACTCCTGACCGGTTGACTAGTGGTAGCTATTCTCCATGGCTAGTGTCTTTATCCAGACAGTTCTCTCAGTCTGTATTTACAGTCTTAGGGTTCGTCCAAGTGTCGTGGTTACACGAGTTTTTAATCCTGACGTGTTTAGACCAATGGCCGTATAGTTTACTTTCACTTCCGCACTTACTCTGTTAGTATAATAGATTATCTTACTCACTTTCCTTTAAAATTATATATTTATTATATTTGTTAGAATCAGTGAGAGATTAGTAGTCCCTACTGGACTTCTTCGTGAAGCTCATTCCCTACTTTTCAGGTAAAACTTCACAGCAGCACCTTCCGAGGTAGGCAGAGGAGATTGGGCCGTAATAGACAGCGTCTTCCTTGAGCAGTGTTCCCTTAGTACTACTTGGCTCTTCACCCTTAGGGTATGCCCTTAAGGGATCTGATATCCCCTCTTTTCAATACTTGTACCTTGTTACTTGAGACCGTACCATACTCGTACTTTGAGGTGGACACTTTCCTTCACTTGTTAAGTACATTTTTAGTGTTTGTTGTCGTCATTTACTTTTCTTATACTATCTTGTTAGATTGGTTTGTTAGTCCTTCGGGTCTCCGAATCTATGGGCGGCGGCACCAGTGGTCGGGTTTTCGGCGGAAGTTGGGGGTTCAGGCGCCGGAGCTGTTACATAAATTGTAGAAGTGTGAGAGCTTAAGATATATTATAGTGTTAGCTTCACCATTATCACAAGTGAAATAAAGTAAAAGTCCTTTTCACATATAAAATGTTATATTTTAAGTAACTCTTTCACAAAAATAGAAAATCTCATTCATCTTAATGAATGTAAATGATATTTTGGTGATTATTTAATTTTTTTTCTACGAATATTATTGAACAGTGAAAAATATTTTTATCAAGATGAAATATGCACTTAGATTATCATAGAAAGAAATAATTTTATGGGGGAGGAGAGAGAGAGAGAGAGAGAGTAGAATTATATAATTTAGAAAATCCGACAGAAAGAGAAAAAAAAATGAAATAGAGAGGAGTGAGAGTTTGTCTGAGAAGAAGAAGAGAAAAGATTGAGTGAGAGAGTGAGTCCAATGTAGCGAAGGAAGAGAAAATATTGAGAGATGAGAAAAAAAATCGATTGAGAGAGAGAGACAGTCAACTCCGTCGAAGAGAGAGATAAGAGTTCATTAGAAGAAAAAAATGATTAAAATAAAAATAATTTACTTCTATATATGATTAGTAGTATAGTAACATATAATTTTTTATATGATATTATAACCCATAGTTACGGCATACAACTCATGTTTGTCATATCTCATATAAGTACTTAAATCGACTTGCATACCAGAAGGCGGGTTAGATTAGTTGCACCACACAATGGCACGCGTGTTTGCCCGGTGGATGGCTCGGACGTGCAGACTGCAGAGCGGGAGTAGGACACCGAAAACGGCAGCGCTGCTCATCAAGGGTGGAGATGTGTGCTGTGATGCGTCGCAGGGGTGCAGAGGTGGCCACGGCTGAGCCCGCTGAGGAGGCAGTTTGGAAGAGGAGGAGCCCGCGATCGCCGGCACCGGAGAATAGGGACGTAGCGGAGGTGGCCAGGGAAAGAAACAACCCCGGTCTCTAAACCCCTATTCTCATCTCACTTGAGAAATAATGTATATTAAATTAGACACACTCAACATAAATGTGCCACCTCCCCCAGTCCACCTTTAAATTTAAAAAACTTAGAAATGAAAAATATATTAAATATCCCTAAATGTAAATGGAGGCTTCTCTCTCTCTCTCTCTCTCTCGGCCAATGCCACATGGAAGTTTACATGGCGACTCATTGTTGACATGGCATTTTCAGTATTTGTGGAAGATTTTAAGTTGTTAGTAAGTTAATCATTTCTGACACTTAACTAGAGATGAACTCAACTGATGGTAATGGCAGGGGTATATATGATGCAATATACTCAACTATAGATGCACTTCCACTTGAATAAAAAAAGAAAAAAAATCATGTACATGAAACAACCAGCGATCCTTGGATCATTTCCATCACACTCATCCTTAACAAACCTGCCAATTAATTAGTTTCTCAGGATCTCATGTCATGTGTGAACTAAGTTGAACAAGGGCCTCTCTTTACAAAAAAAAAAATTGAAAAAAAAAACACGGTACAGCAGATACTTACACAATAATCTCAAACATAAAATTTGATCTATGAATTCTCATCCAGTTTAGGTTCATGATTTTCACCATTAATTTCATTGCACTTGGGAAAAGGTAGCTGTTGCCGGATGCGATTGGCAAGGTTGACTGTTTCTTGACTTAGTTTCAGGGGCTTCCTTAAAGAACTCTGCAGGGGCGTCGATAAATATCAGTGGCTTATGTAAACAAAATGCAGTTTGTATGAGAGAGAGAGAGAGAGAGAGACTTACCTCTGAAGTCCACAGGCAGTCATTGTCCTTGCGGGGAATGATATGAAGATGGGTCTACGGATAACAAAATCACGAGCATAAGACAGAGGGGTAAGAATGAGATCTTAGAAAGATCTTCAGGTCTGTGCCTTCGATTAACTTACATGGAATACTACTTGGCCTGCAGCAGCACCACTATTCACAAGCAAGTTGAACGAATCTGCAGCCCATGTACAAGAAACTTTGAAGTAATAGACAAACAAATCTTAAGCTTTTTATGTAAGTAGGAACAAATCAAAAGTTACGGACCCACATTTTACGACAGACATGTTTACCAAGGGTTCAACAGTTACAAGACAGCCAAATAGCCTCAAAACTAGCCATCTAAAGTGTCCTTTTTCGTCTGAAAGCAAATGTTGATCCCAGTGGTACGTCTGCAAATTTATATCATCCAGTTACTCTCCCCCACATTGCAACTCAAGTTTACCTAATATTTTCTTTAGGCCAGAAAGATGTTTCACTTAACGGACTAAATTTTTAGACAATATGTTGCTGGGAGGAAATATACACTGCACCTTTTATCGAGTTATGGATCTTGTACTTCATACACTCGTGTCAGTCATGTGTTCCTACAAGTACATGGATGTTGATTCCCACTCTCTATTCAGATAAATTTTCTCTACTAAGAATCATCAATATTTGGTTATTTTCAGTAAGACGTGATCTCTTCATTAATTATTACTATTTTCTGCCTTCATATGAAGCATTTAATTCCTACTTTCATGTGAATATCAAATCTTGTTCATGATATGAGGTCTCCAGAATCCAGATTCTCATTCCGTCATACACCCTGACAAGAATCACAATGCACAAAGAACCAAGACAAGCGAAAGAACACTATCATTCTCACTTACTGCATTTTGTAGCTTTCATAATAGCATTGCTCAGAAGAGGTATAGTGGAGCACATAGCTGCTATTACCTGCAAGCAATGTGCCAGTACTGAACGAAAAGTCTGAACCAAAGTGTTCTTGGAACACAAATAAGGGGCAATAAAATGAAGTATGTGTGCAATTGAATGGCCACCAGTGTCATGAAGTTAAATATCTGAAAATACCAGCAGATGTTTCATGTAAAGTAAGAAAGTAACTAAGTAACCTTCTGAAAAGAAGAGTAACCAGGTAGCATCTAAATCACAAAAGATATAATGAAATGTTATAGAACATTCGTGAGTAGCAAAGACACGCATCAATCCACACATTTTACTCTTCTTCCCAAAAAAAATTTGTAGGACAAAATTTCATTATGAGAAGATAAGGTGTACAAGAAGATGATGTCAAACATCATTATAAAACAAAAGAAATAAAGCCATAAAGTAGAGAGCACTGATATGCATGGATCAACAGGATTTCAGATTGTTTTCCTTAAAAAAAATTTTAAATTAAATGTGGATGGTAACACAAAATATATTGATAGCAAAGAGGATGAACAAGTGTAGAGGTATAAACCACAAAAACCTCTATATATATACCCTTCCCCACTAAAGACAACCACTAAGAGAGCACACCAAGATAGTGTATCCCCTTAACTCCCCAATAATAAAAAGAGTGAAGAGTTATGCACTCCCACTTTACAATAATGCGATGCCCGAAAGACCACTTTCTCACAAACAAAAGTAAAAACCCTGTCCTCTAACCTCACCTCCCTTTTGAAAATTCTGCTATTTCTCTCGCACCTTAGGGCCCAAAGAGTGGCATGAAGGATGAGCCACCAAATAATTCTGTCCCCCTAAGCACCCACCTCGTGTGTCACTTGGCGAAAAGCTACTGCACCGCACTGCCCAAGAGACTGCTGGATCCTCTGCCCAATCTCTTCCCATAATGCCTTGACAAAAGGATAAGAAGTGAAGATATGGTCCTCTTCTGCCTCCCCACACAAACAATACTGAGTGGAGATGTTCTGAAGAAAATGGGCCACCCTATCACAAGTAGGTAGCCGGCTATGGGAGATCCTCCGTATGAGCACCTTCATCTTAAGTGGGCTTTTGGGGGCCCACACTTGAGAAAACCATGGGTATCGCAAACCACCATCTGAAAGGGCCTGATAGACTGACCCCATAGAGAACCTACCACCTTTCTCCCACCTCCACACCCAAGAATCGATCGTACCAACCTAAGGAAATCCAGAAGAAAAACTAAGAGGTTCTCCAACTGCTCCATCTCCTATGACGAGAGAGACCGCCTAAAGGCGGGGGGCCAAACACCCCCTAACAATTGGTCATCATACGCCTGAGCCACAGAATCCCCAGGCCTACCTGCTATAACAAATAAAGATGGGAATGCCCCTACAAGAGAATGAACCCCACACCATCTATCCTGCCTAAACAAACATCTATAACCGGCCCCCAACTGCCAACTAACACTAACTCTGACGAACTCTACTCTCTGCGATATACCTTTCCAGATAAGAGAAACAAGATACAAGCATGTAGGGAATACATCCCACACCCATAAGACATCATCCTCTGCCCCCAGCCTCCACAGCCACTTACTAAAACAACACCAAGTTGAAACTTGTAATATTCTCGATACCCACACCCCCCGCTTCCTGAGTCCGACAGACTCTTCCCCAGGCGATAGCATGTCACCCTCTTACCCTACTTCCATTACTATGCCAAAAAAAAAACCTTGCCTGAATGCCCTCCAACTTCTTCGCCACTGACTTCGAGAAACTGATGAAAGATAGGAAATAAATCGACAGACTATCTAGCACTAATTTATAAAGAACTAGCCAGCCCCTATATGAAAGCAGTTTAGCCTTCCACCCGCCAGTCATAGTTGTCAAGGCGAACGCCTAGGTGGCGCTTAGGCGCCGCTTAAGCGCTAAGGAGCTACTTTAGCCGCTTAAAAACACCCCGCCTTTTTAAGAGTTAAAAAGGCACCCCAAGGCGCCGCTAAAGCGCCCAAGGCGCATGCCAAGCGCGCTTGGGCGCGCCTAAACCCGTTAGGGGTCCGCGATATCCCGCTTAGACAGCAGATCCGAGTCGATTTTCAGGTATCTGATCTAGCCCGTGGTAACCTTGCCAGGGGCTGAGTCCAGCCCGATTTCAGGAAACATCTTATTTACCTGAATATTATTTAAGTAAATGTTAGTATTTGTAGTTTCATTTACTTAAGATATTATATATAAATAAGAAAGTACCCCTCATTTGAATCCAATAAAAATATCAAAAAAATCATATATCTTACCAACAAAAAGTCAACTCTCTCCTCCAAGAAGAAAATCGTAATTTTGGTGATTCTATCAAAATAGCGTCTTTCTAATCCCTCATAATTTAACTTAACTAAAAATTTCATAATTCAAATAAATCACATAAAATATTAAAAATTTAAAGTCCGGTGAAAAAAATCAAACGTACATGTGACTTCTCCAAGAGATCCACTCTCCTACTGACAGCACTTGATCTGTCCGAGACCTCTCAGGATTTGGTCAAACCTAAACTATCATCACTCATTTTCTAGTTTCTTTTCAATTTTTAGACATATTATGGGATTATGTATTGAACTCATTTAATTTTTACTTGTTTTCAGTGTTAAGATATTGCACTTCCTATTTTTATTTAACATATTTACATGTTTGTGTATTTATTGGTTTGTTTTAAAATTTGAAAATTAGTTTTCTGATGATAGGATGATATTTGCACTTCTTGTTCTTATTTAGTGTGCTTATTTATTTGACGATGTTAATTAAGATTTTTTATGACTTTATGATATATAATGTGAGTTTGCTTACTTTTAATTTAATTTTTGTTGTTTTCATATAATTTTGACCTTTTTGTTGTGACATTTTATTTTTTTACAAGTTTTTTTTTGTGATACATAGCTATTATCCATATTTCTCAATTTATGTATTATTTTAATAATATATCTGCCATATTATGATATGTCATTGTCTTTATGTCTGTCATATTATGATATTTTTTATTGAAGCCTCGTCATCGTATATATTTTTAGAGACATAAATATCATATAAGAGGGACACTTGAAAATAGCTCATACTTGGTTCCGTCCTAAATGCCTAGGCACCGCTTAGGCGGGCGCCTAAGCGCTTAGGCAATCCGAGACCCCAACTACGCCTTGGTCGCCTTGACCAAGGATGGCAGAGTCAGGTCGGCTGGGTGAGTCGGACCCAGCCGACCCCGACCCGGGTCGGGTCGGATCCATGGATCCGGCCGACTCCAATGGAGTCTGGCCGACCCTGGATCGGCCATGCTTAAAAAATGTTAAAAATTGAAAAACAAATCAGGAAAAATCCGGAAAAAAAATCATAGAAAATCAGAAAAAAATATTTAAAAATATATAATAATAGAACATATTGAGTATATCCATAGTTTAGTTACACATATGTTCATATTACAATCCAGAGCAATGGTAACTATGATACCTTATTTACTTGAATATCATTTAAGTAAATGAAACTATTTGTAGTTTCATTTACTTAAGATATTATATGTAAATAAGGAAGTACCCCCCATTTGAATCCAATAAAAATGTCAAAAAAATCATATCTCTTACCAATAAAAAGTCAACTCTCCCATCGAAGAAGAAAATCACGATTTCGATGATTTTAGCGAAATGCTAACTTTCTAATCTCTTATAATTTGGCCTATCTAAAAATTTGATAATTCAAATAAATCATATAGAACACTAAAAATTCAAAGTCCGGTAAAAAAAGTCAAACGTGCATATGACTTCTCCAAGAGAGCCACTCTCCTACTGACAGCACTTAGTCTGCTTGAGACCTCAGGATTTGGTCAAACCTAAGCTACACTCAAAGTCATGAGAATTATCACTTTTAAATTTCTCAATTAAAAAGTAAAAAATCTCATGAGTTTAGGTGATGATAGCTTAGGTTTGACCAAATCCTGAGAGGTCACAAACAGACTAAGTGTTGTCAGTAGGAGAGTGGCTCCCTTGGAGAAGTCATATGCACGTTTGACTTTTTTTACCGGACTTTGGATTTTTAGTGTTCCATATGGTTTATTTGAATTATCAAATTTTTAGATAGGCTAAATTATGAGAGATTAGAAAGTTAGCATTTCGCTAAAATCACTGAAATCACGATTTTCTTCTTCGATGGGAGAGTTGACTTTTTATTGGTAAGAGATATAATTTTTTTGATATTTTTATTGGATTCAAATGGGGGGTACTTCCTTATTTACATGTAATATCTGAAGTAAATGTCATTTACTTAAATGATATTCAGGTAAATAAGGGGATCCTGACAACCCTGCCTGAAGAGGATCCTGAAGGTAACCTAAGGGAATCGGCTACACCAGATGGAATCAGGTGGAGTCGAGCTGAGTCGGCCCGACTCCACCCGATTTCGGTCGACTCACCCCGATTCCACCTAGCCACATGGGTGGGTCGTTGTTCACCCACTCAAGTCGAGTCGCCAGGGGCCGACCCGACTCAGAGTCGGCCGACTCCGCTCTGAGTCGGCCGACTTTGCCATCCATGGCCTTGACAACTATGCTGCCAGTCTGGCCTTAAATCTACTAACCACCCCCTGCTAGTCTCTGCAATGAATTCCACCTGGAGAAAGAGGAAGACCAAAAATAGGATAACAGAAAGGACCCAATCTAGCACCCAAACATAAGGGCTGCCCTTAAAATTGTTGCCTCTTCCATGTTGATCCCAACCACTTGACTTTTCCTATAATTCACCCTCGGCCCCGTCATATCTCGTACCATCCGTAACACCAGACTAGCATCAATGAGCTATTGATTATCATCAGCCAAGAATAAAATAGTGTCGTCAACATACTGCAAGTGAGAGATACGGATATCCCAACCTATCTGGAAGCCACAAATAACGCCCTCCACCTCAGCTCTTTGGAACAACCGACTGAAGATCTGAGCCACCAGCATAAAAAGAAGTGGGGATAATGGGTGCCTAATCCCTTTCCCACTGACAAAAGAGGCCAAAGGCTGCCCATTAATGAGCATCAAAACGCACTAGATGAAATACATTCTTTGATCTAAGAGATCCACTTCTAATGAAAGCCCATCTTTGCCAACACATGATAGACAATTCCATTTACCCTATCATATGCCTTCTCGAAATCCAACTTGAGAACTATACCTATTTTCCTTTGCATCTTCATAGCATGGAGACACTCATGCGCCACAATAAAATTTTCCTGGATCTATCTTCCCCTGATAAAGGCTCTCTGATACCCATCTACCAATGCATCCATCACCCTCTTCAGTCTTCTCGTCAAAACCTTTGAAATGATTTGTAAGAGCTGTTGAGCAAATTAATTGGCCTTTCTGTAAACTCATGTGCACCTTGCTTCTTGGGGATTAATACCGATAAAATTGGAATGATACAAAGAAGATTTTCCTTAAAAAAATGAATTAGAATCACATAATAAACTGAGTGAGAATTGTTTTCCCACGTGATAAAAGGGGTTTATAAAGATTGTCATAGTAAAATGTGGGGAAAATATAATGTAAAGACTGTCATTAAAGAAATTCCCCATTTTCTTTGTGAAAGTCCTTAGATTGGGATTTTATTTCTGTCAATCCTTGCAGGAATTCTACAATCATTTGGAATGATACAGAGGAAACATTGGAACCACTCAGACAACCATGAAACAGTAGCACTAATATGTAGGCACAATGCTACCATTTGATCAATGCTTTAGCTTTCCAGTTTCTGAATATGAGATTCCCGATGATGAAAATGCCATTTATGCAAAGAATCACGTTAGAATAATATATCAGAAGAGAACCAACTATATAGAAAGGGAGTAGTCATATAACAGATAAAAAACAGATGCCTCATAGAAGCTGGACTTTGGTATGGTGGCTTGGAGTTTGGTTTGAAACAGGGAGAAAAAATCAAATAAAATCAAGTGGCTCAAGAATAGATCTAAGAATTTTTTTATGTGCTATCATTCAATTCAGACCATTTTCTTAAGAACGAGCTGGTCTGGACTGGGACCAGCCTCATGGGTAAAAAACTCAGATCAGCCGAGGAATCAGCTATGGTCAATCCCAATCCTATCCAGATCGGAGCAGCCAGCTCAGCCAATTCAAATGACGCCAATAAAATTAATTTTTAAAATGTAAATGAGTATTTTTTATAAATAAAAGTATTTGTAATTTCAAAAGGTATTTATACAAATACATAAAAATATATTTACAAAAAATATGTTTTAATATATCTCAATGGGCTGATTCACAGCCAAGTTGGTAATTTCAGGCCGTGGACCTATTAATTATTTATTGCCATTTTAGTGTTTTGAATTGGCATCGGGCTTCAAGTAGGGAATCAAATAGGCCACTGCCGATTCCAAGTTGAATCAGTTGATCCAAATAGGGACCAATTCTGCATTCCATGCCATCGATGGCAGAATCGGATCGGGGTACTAGATCGAACCCCGTTGATTCCGATCGAGGGATCTGGCTGATTCTCAGGGAATCTAGTCAATCCAGATCAGACAGATTAAAAAAATTAAAAATTAAGGAAAAATCAAGGAAAATCAGAAGAAAAAAAATCACACAAAATTTTGAAGAACACATACAAAATTCATTGAATATAAACACAGTGAAAAGAAAAAAGATATATCTAGAAGTTTGTAACATGAAATAAATAAAAATACCTTGCCAATTTCACATTTCGGAACCTTCATCCTATGGCTTATGAAACTGAATCGGTGGCCCATAGTCTAATTGCACATATTGGGTATATCCATAGCCAAACAGGGAATTGGCGAGATCTTGAAATCCCCTTTGCATGATTTGCATGCCTCGAGGTGTCGTAAGTCATGCAAAGGTGGACAAAACAGCAAAAAATAAAAATAATAGTACCTCTATAACAAATAAAGTACAAGAGAATACAAATAAATTAATATTAATCAGGATTCTTGCAGCACTACATATTAGGTGTTAATGATATCAGACTAAGTACTATTAGTAGGAGAGTGAGTCTCTTGGAGAAGTCACATGTACGTGTGACTTATTTTACCAGACTTTAGATTTTTAGTATTCCATATGGTTTATTTGAATTTTGAAACTTTTAGTTATGTCAAATTATGAGGGATTAGAAAGTCGGTATTTTGGTGCGATTATCAAAATCACGATTTCTTTTTAAATGGGAGAGTTAACTTTTTATCAGTAAGAGATAATTTTTTGATATTTTTATTAGATTCAATCAGTCGATTCCGATCCAATTTGGCCAATTTTGCCATCCATGTTCCATGCCAGCCATCCCCAATCCAGTTCAGCCAATTCCAAGAGTAGACTGACCAATCCTTTAAAAATGGATAAGTTTTTTTTTAAGAAAAGGGAGAAAAGTTAAAAAATAACAAACTAAGCCGTAATCTTAACAATTAAGTCATTAGAGGGTCCAATGAAATGACATCAAATGATCAATGACTACATTAAAGTTTTAAAATTAAGTCGAAATTAGGTATTCGAACTTTGGAAGTTTGTTCAAATAACTGTGTTTTTATGTTTTTTTCAATAAAAATCATCATAAAACTAAGTTACGAGACCTGCCCCTGAACATTTGGAACTGGTCGGTTCCAGTTCAAGTGGAACTAGCCTCCATTGGCAGGTCCGGCACCAGTCCCAGAACTGGATCCGGTTCTGCAGACCTTGTTCTTAAATAGATGGTGCATGGGCGCACATGCCCATTGGGCCAGGGATGTTCCATTCCTCCCTTCACTCTCATTTACTCTCATATTGGAAAAAGTGGCGAGGGAGGAGTTTAGACAATAAAGGCTCACAACATTTGCCACAGGTTTGGGGGGTTGGCGTATGCATGTGGTCGAACACATTGAAGTGCTCCAGCTGCATGGTAAGACACATTCCTACTGGTTCTGAATAAAGGCCATCCAGTATTTCATGGAACAGTATGGTTATAATCCTCCCCCAGATGTCAAATCCGGGCAGTAGCATACAGCATGTCAATATGTGTGTACATATGATGTACAGATGTACATAACTAGTTTCTGTGTTTCTCTTATTGCATACGTAATGCCAGACAAAAAAAAAAATGATATTGAAAATTATGGTTTAAGAATCTGAGAATGAAAATAAAAGAATGAAAGTAATACGTCTACAAAACTGTTTAAAGATAAAGAAACATTTAATATCATTAGATAACAGTGAAGGGTAAAGGAATACAGGTCAGCAGCAAAGTAATCTGATGTGTCCGTGTGTGAGATAGAGAGAAAGAAAGGACCAAGTTCTCTAACAGTGACAGAGGGGTGAAATGCATTAAGTGGGGAGAGAGAGAGAGAGAGAGAGTGAGTGAGTGAGGGGTGAAATGCATTAAGTGGCAAGAGAGAGAGAGAGAGAGATGGGAGAAGTTAAGAACTAATTAATGACGATTAATTTGTTAGGCAAATAAATGTTTAAAACTATTATTCAAAGACAGTTGTGACTTTCTCCGTTAAGTCTAAGTCTAATGGCGGATATTACCTCTTCACAGATGGTATCAAGAGAGGATATTAAAGAATATCTTCTTTACCGTACAGACAGATGTATAATGGAGGAAGAGAATAAATAGATGAAGTACTCGAATGGGAAAGAGGAGGGAAAATGCTTGAGGGGACGGAGCAATACGGACAAAAGTTGACAGTTGTCATGGTCTCTTTTACATCTAATTGTTTATTGCACATATTATATAACTTCTGTTAGCATTTGGCACCACAACGTTCATAATAGCTGACACCATAGAGGGCAAATCTTCAGGATTTCCAGGTACAACTGGAGTCATGAGATCTAAGAGAATGTGTCCCCTTACCCCCAATCCTGCACGTGGCAGGAGAATCCCATCCAACATAGGGTAGAACTCCTGCCTTAACAGCTTGGACGATCTGTCAGATGAGAACCAATGTCCCTGCCTGGCACTGAGTGGAAGAAATGTCTTCCTGATGCATGAGCAAACATTCCATCTACATGCCTAATGCTGCGCAAGAGGGTGAAAATTCCATCCATGTGGGTGGAAGAAGGCACCAAAGGTCCTCCCCGTGAATATCTCTCTTCCAAGAAATGTGTCTAAGTCAATTTTTTTTCCAATAGCTTAAGAGCTTGTAAATAAAACCATAAATATCCAGTCACTGGGTAACAAAAACCGACAATGTTAATATTTAATACCCACTCCCCAACAAACCAAAAAAAAGTGATGGGATGTGTCAAATCCTGCTTACCTGCTGCACCAAGCCTACTTCATTTCAGCGCCCATGTTTACAGCAGGACACCTTCCCACAAACAGTTATGTAGGTCTCCCCTTATATAACATGACCATCCAATCAAATTGGGTGGCCATGGTTGCAGTCTGCTACCAGCGGATATCATAAGTTAAAAATGTATGGGACCTAAATCCAGAAAACTAGATGTCTTAATCTAATGAATAATTTAATCTTAAATATCTGCAAGTTGCTAATACTTAATTATGGTTCACTATCAAAGAAATGAATCCCAAAAACAGAGTATCTTATGTAGTGCTTCTCTTGTATTTGATTATGAAAACATGGACTCAGAACATGGTTAAAAAACTGCTGCTAGCCTACACAAGTAGCCAAGTTCACAGAGATCAACTTTTGGATAAAAAAAATACATTGTTCTTCAAAACTCAAAAGACATACTTGTAGTTTATGGCAAGCATTCCCCAATAAAATCATAGGCCAGCAAATTCATTTAACAGAATAGTGTGCCCCAGAAGAAGCTAATATATATCTCCAATAATTGATGCAAAAACCACATGATGCTAAATAGAGAAGGAATAATAGCACTTACAAGAGGTGGAGTTGCATCCAAAGAAGAATAATGAGATTTTGGGATAATAAGAGAGTGCCTAAAATGAAAACAGGCAAACAGAAAGATTGGAGTCATGCCATTCAAAAAATGTAAAGATAACAACTATATGTTTACTGTAAGCATGACAAATATATTATGTGTTCCATAAGTGCATCTTCTTTTTGAAATGGTCAAATTGGCCTTTCTCAAATATTCAAGTAGAGAATGGAACCAAGCCTCACATCATCATAACACATGCCCAACAACATAAGGTCACTAGAATCAATGAAGGATTCAAGAATGTGGTTGTCTCTCAACCAGCTGCCTGCCTCATGTCAACCCTCTAAAGGGTGGTAGCAAAGAATGTTACACCAGATCTCAGTTTTATCTCGATGGGGTGAGAGAGAAGAAATGTCAGACTGGGAAGAGTAACAAAGATATATTAAGATTATATTTTCTAGTGACAATTTGTAATGCCATCTGTTTAGCAACTCAACATGAGAAAATTAATGCAATAACAATAAAAAAAAGGTAAGAAGATTTTAAAAAAGGATGTGAATGAGGCTTGTGTTGAACAGATCAACCATAGCTGGGAGACTCCCTCTTAATCGTAGACACTTAATGGCGACCACATCAGTGATCACTGGGGTGGTAGAAGAAAGGGATTGGTTTCAAAAGCCTTAGGCTTGGATGCACCAAAAGCACTAGGAAGGGTTTTGGGACATCCCACAGACCAGCCGGTGCTTGGTGATATCTATGTCACCTGCTTGAACTTTGTCTTTCACTAGGTGTCTTATGGTATACCAAGTTCATGATCAGGACAAGTGTTTTTTTCCTTTTTTCCTGTGGGGGGGGGGGGGGTTGTCGGGTCGGGTCGGGTCGGGTGGGGTGTCTATGAAAAGTGTTATGAGACCAATTGGCTAGTACCAAATACATGGTTTATCCAATTTAGAAAAAAGTGGAATCGTACAATAAAATGCAGATTCTTATTTTTAGTCCCTTCCTACTATGAACCAAAAACAAGTTAGACAAATTCATGACTTGTTTAGAAAAAGAATCATCTGTTACTTCATTTGGCCTACAGTATTAAATCTAATCTCAGGATCTCCCATGCACTCATATTTTTGAAATTCAATGGTAATTCAGACAGAAGAGAGAACTTTCAAAGGTTCAATTGGGCTTTTCAGACAACCAACATGATCACCGAAACTTTAAAGCCAGTTTATGTGAACTATGGGATCTTGAACACTGTCTCCAATAAATGAATATATATATAACATGATGTTGCCTTTTGAATACAAAGAAAAAAAATGATTCTTCGAATTATCATGATGTTCCTTTAAACTAGTAAAAATTTTGTTTTTCAATTGCCAGAGAACATTTGTGGTCTGAAATTGGTGAAGACATTAAACAGGAAACTATAGTTAAAAGCTGTATAAGTCAGATAACTCCCAATTTCAGTAAACTTGCTTCCATGTAAATTACTGGCATAATCACTCCTGCAATTAAAAGCAGAGTGGAGATTATCATGACATCATTTTGCAGTAGACTGATCATACCCACAAGTCAGTGGTTTGGAATCCAAGATGCACAGGCACACGTCATCTTCATAAAGCTGAACATAGAGGGAAAAGGAAATAGAAAACGAGGGTCAGACCTCAAAGAAGATTCCTAAAAGACAGCAATCTACGATCTAAAAGAATGATGAGATGCAAAAATTAATGAACTGTAATGACTAAAGAGTAAGAATATGTTTTAAGGATGAGCCTTCTATAAATATAGTACAATAAAATTAAAATGGACCATAAAATATTATGGTTGATTTAGCATTTTGATAAAGCTTTAAGTGACACTGAGTTCAGTTGGCTCTCTTCAAGAGAACACACTTGTTTCAGATATCTACCTGACAGAGCATGGGTGGATGTTCAGAGATGTGGAATTCATTTAGATAATAAGCAGTGTTTAATGTTGTCAATTTTGAAAAGCCAAACCAACAAAAGGTAGTAGCTCAATTAGATTGTAATTGGAAGTAAAATAAACTTTTATGGGTGACCTATGACTAACTTTTCTTCATACATCAAGCAAAAGTAAAACAGGTCCAGAAGAATCTATTAACATTGACGTACAAAGTGCACTTGCAAGAAGAAAGCCAATCTTTGTAAGCTCCTGATGAAGTATGTGCATTCCACACATCATAGAACTTCCCACGTTAAGGTATATCAACAATGTCCACTTGAGATCTATTAACAAATCATAGAAAAATCCTGAAGTCATCAATGTTATGAGTTTTTTTCTCATTAATTTGGCTGAGGCTAGATCCAGCAAAAAGTCCAAAGATTTGGTAAAGTTTCCGAGTGGCTGCCTTGCTCGATCTCCAACCTCCACAACATATAAATAGCAGACTGAGATAGCTTCCCCCCAGGTAGGTTCTATGGGAAGCACCAAGAGAACACTTACTGTGGTTGTGGCTGCAGATACAACCAGGAACACTCCTCAAAATTTCCCCTAGATATGGAACGTGGTCTCAAACAAGCAGAAGAAACACTTGCGTGAAAGCTACCATTACGATGTAATGGCAGGTCTATTCATGCTATAACTGAAGAATTTAGAAGACAGTTGTGAATTTTCAGAAAACGGTAAAAACCAAGTTCCACGGCGGAAGTGACTTTCCAGATATTACAAATAGAAATATAAAAATAATCAAATTTAAGTACAGAAACGTCCATATTCTTTTCCCTTCTATCTCTGTAACCCTTCAACCTACACAGAATAGTCCGAGTTGAACTGAACAAGGGAAACCCAAAGTGACCTAAGTAAATAGTACTACTTTACAAACGCTGAAGAGTTGAACTTAACAAGGGAACCCAAAGTGACCTAAGTAAATAGTACTACTTTACAAACGCTAAAGGCTCACACAGTATTTGTAGCCGAAGTGCCAGTACCATCTCCCGTCAGTTCAGCAGACACGGAAGTAAACCCATAACCCGGGAATAGAATTAGAAGCGGAAACTAGGATTAAGGGGAAGAAGTAGACATCTTTTCTATCCATCTCCACACTTACCTTCTTTATTGCTAGAAACTAAGAAAAAGATGCAATTTTGGAGCTGAAACAAATAATTTCTCGACGAAGAACGTGGGTGGAATGAAAGGTAAGACACGAATTGGGGACCTTGAAAGCAGGGGACTCTCCCCGAACAATCCTGCAGAAGACGCAGCTGCCCTTCTCCGAGCCACCGCTCCCGTGGTCGGCACCCCCGACATTCCCATGGCAGGGCGACGCCGTAATGGCCCGCCGGGCAGGCGGCCCGCCGGAACCCAGCGCAGGAAGGCGAGGTTCGACCTGGCACAGGTGGGAGCAGATGACGGCCAGGCGTCGCCTCTCCATCTATGCGACGACGAGGACATCGCCCTGCGGTTTCCCATAGACTCTGGCCATCTGGGTGTTTTCCTGGGCGCGACGAGACAGAGAGCAGGTGGAGGGACTAGGGAGGGAAGAGCGGAATCGGAATCCTGCGCTTTGTGAGAATCGACGCCCAGCCGCGGTTGGAGTTGTGTGGAGCGTAGTCGCGGGATCGGCCTCGGCCTATTGTTTTATCGCCATTTCTGCTATTATTTTATTGCTATTCGTCCTCTTGAAGGATGCAACCCTCCCCACCAAAACAAATGGTTTGACACTTTGACTTGGTGGAGGGGGTTCATTTTATCTTCTTTCTATTTCGTTTCTACTTTTTATTTCATATTATTTTAGTCATTTGTAATTAACTAGTACTTGCTACCCTACAAATTAGACAATGAAATTTGGTTAAATTGTTTTAGCACAATACTATTAGATCAAGGTCATATTAATTTGACCGTGATGGATAATACTGACAATGAAAATAAGTAGACATTGGATAAGGTGACAATGAGATGTCGACAACAAGAATATTAAGAAGTCAACAATCAATGACGAACAAGTGTCGATAGCGGTGGTAGTAAATGGGGGCACAGATGTAAAATGGTCCAATCAAATTGTCTATCTACATTGCTCGCAAATTTGTTCGAAGCAAGTATTACGAAACGGTGAACTTCTGATAAAAAGGATTTATCAACCTTGATGAATAATTTGGATAACTTATCAAGACTTTATTAATAGTTATTGATGATAAATTCTAATAACTCTATCTTCCCTCTCAAGTCTGTGAAAATTTTATCAATCAAATCAAAAATATCATAAATTAGATTATTTAATCTATAGATAATTTATTGGCAGATAAACTATCGAATTATGAAAAGAGCCCCTCTTGTTAGATTCTGGATAGGGAGACTTAGAGTTGGCCCAACCCAAGCCCACGCCAGCTCCCATAGAAGCCGGGCATAAAGCTGGCCCGTGAAAGAGCATGGGACCATTTGCCAGTCCGTAAAGTCCCATGTCAGCCCGATGAACAAAAGCAACTCCGTCCCACACCACTATAACACCGGCCAATTCCAGATAATTTTCCAATCTCCTTAATTTGATTTTTGACTCGTGCTTGGTTGAGGTCACTTCTCCGGTCATCTTGTAAGTTTTTTCTTTTTGTAGAAAAAGTCCTTTTTTTCTATCTAGTAGCCAAATTCTCCATCCTTGTCGTTGCCATTAAAGGGTTGGGAACGAGGTTACCAAGTTCATGATGGCCAGTGATATTAGTGTCCCAATTATCTCAGTTCTCCGTTGAACCCACCAGTTCATTTAATATCTTCTTCACATAGTACCTCTGAACTGAACTCCCACATCCAGAACAAACTCCACCAATTTGTAACTAGGGATGTTCATAATACGGTCCAAACCGTAAAATTGAACGGTTCAGTTCGGTTCGGTTCGGTTCGATTTCATGAGCCAAGTGGTTCAGTTCAGTTTCAGGCTAAGAAATCGAAATGAACCGAATATAGATATATAATTATATAAATAATAAAATTTTACAAAAAAAAATGGTAGCGCACCACGCGCATGGTGGTCGCGAGTTCCAGAAAACACATCTTTTTGCCATGTTTTTTAGAAAAATGTCAGAAAAATACCAAAAATGTCAAAAAATGGGATTTCGGTTTGAACCGATTCGGTTCACTGAATGAATTTAGTTCGGATCGATTTCCTCCAAAAATGGAGGAAACCGAACCGAACCGTGTACACCCCTATTTGTAACTGCAACCATCTGACTATATGTTAGTTCTTGTTGTGGTGTGGTTAGATCTGTAACAATAGAGTTAGACTTGGACTTTGAGTCGAATCTGACTAGCACTCTGGTTTAGAGTTAGGATCAGGAGTTGGACTCCAATTGGGACTCTGAGCTAGGCATTAGAAGGCGGTCCTAATAGGATTAGGAGACTATTAAAGTCTCTTCTATATATAGTGGTCGTACCCCAGGAGGTGTTGAGTTGCAACACATGAGATGTGACTGAGGGAGTCAAGTGTTCGGTCGGATGTGCAATCGCCACCGGGAGAAAGGTGTAAGTTCTTTTCTTAATTGAAAGAGAATGGTTTCTCTTTACATCTCCCTCTTCTCCTTTGTGTGTGTGTGTTATTGTGAACTTCACCTTGCATGTCAAAATTCCCCAACATATGATGCTCATCGTGGGGCCTTGACTGAAAGGCGACATTCGAGGGACTCGGCGTGGAGGTTATATCTACAAAGGAAGCGGCCTGTTGTTGGGGCAGCAAGCTCTAGTAGTGGGTGGCGCTCATATAGGCGTAGGGCAATGTTCAAGGGGCAGTGCAGAAGCAGGCACATCGTAGTGCTCTCAACAGTGGCTGGCGGGGCTGAGGCAGCGCTGCTCAACCTTTTTTGTGCTCGAAGGGCCCTTAGACAAAGGCCGGCGCGGTGAGAGAAGCAGCCTCCATGCAGAAGGTTGGCGCATGCTATAGCGGCAAAGGCCAGGGACGAGGCCAACAGAGGCCGCTGACAAGGAGGCCGGCACAATGGGATTGCAAGAGCAACGACGACTGTTGGTGTACTAGGTGTCTTCAGCGGAGCAGACGAGTAGCCGATGGCGACGACGATGGCTGTTGGTAGGGAGGCTAGTGGTGGCGGATGCAGCGGCTAGGGTTTTGTTCCTCCTGGGCTTCGTTCGTGAGGAGGAAGAAGGAAGGAGGGGAGAGTGTTGCCCAATTAGTAGTCCTAGAAGGGGGGTTGAATAAATTGCTAAGACAATTTTTGCATCTCAAAAAATAAATCTTAAACTCGATTGTTAGTGTTAGATAATTGCAGAAATACACACAAACAATTAAGCACATATAAAACACTGATTTATTATGGTTCGACACTGAGTCTCCTCTCGGTCCTACATTTAGTCTCCAAGAACACTTGGGATTTTATTAACCGGGATACAGTCCCCCCAATAGGCATATAACACCTAGCTCTTCATTGGTCTTCCCTTCTACACAAGGGGAACAACATCTAGCTCCCAATTGGTCTTCCCTTTTACACAAGGGAACACTGAGTACAATTCATCAGCTGGACAAATCACCCAGCACACTGTCAATCTTCTCTTCTACACAAGGGGAACAATGCTTGAACAACAAGCCTTCTCTTCAACCAAAGAGGCACAATCTGTATCTCAACAAGATATCTAAGGTCCTTAGACCAAGATCATTATGAACAATGAAGAGGCTTGATGTGAGACGACACCTAAAAGGATCAAAATATACAAGGGATCACTCTCTTAAACGAACAACAAATCTCTCTCTAAATATGAAGTGTTTGTAAGAATGTAGTGAGAGAGAGAGAGAGGGTGAAATCTAGAAGATGTTGGCTTCAACACTCAACTTTCTTTTCTTCACACGAGTTGAGGGATGGCTAGCTTGCTCTTTGATCCGTCTCTCAAACTCTAGATCATTTTTTTTTTTTTGTGAATGCATCATCTCCTTCTTTTGTAGACTCCTTTGGGAACATATCCATTGAGATGTTCGTTAGAAACTTGTTCTTCGTCAGCATGTGCATGTTTCCAGGGCGTTAGTAGTGTCTAATGTATGCTTCATGTGAGTACCAGATATCTGCAACATTTAATGTACAAAGAGAGGTGTTAGGTGTAATATCCTGAATGTCTGGATCGTAGTTTACGAGGTTTGGGGGCCAGTGTGTGGCCCATTGATTGAGTTGTATGTGTATATGTGTGTTTATAGCCTTGTGTAGCAAGGTGTGAGGCTGGAGGGTTGGGAAATCCCAGCCCAACAGACCTCTAGCGGGTTCATTAAGAACGCGACCAAGGTAGACGTCGCGATTCTTCATGAACACGACGACCTGCTACGTCGCAATTTAAGACCGCCTTCAAGGTGCACATCTGCATGCGTGACGCATGTCGCATAGCGGGACATCGAGGGTTTAATTGCGACGGTGGGGTACGTCACGTTTCTAAATGCGACGGCCTGATATGTCACGATTTAAACTCTGTGTATTTTGGGCTTCTACCCTTGGCCGAACAGTGCATTTGCACTGCTCAGCTGAGGAGGGGTTTGCTAAGGGGATTTGGGGCGACTTTGGGTATTTTGTTGTCCGCTCGGCGTGGTTCCAGCACGAGGAGGTGCTTCGGAGTGCGAGGAACCTCTGGGCGGCGGCAGTTTTGCGTTTCACCTGTTGGTAGGGGACTTTTCCCTTGTTTTTATCATCTCCTTGATTGTGTGGATCATAACTTGGTATAAAGAGTTCGCCTAATGGATCGTGCATGGTAGTACCACGTGTAGGGTACTATGTGAATGGCTACTTCCTGTTTTTACATCATGTATATGTGGATTGTGTGATTTCCGGAATGAAGTTACAGGTTTTTGTTCTTCAGTCTGAAAGGTGATGGACCCAGACGTCGCGTTTCAGGTCTGAAGGCGATGGGTTAGTCCGTCGCTATTTAAGCTCAGAATGGCGACCACTGTGTCAGACACGTTTCATATTGTGGCCATCCGATCTCTGGAGTTCTGTGGCCAGTCTGACTATTTCTTGTGGTACACTACTTGGGCAGTGTTTGCTATGCAATGTAGGGTTTGTAAGGGGTGTGTTGGCTTATACTGTGATTGGAAACGATGGGTTTTGCTTGGATTTGTGTGCATAGCAGGTTGGGTTGTAACGCCTTTCGCGGTTACCACTCCAGTCGATTACCCCAGGTTCTTCGTGAGCCAAGCACCAGGTGCTCGGGGTTTGTCCCAGTACGGTGTGTACTGTCAAGGTCTGTGTCGTCTTTATGGACACCCTCACTCCTGAGTTTGAGTTGTACGTCCGGCTGAGGGAAAGACTGCTGTCACATCCCGTCATTCAATATTTTCGTAAATGTCGAGACGCAACTAAACAGAAAATCGAGAACAGTTTTAAAATTTTTCGAGCAGGCATTGCTCAGGGTCATGACTTAACATAAAAATATAGAGTTAACAGTCGTTCCTCAAAGTTGAGGTATTTACATGATTCCCAAACCGTAATTCAAAGGTCAGACATGACAAGTGTTGATCTCTCAGCACACAAGTCCCGTTGCCCCGCCTTCTAGAACTGATGTATACCTGAAAAAAGAGTAGGTATGAGCAGTCTTGCCCAGTATGATTTATCCTCTAATAACAAAGAAATAGATATCAGAATCAAGGAAAATTTGTTGCACACAAGGATAACAATTAACAGTGTTCGAGAAAGGGAAGAATAATTCAAATCAAGATGTACAGTATTAAACCATGCAAGATTAAATCGATACATTAATGAACTGAATCAAAACAACGAGTGTCAAGCACATAATGACATGCCATCATTATCAAACGTGTAACCACTATCTAGCAGTCCATTGAACACGTACTGACAGTAAGTGCAACTCAGTTAAGTCATGATGATGGGAAACAAGAACATATAATTGAATATTCATCAATCAAGTAGTAGATAGTGTCTGATGCTGAGACACTAAGTATGTCCATTCTCGGTGGGACATATTCGAATAGACCGATTCAGTGGCCGGGTTTGCATGATCCATTCTCGACGGGTATATTTGAATTGACCGATTCAGTGGCCAAGTTTGGAAGATCCATTCTCGATGAGTATATTCGAATAGACCGATTTAGTGGCCGGGTTTAGAAGATCCATTCGCAGCAGGCATATTCAAATCATGTCCGATTCAGTGGCCGAGTTCAGTGTTCCTCCCAAGGACTTGAACTTGCCCCAATAAGCATCTTGATCCAGTAGAGTCTGAAGACCCAAACAGTAAGTACACATTCATTATTGTTATGTTCCCAGATAGTTATGCAACACTTTGGAGTTTCAAGGATAAGGCACATGTAAAAGACTGTATAAGAATCTCAAAAGAGTTGGAATTATTAGAATTTCAAGGGATAACACAATTATGCAATATGAGAGGTTTATGATAGTGAACCAAATTCAATGTGTAATTCTTTCAGAAGTCAATCAAGAGTCGATGTATCAAGTCGGTTTGCGAATCAAATGTTAAACAGAATTTCCAAACGATATTATCATGTCGAAACACCGGTCGTAGTTACAAGACAGTCTAAACTTACAAGTTATAGAGATATCATGTAGCATTTTCTACTCCTTTTTAGGCTTTAGAGAATAGCACTGTGATATGGTACTTAGGCTTACTTAACATCTTAAGTCTCAAACTTTTTTATCGAAAAGTCAATGGAAGAATACATCACAAAGATAGTCATGAAATCAATATGGTCGATCGAACCATTCAATTACTAATTCTTATTTAGAATTGGAGATAATATCATATCAATGTAAAAGTCATATTAATGTAAAATAAGGGATGAGCAGGTTTGACTTTTCTTTCAATAGGAGAGGGCTCCCTTGGAGAAGTCATATGTGTGTTTACCATTCTTCGCTGGACCTTGGATTTTTAACATTCTACTAAGTTTATTTGAATTATGAGACTTTTAGGTAGGCCAAATTATGAGAGATTAGAAAGACACTATTTTGATGGAATCGCCAAAATCGTATTTTTCTTCTTCAGTGGGAGAGTTGACTTTTATTGGTAAGAGATATAATTTTTCTGATATTTTTATTAGATTCAATTATTCAAATGGGGGGTGCTTACTTATTTACATGTAATATCTTAAGTAAATGAAACATCAAATTATAACATTTACTTAAATGATATGGAATGTAAATAAGGTCTGAGTTTGCAGTCTTGCAGGGTTTCTGTTGACACTTCTGGAAGAAACAGTTCTGCCTAAAAAACTGTAAAATCGGTCGACCAAAATGGCAGGGTCGGTCGACTGACCTAGCTAGTGCTGGAATCTAGGTTTTGACTGTGGAATCGGTCGACCGAAATAACAGAATCGGTCGTCCAAAATAGCAAAATCGGTCAACCGAAATGGGAAAGACGGTCGACCGACCTAGCCAATGCTAGTTGTTGGGTTTCAGAGGAAGAATCGGTCGATCGAAATAGGGAAGTCGGTCGACCGACCTAGCCAGGACTGGTTTTCTGGGTTGGGACTGTAGGATCGGTCGACTGAAATGACCAAGTCGGTCGACCGATTCTAGTAAAAACCAGAATCATAAAAACTTTAATCGCACGGTCCAAATATGCTGGGAATAGAAGTGAACAATCAAGAATGATAGAGAGGAACTTACTTATCAATTGGGTATGGCCGTCGGGTGGAGATGAACTTCCTAAACTCCTCATCTCTCTTCTTTCTCTCTCCTATAGCCTCTTTCTCTCTCTTCTTTGCCTCTGCACCTACTCCCTCTCTTCTTATTTCCTTTGCACCTGTTGCTTTCTATCTTTTCACTCTTTTTATTGCATGGGGTGGTTTGAAGAAGAAGGTGATGAAGAAGAAGAAGTGTGAAGAAGAAGAAGAATTGTGAAGAAGAAGAAGAAGAAGAAGAAGTGTGAAGAAGAAGAAGAATTGTGAAGAAGAAGAAAAAGCACTAGAGGAAGCCGCCGAAAGATGTAGCAGAAGAAAAAGTGAAGGAAGAAGAAGAGGAAGGGGGGGGGGAGTTATAACAGCTAGCCCTACAGAGGGGGAGGATGCTTATCCTCAATCACTAACCTCACATGCTGCCATGACCCTTTGTAGATAAGGATTAGCCAAAGGCCAACACCTATCCTTTTGCTTACGTAAATAGGCTTACGTAAACCGGTTATGTAATTCAGATTTAATTCGTTTAGGTTCTTTGGGCCACTACTTTTATATTTAAATGATATCTAATTGAGATGAAATTTCAAACATAAGCTAATTAAGATATAATCCAAATTATGGTGATTTTTATTTAGTTTTTCAGATTAATTTTCCGTCAAGTGGAAATTGCCCTAAAAAATCATTATGTCGGCTTAATCTGGATATCTATGCATCAAAAATCCAGAATAGATATATTTTTTAGATCAGTACATTTTTTTGGTAATTATGGTATTGTTAGATTTTACTTTTGTTACCAACAGAGTAATATTTCTACTTGTTGTGCTTTGGGGGTTTGTCCCAGGCAGTTGTACTTGTGCTATGACTTTAGCTCAGAACTGAGTATGTACATCTCATGTGAATACGAGTAAGATATGGAATCTCTTATATGTTCAATGTGTTCTTTTATATTTCCACGGACATTTGTGTGTTGATATCCCTTGCGAGGCTACGGCTCGTTCACGGGAGATGGAGTCATGTCGGGCTCGTTATTAGGTTAACGGGCCTGAAGGGCGAGAACTGTCACATTAAGTAAGAGAGATCATACATCAGTCAACACCCATAGATTTTCTGCAGAAGTCTGCATTTCCGACTAACAACCTGCTATTCTAGGTAGTTGCTTTTCTATCTGGTATGAAATAAAGGTCCTTCAAGAACACGCATAAGGTGAGAATGTATGTTTAAGTATGAAAAGTATTGCCTGTTATATTTAATGTCTGAGATATGCATGAGATATTGCATAAAACACATGAACCAGGTTTTCAAATAAAACAAGTAATTTGCACGCCAAAAATATTTTTCTAGATAAACGGTGTAGCTATGAAGATAAGTGAATTCTATTGAAATTAGTTTTGAGTTATTGGTATCAATAAACAATTTGTTCACTAATTGAAAATATATAAGTCAAGTGTTCACTAATTGATATGACATATGACACATATTCAATAATTGATGAGTGAATAACGCTAATCAGAATAGTATAGACCAAGTATTCACCAATCAATATCTAAGTGATCGATGAGTGAATAACGCTAATCGAAACAGTATAGACCAAGTATTCACCAATTGATATCTGAGTGATCAATGAGTGAATAATGCTAATCGAAAAAGTATAGACCAAGTATTCACCAATCAATATCTGAGTGACACCAATCGAAACAATACAGAGTAAGTGTTCACTAATCAATGGAGTGTATATCAAGCGGAGTGACGTTTAGTAATCAGAACACAATGTCTTGACTAATCATTATATCCATTCAGTCAATAATCAAAACGTCTATAACGCTAACCAAAATGAATCGGGTCACTTTTTTCACCAATCAAAACAACAATAACGCTACTCAGTATGGTGTTCACCAATCGGAACATAAATAACATTAATCGATATGAGTCACACCACTTGGTCATTAATCAATATGGTGAGAGACAAGTGTTCACCAATCGGAATGTGACTTTCACCAATCGAAAAGGTGCTCACCAATCGGAAGACTACTGAATCTTTGTTAAGTAATCAAAATGAACTTTAAAGATGTTCAACAATCGGTGTAACACTTTAAACAGTAATCAATAGAAACTCTCATTCTCTAATCAGAAGAATACTTAAACATCAATCGATAGACATTTCTTGTTCATGAATCGATGCACAATTATTTACCAATCGATGTACAATTGTTCAAGAATTAATACATAATTTGTTCAAGAATCGATACACAGTTTGTTCAGGAATCGATACACAGTTTAACATCAATTAGTATGAATCTTGTTCTATAATCAATATGGACTTAGACAATATTATAAATTACTTGAGACTGAGTTTTGAAGTACTTACACTGATAATCCTTAGAGTGATTATTTTACCTTTATTTCATGCTGACAGACTTAATGAAATAAAGAAGGGAGACAAAGAAGTCAACAGAAAAGAATTATAAAGAATATTTCTCTCTAAGTTAATAAAATCTAAGATTATTGGATTTGATTTGAGTCTATTTTGGGCCTAGTTCTCGATCTAAATACACTTGTTGGGCATCTAGGTCCAGGTGGAGCTTGGATCTGAAAACCGGTTCGTACTCATTTAGGATATCAATCTCACACATGTAGGCAATTTGATGGCCATAATTGTTTTGATCATATCAGTGGCAATCGGAGGCAGAACAGGTTGATCCAAAAGTCCATCCCTAGGTTTTTAGATGCTCCGAACGTGTTGGACGGTGTGGATCAAGCAAATTCTACTCTGATTGGGAGATTTATATAGGACTCTAATTGGGAGATTTATGTAAGAGGGTGTGGAGATCAACGAGGATTGCAGTGATTGGTTGGATCAAGGTTGATTGTAAGCATCAATGGCAAACATCGGGAGCACATGTCATAAGATAGCAGAAAAGGTCACGAGCTTCTCCGTGGAACCTTTCAACGGTTACAATAATTTTACAATGTGGCAACAACATGTGAAGAACACATCTTGATGCGAGAAGGACTAGTGAAGGCTCTAAACGACAAGGTAGAGAAACTAGATAAGTTATCAACTAAGACATGGCAGAAGATGCAAGACTTGGTGAATAATACGATTTAGTTGTTCCTAGCAGACAACACATTTTGAGAGGTGATTGGCTTAGATGATCTGGCAGCCATCTAAAAGAAGTTGGAGAGCAGGTACAAGTCTAAATCATTGACAAATTGGCTATTTCTAAAAAGAAACTATATGGCTTGAAGATGGAGGAAGGAGGAAGACTGAAGGCTCATCTAGACGACTACAAGATGATTCTAATGGAGGTGCTTGCCAGAGACGTGAAGATCGACGAAGAGGACAAAGCACTCTTCTTGTTGGCTTCATTACCTACATCATACTATCATATTGTGACTACATTGCTGTTTGGGAAAGATACTCTCAAGTTGAAATGATGTAATCACTTCGTTGCTCATGAACAAGTCATGATAGATGGGCAACAATGATCAAGCATCAAGTGATGGTGATCTTTTTGTTGCAGGTGGAGGTCAAGGGAAATCTGATGAGAGGCAAGGGGAGTTCCAAATCATAAGCTTCCTGGACGTGTTACTATTGTGACAAGGAAGGCCATATGAAGAGGGATTGTCAAGTGCAAGAGGAGGATGCTAGGTTGCAGAAAGAAAAAGGAAAAGAGAAGGAAGAGGCATCTACAATTGGAGCAGTTGGAGAAGACAACACAGATGAGTTGGTCTTGTACACAACATCTATAGGTGATGGAAATATAGGTTGGATATTAGATTTTAGTTGCTAGTTTCATGTGTGCACGAATAGAGAGTAGTTCAACAATATCAGGCTTGTGATGGTGGCTTAATTCGATTGGCGAACAATATAGAGTTAAGGTCTTCAAAGTAGGATCGGTGTGGATTCACATGTTTGATGGAGTGGTGAATACACTGACAAAGGTCTAACATGTGTCAGATTTGAAGAGAAACCTTATTTCTATGGGAGTCTTGGATTCAAGATGTTACTAATGCACTCTTGAAGGTGGAGCTCTCTAAGTGTGCAAAAGAGCACAAGGTATACTGCGAGGACAGATGATTTATGGTGTGTACAGACTCGTAGGGAGGGTCGACAATGGTATGACTCGAGCACTTGTTTCCCAGGCAAGCAGTATGGATCAACAAAGGACTCAGTCTACTGATGGAAGAGTGTGGAAGAAGTGGGTCACTTTCACTTTAGTGGTCAATGGTGGGCATGGTCTCTCATGTCAACTGAGAGAGGAGGTGCCACATCGAGGCGTATAGTGGTGCTGAGTTGTGCGATGCACTCGATACAAGAATCCAAGTACAAGATGTGGAGCACGCAAGTAGAGCTGGCTGATGGACGACTTGTAGATTCGACACCGGGTTGATTTCCAAGTGGCTTGCGGATTTAAGCCAAGGTGGAGTATGTTGTGGTGTGGCTAGATCTACAATATTATGGTCAAACTTGGACTATGAGTTGGGTTTGACTAGGACTCTGGGTTGGAGTTAGCATCGAGAGTTGGACTCAAATTAGGACTCTAGCTAGACATTAGGTGACAATCCTAATGAGAATAGGATTGCTAATGGATCTTCTATATATAGTGGTCGTACCTCAGGGGGTGGTGAGTTTCAGCACATGGGATGTGATCAAGAGGGAGTCGGGTGTTCAATCAGATGTGCGATCACCAATAGAGAGAAAGATGTAAGTTCTTTTCTTAATTGAAAGAGAACGATTTCACTTTACGTCTCTCTCTTTTCCATTGTATGTATGTTGTTGTGAACTTCAGCTTGCGTGTCAAAGTTCCTCAACGAGTTCTTTTTTCGTTGACTGGAATCCATCCATCTGAACTCTTAACAATCTTTTCTAGAATCTAACTTATAGATTGTCTTGAGGTATTCATCCAAATATCCTTTTTTTCTCAAGTATTTGCTCCTAACTATGTCTCACCCAAATGATTTCTTCCTCCTCGACAACCATGAAAGCTTGTCTATTTCTATTGACTAGTCAGTTATCCCAAGACATCTCTCTCTCTCTCTCTCTCCCAACTGATGGATATGTTCAGAGTAATTTCCAACATATGAGGTAGCTTGAGACATTTGGTTCTCTTTGTTGTCCCCCCATTTGAAATCCCCACATACACTCTCAAGTTTCTTTATAACTGGCCTTTTAATGAAAGTATTGGAGGCATACAACTAACCTTCATGTTGGAATTGCAAATAGGACATGCTTCTCTGTCTACAGATCTTTAGTGAATAGATTGCCCTGACGACTCGCAATAACTTCTAATGACTTCAATGGAATTCCCCACTTCTAGCTCCTCCACCCGTGGCATAAGTACGTAGGAGATCATCGCCACGTAATAAGTGATGGATGGAGGTGCTGGCCTTCTCTAGCTACTTGAAACCTTGCGATCTCCTTGCATAAGAGTTGCACATAGACATAACTAACTGTAACCTAAAATGCCTGCCAATCGAATAGTAAACACCAAACAACCAAGAACTATCCACAATAGGCTTTTGACCATTGGTGGAGAACTACATTCTAATAGTGTATATATGAAAGAGAAGCGCTTGATGCACATTGGAGGGGACACAAGCATTGCACTATCCATCACACCGAGGTGTATACTGAGACTTCCCCTATATAGAAAGGGAATATTGTTGGTCCTCTATACGCCAACTGTTGTCTTATATGTGCTTCAGATGGCCACCATACATGCATACGTGGAACTGCTCAAGGTGTCGTGGGCAATACTTAATTGTGATTCCAACCATGCAAGAAGAGACATCACTACAAGAAAAGTAAGATATATAAACAGCTGAAAACCGTCTACAAAAATTATGAAACCATTTACAAAATATTCCATAAACAACTATGCCATCATCTATAGAGCCATCTACAAAAATTTCATCGACAAAAGATAAATAAACGGCTATTTATAACCATCTACAAAAGTAATATAAATAGACAATTATACAACCATCTATGTACATAAGTAGACAGCTACATCCCCCGTCTACAAAAGTTAGATAAGTAGACAACTATGATAGTCGTCTATAAAAATAACATATGTAGACAATTACTATAACAGTTTACAAAAAAATTATATGTAAACGGCTACAATAATCATCTACAAAGAAAAAATGTAGACAGTTACATTAGCCGTTAGCCGTCTACAAAGATGAGATATGTAGACGATTATAACAACCGTCTACATATCTTTTATTCATAAAAATAAAAATTTATCCTCTGCTCCACCAAGGATCTCGCTTGTCCTCGGCGGAGCAGAGGCTGAAACCTGCTCTTGCCTCCACTTGAGCGCCCCCAGGCCCCAGGTAGGAATCGGCCGTGACAAGCCCGCAACGCCGCTGCTCCTCCTCCCCATGGAGGACATGCAGAACTCAAACTTGCTCCTGCAGAGGCAAAATTTTCTGGCCAAGCCCCAGCCAGTCCTGCAACGGGTCGAACCCGGCTATCACCACCATCGCCGGCGGAAAACCCTCCCTGAGACCAGTCACGGGTAGGAAGCCCTCCACATCTAGTCCACGCGGTCCGTGCTCACCAAAGGGGTGCCAACGAGGCAGATCTCCGAGTCCACCCACTCCCCCCCCCCCCCCCCCCCCCCCCGAAGAACGCCTGGAGGACCACGAGCTCTATGAGGGTGACCCATCCCTTATCACCGAGCCCCGCCATGGAAGTAGACGACGACAAGGAGGTGGCCATCGCTATTGGGGGAGGTTGCAGGTGGGAATAGACGGACCCAGAGGTTGCAGGAGGAGTCACCTGGCGTTGGGGTTTACACTGGGGTCGAAGATGGAGAGGAGGAAGCGGTTGATGGTGTGGTTCGAGCGGTAGGCGGAGTCGGTGATAAGGGAGCAGGAGCGAGCTGGCGACGGCAGGTTCCTAGGCGTTCGACGCGAAGAAAGCAGGGGCGAGCTGGCGACGGCAGGTTCCTAGGTGTCCGCTTCCTAGACGCCTGGTGCGAAGGGAGCAAGGTCGAGCCGGCGGGTTCCTTGGTGCCTGGCGCGAAGGGAGCAGGGGCGAGCTGGCGGTTCTTGGGCGCCAGAGAGGGATCAAGTGAACAAGGAGGTGGGGAGGTGGGGCCAGCAGCCGGTGCGCCATGCGTGGGCTGGGGCGACGCGGAATGGCCCGCGCCGTTGCTGACGATATGCGGAGGGGGCAGGGGCGCCTGCAGGCTTCACGCTGAGAGAGATACGAGATGAAGAAGAGAGCCACAGAGGGCAGAGAAGTTCGTGGGAGAGAGAAGAGAGAAAAGACCGTGAGAGAAGACAGATATGAGAGAGGAGAGGGAAGAGAGATGAACGAGAGGGAGGGAGATCAGACGACAAGGGGAGGGGGTAGAATAGCAAGGCAGTTGAAGTGGAGAAGGGAGATCCCCTCAAGACCACAGCGGCGGCTCAAAACCGGCGGACAATTAAATCTTTTGACAAAAAACGGGCGGCTCAAGGATGGCGGGAGTTGGGGAAGGAGGAGCACGCCAAAACTGGCGGGTGGTGGTGTTCGACCAATGCCTATGTAAATATATAAATTATAATATATTTAATTATTATATATATTTAATAAGAATTAATTATATCTATTTATTTTCTCTACAATATATTGATATATATATATATATGAATATATATTTAAATATATATGGAACTATTATTAAATTTATTTTATATTCATCTATATTAAATAATTATTTCACATGTGATCACTGCATTTATGGTTGGCAATGGGCCACACCAGAATCGGGACTAAATAGGTCTGGTCCAACTCGGTCTTTAGATGATTGGCCCAAGTCCGACCTCACCCAAAGGGAAAATCTGATTTTTAAAAAGAGGCCCGACCCAAGATTATTTTGTCAGGCCCGACTCACCCAATTTTAGTCTTTTATAAGGATTCTTTTGGTATAGCTATTTGGACATGCAGATTTATCATATATTAGTATATACTTATAAGTACATATATAGATATAGATATACTTATAAGTACATATATATATATATATATATATATATATATATATATATATATAGAGGGATGCTGGGGTACGGCGGGCGGCCCCGCCGTACCCCAGCTGCTGCCGCTGGATGCACATCCAGCGGCAGCGAGCAGGCGGGGTTTTTTTTTTTTTTTTTTTTTTTCACGGCAGCCGCTGGATGTGCATCCAGCGGCTGCAGCTGGGGTGCGGCGGGGCCGCACCGCCGCATCCCAGCATTTTTCTATATATATATATATATATATATATCGTGGTGGTGTTTCCTATTCGGCAGTGGGCCGAACGGGCCTCCAGTAAAAGAGAGGGAACGATCGGTCGCCGGTGCGGATGAAGGCCTGCAAGACCAGAGAGGACGTCAGGAGGTCTCAGTTGAAGAATCGGGGGAACCCTCCGATGCCTAAGTCAGGTCAGATTATCTAGAGAGGGCAGAAAATGAAAGTTTTTTGGTGTGTGGATTCACGTGTGGGCGATTGTGTGTAAGAGATCTCTCGTACCTTTGCATGAAGGTTACCTGTTCCTTATATAGGCTAGGGATGTAATACCCCTCTTAGACCCAGTACAGTTATACCAACTCATATTGGATCTAACAGAGGTATTACAGTGAAATAAATCCAACATTTGACGGTACAGGTTGAGATATACACAAATGACAATTTAATTTAAATAATAAGCAACGAAACATGGAACTAAATGATCGTAATCAACATCATACTCAAATATAAAGTCTAGTGCATAAAAGAGAGATAATCATTGTCCACCATTATTACAAATCATAAGTTCAAGTGCATAAAATAAAATACATCTTTTATTCCTCACATACATGGATCACTCTCTAAACTCTCAACCAAAACTAAATCTCCATGTCCTCTTTCTCCGAGTCAGTGTGCACTAACTCCTGATTGTCCTCTGGCTCTCCTGAAATGTTAAGCAAGTATGAGTCTAGAAGACTCAGCAAATCACATGAAAGATAGTTCAAGATATTAAGAGTATAATAGGTTTGAAAACATGGTAGTATATTATCATTCACTTCATTGGTAACATATACTTTTCCTACTAGCATGGTTCTAAGTCAATTGGCAATCAATCATTTCATAGTATTTCTAATTATCATGGAAATAAAGCATACCATGTAATGCATAAAATCCACATTTTATATTCTAACCATTGAATTAACATGTTCCTACATATGACATGCAATCATTTTCATCATGGTTTCTACTTAGTGTCATGTAATCATGTAAACTATTTCAATGAAATCTTTATGATACATTATGCAATATGCAACACTTGTCATGTAATAATTTATCACTTAAACATGTAGAAATTCTTTTACATAACAGTTCACATGTAAGTCATGTAACATTTAACACATTGACACGTAGCATGTAATCGTGTAGACAATGTTCATGTAGGTATGTAGACATATAGCATGTAGCATATAGGTCGTGTAGTCATGTGATCATTTTTCATTTAATTGCCAAGACATAGCCCGCATTATAATAGAGATCAGTAGTCATTTATCATTCACTTATCACCTAGGCAACGCTGTAACGCCCCGACGTGAAATATCAGAGCGGGATTACAGTTATTAAATAGTACAGAGCGAGAAATAAATGCAAACCATTGCACAATGGAATAATACCAAATAAAACTCAAATTTCAGTGATAATCCATCAACTAATTATTTCATCAACGTATCAGAGCTAAAACTAGGGCCCAGAGTACTTTATTCAAAATCAAACTATCACATAACGACTAACTGACTCACTAACTCATAACTATGCTAACAGACTACTACTAGATAGCACTAGTTGCTGAAATGGTCACTCCTGAGTTTCCTCATCGGTCCCATCCTCGTGAGTGTGGTCATGATCCGACTCACCTGAAACACATAAAATAAATACGCAGGATGAGCGAATAACGCCCAGTAGGATTTAATATCTCATGAACACAAGCATGCTTGAAATAGTTTATATTTTAATGGCAGGCTAGCTAGAGAGTAAAGTCATGTAGAGCATGTCATGATAACAAGAGAACAATAGCAACTGGCACAGCGAAAATAGTACAACGAGAACGACAATAGAATGGCCATGTAACGTTATAACATGTAATATTGCACAACGGTGCACTAGTAACGATCACGCTTGCACTTGTAGAGATAGTACTTTGATTGTCATAGATTAATCTTGATAGTATGCTGGCACTAGATGCATGCCGTAACACATCCTTGATCATTTTAACTCTCATGGGCACTGGCACTTTTCGGGATACTCCTCCCAGGACCTGATCGGGCCCTATGGCGCTGGCATTAGTCATTTCTTTTATCTTAGACAATCACACGAATGGCCAATAGAGTACCAAGAAGAGATAAGAGAGTACTAGATGAGATAGATGAAAGAGTAGAGAGAACGTGAACATATGAGAGGATATGGACATTAGATGAGATAGGGACAATTCCGTAAAACAACGTGAAATTCCGATAGTAACGGTTGCACAGCACCAGGTCGGGTGCCGACAGTTTGGTAGAAGTCACAATCACCCACTTAGTCGTGTCGTGAACATGGCCAAATGGTTCGGAGTGATCCCGAGACGAGAAGGAAAAACACTAAGGCATGGATCGTACTGATCCCTAATGTGTATTAGGATTTGGGGTACAACCAGCTCGTTGACTAAGGATGTGCGCCAAAGCCAAGAAGACTTATGGAGGTCTTGACAAGGAGTCCTTGGCCCAGTCGAGAGTTTTCCCGATGGAGAGGTGGCCCAAGTCAAGAGAAAGTGTGTAGAAAACGGGTCCGTCGTGCCTCGAGTGCTCGAAGCCGAGGGAAAACGATAACGGTATCTAAAATGCACGTATAAAATGAAGACAATTATATTTAATAAAATAGGATAATTTAGTCATTTATTTTGCTAATTTACCGAATATATTATTGCATAATTTATCAGGGTCAAATAGCATTTAATAATGTTATGTGTGTATAAGTGTAAAGAAATCTTGAGGGTATGACAAGTCGTGCAAATGTCATTTTAAATGATTAAATTTATAACGTTAATGCCATTTATTAACGTACCAAGTCGAATTAACTATAGCATGGGTTAATCATGGTTAATTAAGGAGTATAAAGCTTAAACAACAGGGCATAAGCACAATTTTTCAATTCTGGTCGGGTTCTTGAAAACGCGGCGGACTTACCCGTCGCGATTCAAATCAATCGCGACGGGGGCGGCCGGGCGCAACAGGGGGACTGGCCGGTCTGGCCCGGTCCGGAGTGGTATCGCGGCGGCTTATGCCGCCATGTTCTTGACGCGACGCCATCAGCCGGCGCGACCCCACTGATATCGCGGCGGATCCCGCCGACGCGATACCAGGTGGGATTGCCTTTTTTCCCTTTTTCTCAAGGCAAATCCTCTTTGATACATAGACGTTCTAAATTCCATATAAAATAGCACGGTGATCCAAAAAGCACGAAACCAGTTTTAAACAAAAGTAGACATATAGATCTATCAACATGCACAATTAATTTGAAAATAAACAAGGTTTAGACATGATTTGATCGGATTACTTTTCAGTGACCTAAACATGTGCAGTCATGGTTCAATGAATTAATTAATGATGGATACTTGATGAAAAATTCCGAAACTAGGGGCGTTCAAAAGCTAACAAGATGTAGTATTTATGATAATTTTATCATGGTATGAAGTCAAGTATGAAAGAGGTTCACAAACACACATGAAGGGTCAGATGCATGGATCTGACAGGGATTCAAAGAATTAATTCTCCCTCATGGGAGATTGAAATAGAGCAAAACCAGGGGCATTTGAAAGCTAATATGATGTAGTATTAATAATAATTTTATCATGGCAGGAGAACAAGTACATGCGGGGGTATAGAGCAAACATGAGGTTTCAAGTTCATAGTAACAGTAAGGATTCAAGCAATTAATTCGTCCAATTGGATGAACGAAATACAACAAAACCAGAGGGCTTTTGAAGAGGTTCATGAAGTTTACCTAGGATAATTTCTACTCGAATTTAGCTTGAGAGATTGCCTACCTTTTGTTGAATCCAAGAAGAACCCTAAGTTGGAGACGAAAACGGGATGAAAACTCCTTTGTCCAAGCTCCGACGATCTCCAGCCTCTCCCCTCATCCTCCAAAGCCTCTACTGTGGTTTAGGGTTGCTAGGGACGAGTTTTAAGGTGTTTTGATTGCTAATTAGAGTCCTTTCTATCTAAAACTCTTCCCTCCTATTAAAAATCTGAATTTCCATATTTATCTTCCCACTTTCTCTCATTTATCCACCTAATAAGGCTGGAAACAGATCTAATTTCGTGGGAAGGGGGTTAGGGTAAGTATATGACTCCTTTTTAGGATATATATGGGTTATTTGGTATTTATCTTAACCCATTTTCATTTATTTAATTAATTAGGTACGAATTTAACCTAATTACCTCTCATCCCATGATGGACTCTCCTCTTTTGGGCCCAATAAACCATGTTTGGACCATTAGGGTAACCTATTTAATAATTTAACTTAATGGGTATTAGTTTAAATCTCTTCTATTTCTCTCTATTTCTATTTATTCTCCTTTTATTCAATTAAATCAATTTATCTCATTTATTTAAGTAAAATTTTTATTTTTTCTTGATTTTAAAATTCAAGGTTGCTACAAATGCAGTGATGAAGTCATGGTATTTGCGCAAAACTGGGGAAAGCCCTTCCCACCTTGACCAGTAGAATTTGTCTACCTCTAGGATTTCAATCCGTTGCCCACGGATTCAATAGATCAATTACATGTAGGTTAACCATTACCATAAGGACATCTACGGTGTACTTCCTTGTAGGAATCTCTAATATAGCAATGTCTTATCGGCATTTCCTTCCATTGTATGCATTAACATATACGATATCATCTAATTTACATTTCATGCATAAGGATAAGCAATAATCTACATCGTATCTTTTTAGTTTCTCAATACTATTATAACTGTATGACAGATCTCTATCATGGTACTAATTACAATACATTCATTCATGCATCTACTTTCATATTTATTCAATTTCTACATGTAACTTACTATTCACAAATTCATAACAATAAGCACAGATGTCCAAAAATTCCAAAATTTTGACAAAAATTCAGAATCATGTCGTACTAAACACATGCAAAATTTTGTATTTTTCTGATCTCTGTAACTATTTTTCATAATTGAATTCCACTAAATCAATCTAATTATCATCATACAATCAGTGAGAAAACCATATGATTCTGCACATAAACTGAGTACAACATGTATGCAAGATTATAATCTCTAAATTATAATTCTCCATCATGGGTTTTGTTCATATTCACTTCTTTTTTCTTTTATCATTTTCATGAATATCACAAATGACTAACTATTTGCACATGTGATTTACTCCCAATTTCAATATTCTGTCCATGATATGGCATTGATAAAAACACACTAACATTACCTGGCCGAAACCTCATACAAGCAAGGTTTATGGATAGACGATTAAGATCAATTTTCAAGCAAAACATGGTACTGATAAACTTGACGGCAAGGTATGTGGCGTTTACCGAAGTCGACGTCCACATACACTGTCGTTAAGCCTCAATAGACGGCGGCACATAGCGCCGTTAACTTATACTAGTGGCGGCACATAGCGTTGTTTACATATAATAAAGTTCGGAAAATAATTGTCATGCACATGAGGTAGACGACAGTCGATGCCGCCGTTTACAAGATATATACGGCAAGAGATCTGGACGTCTAGTTCTAAAACACAGAAACCCTACATGAAATAACGCAACTTCTACCCCTTCCCGTAGGTTATTTGCATGCTTTAAAAATACGAAAAAATGTTAAATCTATAGTGTATCATATCCTAAACTGAACCCCCATGTAACTTGCCTTTAACTCTCCTACAGGAGTGACGATCATAAGCTCGAAGAAGCCTGCCTCGTCTGTGAGGCAGTTCCTTCCCGCCGACTCCAAATGCTCCAATCCGCCTTCCACGCAAGTTCTTCTGCTTGGAGAAGCCTTGGATCTTGCAGACGAACAATCCTCCTCGGTCCTCAAGCCTCAAGAACATATGAACGAGCCCAAAAATCCCCTTCCTCAGCCCTCTTTTCTCCTCCAAAAACCAGAGCAAAAACCTCCCTATTTGCAAAATCTAGGTCTTATAAAGACCTCTCATGCGTTGGCCAGCCTAAACCCTGACCCTAGGATGCGAAACGCTAAGATCTAGCCTAATAAAAGCTCTTAAAACGACAGATCTCTCTCCCTTGGAACGGAAATATCAAAAATAGGCAAGTCAGCTTAACGTCAACATAGGTTGTCGTAAGGAACAATGTAAACGTCCATCGATGGTGTCGTTTACAAGCTTGCCCGAAAATTTAAGAAATTTAGAAAATAATAAACGACATAATAGTCTGTCGTTAACAGAAAATAAACGGCAGACAATCTTGCCGCTAACAGGACTTAACGCCAAAGGATGTTGACGCCAAGTTCCACACAGAACAGTTTTCAAATACATGCAGTATTAAACATACAATTTGCAAAATAAATCCAAGAAAATTTCCTAGGGCACTACATCCTCTCCCCCTTAAAATAATCTTCATCCTCGAAGATTGAGTTAGATTACTCACCAAACAAGGACGGATAAAGCTTCTTCATCCTCTCTTCAAGCTCCCACGTCGCTTCTTCACGTGAGAAGTTCCTCCATAAGACCTTCACGAAGGGAATATACTTTGATCTTAATTCCTGCACTTTCCGATCCAGAATCTCCATAGGCTGCTCCGCATAGGACAAGTCTGGCTGAAATTGCACTGGTTCATAACTGATCACATGAGCCGGATCTCTAACATATCTCCTCAATATGGATACATGGAACACTGGGTGCACTGCTGCCAAAGACGGTGGCAAAGCTAACTGGTATGCCACATTCCCGATCTTCTTCAAAATCTCAAATGGACCAATGAACCTCGGGTTCAACTTGCCTCTCTTTCCAAACCTCACTACACCCCTAGTTGGCGAAACCTTGAGAAAAACATGATCTCCAACCTCGAATGCCAAGTCCTTCCTCCTAGTATCCACATAACTCTTCTGACAATCCTGAGCCGCCTTTAGTCTCTGCACTATCAACTGGATCTTCACTGAAGTCTCCTGCACTACCTCTAGCCCAACCAGATGTCGATCTCCTGACTCCTCCCAACACAACGGGGATCTACAGGGTCTCCCGTACAAAGCCTCAAAAGGTGCCATACCTATGCTCGAATGGAAACTGTTATTATATGCAAATTCCACAAGAGCTAGGTGGCGCTCCCAATCACCTTTCCACTCCAAAACACAAGCCCGAAGCATATCCTCCAATGTCTGAATAGTCCTCTCGGACTACCCATCCGTTTATGGATGAAATGCCGAACTCAGCTTCAACTGACTGCCAAAAGCCTGCTGTAAACTCTGCCAAAATCTGGAAGTAAATCTCGGATTACGATCTGAGATAATCGACTTCGAAATCTCATGCAGCTTCACAATGCCATCAATGTACAGTCTGGCCAAACTCTCAATGGACTGCTTCTTCTTCATGGCGAGGAAATGACCACTCTTCGAAAATCTATCTACAATTACCCAAATGGAATCATTTCCTCTAGCCGATCTAGGTAATCCAGACACAAAGTCCATGGTCACTTGCTCCCACTTCCACTGAGGAATATCCAGCCTCTGCATCAAACCTGAAGGTCGCTGACGCTCTGCCTTCACTTGCTAACAAATCAGACACTTCGCCACAACATCAGCCACATCCCGCTTCATGCCAGACCACCAGAATGAACACCTCAGATTCTTGTACATCTTCCCACTGCCTGGGTGAATAGAGAACTGAGACCTATGCGCTTCCTCCAAAATTTCCTTCCTCAGATCAGCATCATTAGGGACACACACCCTAAGATTCAGGCAAACCACATCATCCTCATCTTTGGTAATACCGACCTTTCCAACCAACTCCTACAATATCGGGTCATCTTTTTGCAAAGCAATAACCCGATCAAGAATAGACGATCTCAATGACAACTGAGCCATGAACATGCTGCACCACTGTGGCTTCAAAATAGCTAAAGAACTTGAAGCATCTTCTAGCATCTTCCAATCTTTCCTCATCAACTGCCTCTTCCTGCTCAAAGCATCGGCCACTACGTTGGCCTTTCCTGGATGGTAAGACAGCTCAAAATCATAATCTTTCAAGAATTCTATCCATCTCCGCTGCCTCATGCTCAACTCCTTCTGCGAGAACGAATACTTGAGACTCTTGTGGTCTAAGAAGAGCTCAAATCTAACTCCATATAGATAATGCCTCCAAATTTTCAAAGCATAAACCACCGCTGCCAATTCCAAGTCATGAGTCAGGTAGTTGCGCTCATGCTCCTTGAGTTACCTAGAAGCATACGCTACAACTCGACCTCCTTGCATAAGAACACAGCCAAGCCCAATCTTCGAAGCATCCGTGTAGATAGAGAAAGAATCCACACCATTGGGCAAGACAAGCACTGGCGCTGAGGTCAGACGAGTCTTCAGCTCCTGGAACGCCTTCTCACAAGCCTCTGACCATTCAAACTTGACTCCTTTCCTTGTCAACTTCGTCAAAGTCGCCGCAATAGAAGAGAATCCTTCGATGAACCTCCTATAATAGCCAGCCAAACTGAAAAAACTCCTGATGTCAGCTGATGATCTCGGTGTTTCCCAGTCAAGGACAGCTTCCACCTTAGCCGGATCCATAGACACACCTTCGCCAGATATAACATGTCCCAAGAAATGGACATCCTTCATCCAGAAGTTGCACTTGCTGAACTTAGCATACAACTTGTGCTCCCTCAGGATATCCAGCACAATCCTCAGATGCTCTCTATGGGTCTCCTCATCAGGCGAATAGATCAGTACATCATCAATGAAGACCACAACAAAAGAATCTAAATACTGCCGAAAAACCCTGTTCATCAGGTCCATGAAAACTGCTGGAGCATTCGTCAAACCAAAGGGTAAGACAAGGAACTCGTAATGGCCATATCTCGTCCTAAAAGCCATCTTAGCAGAATCCTTCGGCTTAATTCGGAGTTGATGATAGCCAGAACGAAGATCAATCTTAGAGAACACCGAAGCTCATCGCAACTGATCAAACAAATCATTAATACGAGGTAAAGGATACTTGTTCTTGATAGACACCTGGTTAAACTTGCGATAATCGATACACAGCCTCATTGATCCATCCTTATTCTTCACAAAGAGAACAGGTGCTCCCCATGGCGAAACACTCGGCCGGACGAAGCCCTTATCAAGCAATTCCTGTAGCTGCTTCCTCAACTCTGCCAATTCCACTGGGGCCATACGATAAGGGGCAATAGAAATAAGTGTTGTGCCAGGTACAGGCTCAATGCCAAATTCTAACTCCCTTGCAGGGGGCAAACTAGACAAATCCTCTAGAAAAACATCGCTGAACTCTCTGACTACTTCAATATCTTCTACAGATAAAACCTTCTTCGAATCCTCGGACACAACCACACTAGCCAGAAAACTACTACAACCCTTGCTCAACATCCGGGCTACCTTCAAAGCATAAATAACGAACTTGCCCGACATGTTCTTGGGCAAAGGGTGAAAAAACTCTTCCTTGCTAGGAATCCGGAAAATAATAAGCTTCCGCTGACTGAGCATAATGCTCCTCGAGCCAATCCAAGCCCAAGATGACATCATAATCCTTCATCTTCAGCAAATAGAAACTACCAGGCAAAATATGCTCCCCAATGCACACAGGAAGGGAAGAAAAACACTGCTCGGTCAATATAGTCCCGGATGGAGTATGCACAGACAAGGGAACCTCCAACTTTTTCGGAACTAAACCATCATTCTTCAACAAGACCTTGGCAAAACCATCGGAAACAAACTATGCGTGGCACCGGTATCAAACAAGACTCTAGCATGCATTCCCATAATTAAAACTGTACCTTCTGTGACATGCTCTGCCAACCTCGCCTCGTCTCTCGCCAAAGCGAACACTCGAGCCTGAGCCCTTGGTCTTCCTGCTGCTCTCGGTGCCGATCTAGCCGCTGCTGGTGCTGCTGCCGCTGCAGTCTGCTACGCCATCTTCGGACAATCCCTGATCTTGTGGTTCTTATCACCACACCTCAAGCACCTCCCAGAAGTCACCCAACACACCTTGCCTCCATGACGCTTCCCACACTGGGTACACACTGGTTTCTCTGCAATTGTGTCTCCGCCTGGTGTTGGTGCAGCCACTCTCGCTGGTGCAACTGCTCTCTGCTGGAAAGCTGGGGCCTTCTTCTTTCTGTCCTGCCTCTGGAAAGCTGATCCTGGCCTCTTCAAAGAAGCCCTCTTCTCCTCCAAATAGATCTCCATCTCTGCCTCCTACACGCAAGCTGCTGACAAAGCCTCCTCCATGGAACGATGTCCCAAAGCCACCAGTCTCGCCCTCAGGGATGGCTTCAGCCCCATAATGAATTTCTTTACCTTCCTCCGCTCATCTGCCACTATGTGGGGCGCATACTTGGACAGCTCCGCAAACCTCGCCTCATACTTAAGTACACTCATTGACCCCTGGGTCAATGTCAGAAACTCCTGTTCCATGCGGTCCTGCACATGCTCCGGAATGTACTTCGCCCTGAACAAACGAACGAACTCAGTCCAAGCAACCTCCATAGCCCCGTTTGCAAACTGTGTGTGTAGTACAGAGGACCACCACACATCAGCACGCTCCTGAGAAGAAAGATCAATACAGCTAAGGGTATACTTCAAACAACACACACATAACCTTCAAAAACCAACCTTTACCTGCAGCATATAAGTAGCCAAAGTCACCCTCTCCTCTTCCGCGCATTGGATGGCACGAAAGATCTTCTCCGTCTCCCGGAGCCAACTCTCTGCCAAAATAGGATCACTTTCCCCCTTAAAGAAGGGTGGGGTCATCCTCCTAAACCTCTCCATCATAGGCATACCTCCAAAGACTGCCTCATGAGCAGGTGCCTACGCCTACATCCAAGACAAACTCTTAAATAACAGTTCTTCCAATTATCACCTTAAATAGCTCTTGCATCTACCAACCTGAACCTGCACCTACGCCTGCAATGCCGCTGTAGTCTGAGCCTGAGTCTGCATCGCATGCACCAATCCTAGCATCAATGCTCCATAGTCCACAGGTGGCGGTGGGGGTGGCAAAGGTACTCCAGTCTGGTCCTGAGCCTGCTGAGCTGGAGCCTGCAAACCTCCTGCTGACTAGTCGCCCTGGGTCGAAACAGCTCCTCTACGCCCACGAGTCGCCATAGTCTGCAAAACAAGCATCAATTATCATAACCTATTATTCTACATAGACAGTGGACTAATTCTTTATACAGACTTAGAATATGAACACAATGATGATTTTCCATTTATGTACATGCTCAACCTAGATCGCTCTGATACCAATCTTTGTAATGCCCCTCTTAGATCCAGTATAGTTATACCAACTCACATTGGATCTAACAGAGATATTGCAGTGGAATAAATCTAACATTTGACGGTACAGGTTGAGATATACACAAATGACAATTTAATTCCAATAATAAGCAACGAAACATGGAACTAAATGATTGTAATCAACATCATACTCAAATATAAAGTCTAGTGCATAAAAGAGAGATAATCATTGTCCATCATTATTACAAATCATAAGTTCAAGTGCATAAAATAAAATACATCTTTTATTCCTCACATACATGGATCACTCTCTAAACTCTCAACCAAAACTAAATCTCCACGTCCACTCGCTCCGAGTCAGTGTGCACTAACTCTTGACTGTCCTCTGTCTCTCCTAAAATGTTAAGCAAGTATGAGTCTACAAGTCTCAGCAAATCACATGAAAGACAGTTCAAGATATTAAGAGTATAATAGGTTTGAAAACATGGTAGTATATTATCATTCACTTCATTGGTAACATATACTTTTCCTACTAGCATGGTTCTAAGTCAATTGGCAATCAATCATTTCATAGTATTTCTAATTATCATGGAAATAAAGCATACCATGTAATGTATAAAATCCACATTTTATATTCTAACCATTGAATTAACATGTTCCTACATATGACATGCAATCATTTTCATCATGGTTTCTACTTATTGTCATGTAATCATGTAAACTATTTCAATGAAATCTTTATGATACATTATGCAATATGCAACAGTTGCCATGTAATAATTTATCACTTAAACATGTAGAAATTCTTTTACATAACAGTTCACATGTAAGTCATGTAACATTTAACACATTGACATGTAGCATGTAATCGTGTAGACAATGTTCATGTAGGCATGTAGACATATAGCATGTAGCATATAGGTCGTGTAGTCATGTGATCATTTTTCATTTAATTGCCAAGACATAGCCCGCACTATAATAGAGATCAGTAGTCATTTATCATTCACTTATCACCTAGGCAATGCAGTGATGAAGTCATGGTATTTGCGCAAAACCGGGGAAAGCCCTTCCCACCTTGACCAGTAGAACTTGTCTACCTCCAGGATTTCAATCCGTTGCCCATGGATTCAATAGATCAATTACATGTAGGTGAACTATTGCTATAGGGGCATCTACGGTGTAGTTCCTTGTAGGAATCTCTAATATAGCAATGTCTTATTGGAATTTCCTTCCATTGTATGCATTAACATATACGATATCATCTAATTTACATTTCATGCATAAGTATAAGCAATAATCTACAGTGTATCTTTTCAGTTTCTCAATGCTATTATAACTGTATGACAGATCCCTATCATGGTACTAATTACAATACATTCATTCATGCACCTACTTTCATATTTATTCAATTTCTACATGTAACTTACTATTCGCAAATTCATAACAGTAAGCACAGATGTCCAAAAATTCCAAAATTTTGAAAAAAAATTAGAATCAGGTCGTACTAAACACATGCAAAATTTTGTATTTTTATGATCTCTATAACTATTTTTCATAATTGAATTCCACTAAATCAATCTAATTATCATCATACAATCAGTGAGAAAACCATATGATTCTGCACATAAATTGAGTACAACATGTATGCAAGATTACAATCTCCGAATTATAATTCTCCATCATGGGTTTTCGTTCATCTTCACTTCATTTTCTTTTATCATTTTCATGAATATCACAAAATGACTAACTATTTGCACATGTGATTTACTCCCAATTTCAATATTCTGTCCATGATATGGCATTGATAAAAACATAGTAACATTACCTGGCCAAAACCTCATACAAGCAAGGTTTATGGATAGACGATTAAGATCAATTTTCAGGCAAAACAAGGTACTGATAAACTTGACGGCAAGGTATGTGGTGTTTACCGAAGTCGACGTCCACATACACTGTCGTTAGGCCTCAATAAACGACGGCACATAGCGCCGTTAACTTATACTAGCGGCGGCACATAGCGCCGTTTACATAATAAAAGTCGGAAAACAATTGTCATGCACATGAGGTAGACGGCAGTTGATGCCGCCTTTTACAAGATATAGACGGCAAGAGATCTGAACGTCTAGTTCTAAAACGCAGAAAACACATAAACCCTACATGAAATAATGCAACTTCTACCCGTTCCCGTAGGTTATTTGCATGCTTTAAAAATACGGAAAAATGGTAAATCTATAGTGTATCATATCCTAAACCAAACCCCCATGTAACTTGCCTTTAACCCTCCTACAAGAGTGATGATCTTAAGCCCGAAGAAGCCCGCCTCGTCTGTGAGGCAGTTCCTTCCCGCCGACTCCAAACGCTCCAATCCGCCTTCCACACAAGTTCTTCTGCTTGGAGAAGCCTTGGATCTTACAGACGAACAATCCTCCTCTGTCCTCAAGCCTCAAGAGCGCACGAACGAGCCCATAAATCCCTTTTCGCGGCCCTCTTTTCTCCTCCAAAAACCAGAGCAAAAACCTCCCTATTTGCAAAATCTAGGTCTTATAAAGACCTCTCATGCATTGGCTAGCCTAAACCCTGACCCTAGGATGCAAAACGCTCAGATCTAGCCTAATAAAAGCTCTTAAAACAGCAGATCTCTCTCCCTCGGAACGGAAATATCAAAAACAGGCAAGTCAGCTTAACGTTAACATAGGTTGTTGTCAGGAACAATGTAAATGTCCATCGATGGTGTCATTTACAAGCTTACCCAAAAATTTAAGAAATTTAGAAAATAATAAACGATATAATAGTCTGTCGTTAACAGAAAATAAATGGCAGGCAATCTTGCCGCTAACAGGACTTAACGCCAAAGGATGTTGACGCCTAGTTCCACACAGAACAGTTTTCAAATACATGCAGTATTAAACTTACAATTTGTAAAATAAATCCAATAAAATTTCTAGGGCACTACAAGGGACCTGAAGGGTCTGGACTGTCACGTCTTAATAAAATTACATTTATCGGAAATGACAGATTATAAACATGCAAATAACGAAAGGTATATTTATAACCAACTTGGTTCGAGGAACTTATTACACGATACTCCTCATTACAGTCTAAATGAGGATTAAACAAAAGTAGATTGTATCTTTATTACATTCTCCTTTTATCTACAAAGAAAGCAAAAACTAATAGCTTTGCTCGGCATCGGATTATCCGCTCAGCACACAAATTCCCCTTAAGCATCAACTCCCTCTTGATCACCTGAAAATGTTAAATTTAATGAGCTAACTAGCCCAGTAGAACTCAATTCTTTTAAATCAAGAGGATTTAGATGATTATAATCAAGGATAGAAACAAGTGTGGATCACTGACATGAAGTTCAAGATAACGAACAAGTATGACATAATCAAGGTACACAAATTCACATGAGTGCTTTCAGAAGCAAGAGTATTCTCGCAAGAGGATACTTAAATTCAGAAATAGATATTCTCATACACACAAGCATGATATGATGACTAATCAAACATAATTGATGCATGCCAACATCCGGAAATTCTCAACGTCCCCGCGCGGCCAGTGACGAATTCGGGCGCTCCCCCCAGGACTGAACCAGCCCTTATTTGCCTGGCATAATTATCAAACGAGTCCGAGACTCAATTATGGTCATCTTCACACACTCATTCATGCAATAGATCAAGGATACAAGATTATAGCTTATACACAAGAGTTTGGGAACTAAATCCCTTCATGGAGTTCAAGTAACGCCAATTTCACGAAGTCAATATGCTCGGAACTTTGGAATGAAAGTTCAGGTATAAAGGAATAAACTTGACTGATTTAGTAGGTGTTTTGAGTGATAAAAACATCTATAATTGAGTGAACATTTGATGGGATCAATTGGGTGTGATTCCAATCACAAAACAAGTCAAAACAAGTGCAGAAATTTCTGGGCTGAAGGTGCCTGTCGACAGGCAGAGTCTTCCTGTCGACAAGGAGGCTTTCCAGAAGTCTGATTTTTCAGGCCTGTCAGTTGCTGTCGACAGCAAGGAGGTTGCTGTCGACAGCCCCTGTCATATTTCAATTTCTGGGCTCTGGACAGAGGCCCCTGTCGACAGGGCAAGGCTCGGCTGTCGACAGGTGCAGTACAAACTTACAAAAATGACTTAAGATCAACCAGAAATGATACCAATAAACCCACCTATCATACCAACCATGATTAGGACCTTATAAGGTATGATTTCAGCCTCAAACATGAAGCTAATCATGACAAGAAAATGAAAGAGTAAGTCATGTAATGTGATCTATATAAGTAGTCAAGATCTGAAATTTGCAATCTACGTGATCTCAGGATGGCACAAAAAGATAGAATGGTAAGGAAGAATGCCATTATCTTTCATGGTCAATTACCATGTCATAGGTGATGAATACTTGAACCTTATCATGGAGGAAATCAATGAATCTGAAGGTCAATAACTCAGGAGAATGATCACTCAACTAACTATACTACACTGAGTTGTAGAAGGAAAAGAAAAAGAATAAGAATGGATCTCTAAAACCTCATACTAAGATAAACCTTGTAAAGAAGAGATACATGATCTCTACAAGATAACTCACACACTTAAGGCAATTAGCAAGTGATCAAAACTTCCTAAACTAAAGAAGATGTCCAGAACATGTGAAAGATGGATACAAGAAAAGAATCCTACCTTGTTGAAGTGAGGTGAGATCCTTAACTTCAGAAATCCTCAGAAATATAAGAAAGGCAATTGCACACTTGAATGAAGATGAGCTTCAACAATTGCACCAATGCACAGGTAACATCCAAAATAGCTGATACAACTTCTCCAAGAAGAGTTGATAGCTCAACTCAGTAGCACTGAGGTGTAGTGATCTCAGTAGCAAGACACACACACACGCACACCAGCAAGAATGAGAGGGAGGGAGAGAAAGAAAGTAGTTTCCCCTCCGTAATGGCTTCCTCACCAAGCTAAACACTTAGAAACCTCTCAACAAGAAGTTACCCCCGAAGTAGAAGCAGCATAACAGTAGACAAGTGAAAGAAACTAGCTATGATGGTTGGGAAGGGGTTTTTATAGACCTAAGCTAATTTCATGCATAAGGACACGTAGGGGGACATGTGTTTGAGGTAAATTCACCTTTTACCTCCTTCAAACACCTAGCACATGCAAGCTTAGAGAGTTACACATGGTAACTGAGGTGTTACCATGTCTCCCTTGGGTGCTGGCCTCACTCTAAGCCTCCACGTAACCCATTACAAATTACCCAGAAAACCCATTACGTAATCCCCAAGTAATTCAATTGGTCACTTGTTTCTTAAAGAAACTTATCCAAATCATGTCTGACTGCTTTGAAATTTTAACCATAGACTAATATGGTTGTTTTACTAATTGTGGTGATTTTTAATTAATTTTTAGATTTTAGTTTACAGTAGGTGAAAAATCACCCGAAAAATAGTCGCGTCAATTGTACGTTAAAATCCGTACGTCGAAAAATTCATGTAATTACATAATAAATTTCTCCACATTTTTTCTGGAAATTATGATGTTCTCGGATTTTTATTTTGACGTCGTTTCCAGAATCGCCCTGTGGAGGCACGCATTTCGATGCGCGTCACTGGGGTAATGTTCGTTACCACCAACCGTACTTACATGTCAATTATTTCAATTTATTGATATCGTTAAGGTATTATAACTGAATTATCCGTGTTTTGGAATAAATAAATAGTAATATAAATTTGGGGTATTACAACTCTCCCCCACTAAAAGAAATTTGGTCCTCCAAATTTAATTACTTAAGAGTGTGGTTACTGACCTGTAAACAATTCTGGATATTTGGTTCTGATGGCGTCTTCAAGTTCCCATGTTGCCTCTTCTTGTCCGCGTTTATTCCATTGAATCTTTAATAATGGAACTTCCTTGTTCCGAAGTTGCTTGATTTTTCGATCAAGAACTTGTACAAGTCTTTCTTCATATGCTAAGTTTTCTTGTATTTCCAGATCTTGATATCCATTGATGTGTTCCGGATCATAAACATATTTTCTTAGCATCGATACGTGGAAAATATCATGTACATTGGACAATTGTGGCGGAAGTGCCAATTGATAGGTTACTTCTCCAATCCTTTTCAAAATCTCAAATGGTCCAATGTACCTTGGACTCAATTTTCCTTTGATCCCAAATCTTCTTATTCCACGTCTAGGAGATACTTTAAGGAATACATGTTCGCCTTCTTGAAATTCCAATTCTCTTCTTCGACGATCAACATAGCTTTTCTGCCGATCTTGAGCAGCTTTCATTCTATCTTGCACCAACTTGATAATTTCCATGGTTTCTTGAATCATTTCAGGTCCAAGAATATGGGTTTCTTTTAATTCCACCCAACATAACGGTGATCTACATTGACGGCCATATAAAGCTTCAAAAGGTGCCATTTGTATCGTAGACTGATAACTATTATTGTATGCAAATTCCATGATCGCTAAATGAGTATTCCAGTCACTTCCAAATTCTAATATACAAGCTCGGCACATATCTTCGATAATCTGATTCACTCGTTCTGTTTGTCCGTCAGTTTGAGGATGAAATGATGTACTAAACTTCAGTTTAGTTCCTAATGCATCCTGTAATTCTTTCCAGAAATGTGAAGTAAATCTTGCATCTCTATCTGAAATTATATTTCTTGGAATCCCATGCAATCGGACAATTTCTTTCATATACAGAGTTGCCAAGATACTAAAAGACCATCTTGTTTTAATTGCTAGAAAATGAGCTGATTTTGTAAGTCGATCAACGATCACCCATATAGCATCGAATCCACTTCGAGTTCTAGGTAATCCCACAATAAAATCCATACCAATACTGTCCCATTCCATTCAGGTATTTCAAGTGGTTTTAACTTCCCAGCCGGTTTCTGATGTTCGGCTTTGATTTTCTGACATATCAAAACACCTTGCAATAAAATCTACGATATCCTTTTTCATATTGCACCACCAGAAATGTCTCTTTAAATCTTGGTACATCTTAACAGCTCCAGGATGAATGGTATAATGAGACCGATGAGCTTCTTCAAGAATTTGCTTTTTGATCTCATAATCATCCGGCACACATAACCTATTTTGGAATCGTAGATTTCCTTGAGAATCTTCAATAAAATCAGGTCTAGAAATTAAGTTTTCCCGGATCTCTTCTAGTACAGGATCATGATGCTGCCGCTCACCAATTTGTTTTATCAAATTTGATTGAACTGTTAAGTTATTAACTATAACCTTCCCTTCTTGTGATTCCACCTTCAAACTTAATGTGGAAAACTCCTCCAGCAATTTCCATTCCTTTACTTGTAATTGAAACACTTTTGCTGTAGGATTTCTACTAAGTGCATCAGTTACTGTGTTTCCTTTCTCTGGATGGTATTCAATTTTAAAATCATAATCTTTGATATACTCCATCCACCTTCTTTGTCTCATGTTCAGCTCTTTTTGTGAAAACAAATATTTGAGACTCTTATGATCAGAGTACACTATAAATTGATTGTCGTATAGATAGTGTCTCCAAAGTTTAAGAGCAAAGATGACTGCAGCTAATTCCAAGTCATGTACTGGATAATTCTTCTCATGAGTCTTTAATTGCCTTGATGCATAAGCAATGACTCGTCTATCTTGCATCAATACACATCCTAATCCAATACTTGAAGCATCGGTATAAACTTCAAATAACTTTCCCTCAACTGGCAAAGCTAGAATTGGTGCTGATGATAAATATTTCTTTAATGACTGAAATGCATGTTCACAATTCTCATTCCATATAAATGCAGTTCCTTTTCTTGTCAATTGTGTAAGAGGCGAGGCAATTCTAGAGAAATTCTGAACAAACCGCCGGTAATAACTAGCCATACCCAAGAAACTTCTAACATCAGTGAGGTTCTTTGGTTGTTCCCATCTTTGTATGGTCTCAATCTTGGAAGAATCCACAGACAACCCTTCTTTTGAGATGATATGTCCCAAGAATATAACTTGCTTCATCCAAAATTCACATTTACTAAACTTTGCATATAGTTTGTGATCTCGTAATAATTGCAAAGTAATTCGTAAATGTGTCTCATGTTCTTCTATACTCTTGGAGTAAATCAATATGTCATCAATAAACACAACCACAAATTGATCCAAGTAAGTTCGGAACACGTCATTCATCAAACGCATAAATGCAGCAGGTGCATTAGTTAATCCAAACGACATCACTACAAATTCGTAGTGTCCATATCTTGTTCGGAAAGCTGATTTGTGAATATCCTGCTCTTGAATTTTGAGTTGATGATATCCTGATCTTAAATCAATTTTGGAGAAACACTGGGCTTCAGACAATTGATCAAATAGATCGTCAATTCTTGGAAGTGGATATTTGTTCTTTATGGTTAATTGATTCAACTGTCGTTAATCTATACATAACCGCATAGATCCATCCTTTTTCTTCACGAATAACACTGGAGCACCCCATGGCGAGGTACTAGGTCTGATAAATCCTTTCTCTATCAATTCTAACAATTGCCTTTTCAATTCTTTTAATTCTTCTACCGACATTCTATATGGTGTTCTTGATACTGGTGTAGCTCCGGTACCAATTCAATCGAGAAATTCACCTCTCATTTCCCACACATGGGAGATTACATATATACAACTAACACTTACACAAAAGGAGAGGTTTTACAAAAGGAGGGATATATTGCCTAAGTCCTCTCTAATTTTGGGTCAGATCTATGACAACTTCAGCAGGTTGCGGCTGCTGAACTTCGTCGGCTCCGTGGTATAGCTCCCTTGCCGCATCCGTAATGGCTTCCCAATATTCCTCAAACTGGTGCTGTAGCATATCCTGCCCCAGCTTGAGATTGTCAAGCCTACACATAACTTGGGTCATTACGTCCAGTGCAGCACTAGGATTTCCGGCAAAGAAAGCGCCCGCAGTCAGATTAAGGATTTCTTCCTTAAGTAATACATGGGCTTCCTTTTGTGCTTTAGCATATAGCTCAATATCCTGGCGAAGCATTTCCATGGCTGTCACCAGCCTCTCTTGGGCATTCAAGTCCATTCTGAAACAAATAAAAGGTTAAACATGTATAGAATTGTGAAAGCATATTAACTAATCCCAAATTTCTACCCCATCTCACTGATTATCCCTAGGTTTATCGTATTAATGCTCTGATACCAATTTAAATCTGTCACGTCCTAATAAAATTACATTTATCGGAAATGACAGATTATAAACATGCAAATAACGAAAGGTATATTTATAACTAACTTGGTTCGCGGAACTTATTACACGATACTCCTCATTACAGTCTAAATGAGGATTAAACAAAAGTAGATTGTATCTTTATTACATTCTCCTTTTATCTACAAAGAAAGCAAAAACTAATAGCTTTGCTCGGCATCGGATTATCCGCTCAGCACACAAATTCCCCTTAAGCATCAACTCCCTCTTGATCACCTGAAAATGTTAAATTTAATGAGCTAACTAGCCCAGTAGAACTCAATTCTTTTAAATCAAGAGGATTTAGATGATTATAATCAAGGATAGAAACAAGTGTGGATCACTGACATGAAGTTCAAGATAACGAACAAGTATGACATAATCAAGGTACACAAATTCACATGAGTGCTTTCAGAAGCAAGAGTATTCTCGCAAGAGGATACTTAAATTCAGAAATAGATATTCTCATACACACAAGCATGATATGATGACTAATCAAACATAATTGATGCATGCCAACATCCGGAAATTCTCAACGTCCCCGCGCGGCCAGTGACGAATTCGGGCGCTCCCCCCAGGACTGAACCAGCCCTTATTTGCCTGGCATAATTATCAAACGAGTCCGAGACTCAATTATGGTCATCTTCACACACTCATTCATGCAATAGATCAAGGATACAAGATTTATAGCTTATACACAAGAGTTTGGGAACTAAATCCCTTCATGGAGTTCAAGTAACGCCAATTTCACGAAGTCAATATGCTCGGAACTTTGGAATGAAAGTTCAGGTATAAAGGAATAAACTTGACTGATTTAGTAGGTGTTTTGAGTGATAAAAACATCTATAATTGAGTGAACATTTGATGGGATCAATTGGGTGTGATTCCAATCACAAAACAAGTCAAAACAAGTGCAGAAATTTCTGGGCTGAAGGTGCCTGTCGACAGGCAGAGTCTTCCTGTCGACAGGGAGGCTTTCCAGAAGTCTGATTTCTCAGGCCTGTCAGTTGCTGTCGACAGCAAGGAGGTTGCTTTCGACAGCCCCTGTCATATTTCAATTTCTGGGCTCTGGACAGAGGCCCCTGTCGACAGGGCAAGGCTTGGCTGTCGACAGGTGCAGTACAAACTTACAAAAATGACTTAAGATCAACCAGAAATGATACCAATAAACCCACCTATCATACCGACCATGATTAGGACCTTATAAGGTATGATTTCAGCCTCAAACATGAAGCTAATCATGACAAGAAAATGAAAGAGTAAGTCATGTAATGTGATCTATATAAGTAGTCAAGATCTGAAATTTGCAATCTACGTGATCTCAGGATGGCACAAAAAGATAGAATGGTAAGGAAGAATGCCATTATCTTTCATGGTCAATTACCATGTCATAGGTGATGAATACTTGAACCTTATCATGGAGGAAATCAATGAATCTGAAGGTCAATAACTCAGGAGAATTGATCACTCCAACTAACTATACTACACTGAGTTGTAGAAGGAAAAGAACAAGAATAAGAATGGATCTCTAAAACCTCATACTAAGATAAACCTTGTAAAGAAGAGATACATGATTCTCACAAGATAACTCACACACTTAAGGCAATTAGCAAGTGATCAAAACTTCCTAAACTAAAGAAGATGTCCAGAACATGTGAAAGATGGATACAAGAAAAGAATCCTACCTTGTTGAAGTGAGGTGAGATCCTTAACTTCAGAAATCCTCAGAAATATAAGAAAGGCAATTGCACACTTGAATGAAGATGAGCTTCAACAATTGCACCAATGCACAGGTAACATCCAAAATAGCTGATACAACTTCTCCAAGAAGAGTTGATAGCTCAACTCAGTAGCACTGAGGTGTAGTGATCTCAGTAGCAAGACACACACACACGCACACCAGCAAGAATGAGAGGGAGGGAGAGAAAGAAAGTAGTTTCCCCTCCGTAATGGCTTCCTCACCAAGCTAAACACTTAGAAACCTCTCAACAAGAAGTTACCCCCGAAGTAGAAGCAGCATAACAGTAGAACAAGTGAAAGAAACTAGCTATGATGGTTGGGAAGGGGTTTTTATAGACCTAAGCTAATTTCATGCATAAGGACACGTAGGGGGACATGTGTTTGAGGTAAATTCACCTTTTACCTCCTTCAAACACCTAGCACATGCAAGCTTAGAGAGTTACACATGGTAACTGAGGTGTTACCATGTCTCCCTTGGGTGCTGGCCTCACTCTAAGCCTCCACGTAACCCATTACAAATTACCCAGAAAACCCATTACGTAATCCCAAGTAATTCAATTGGTCACTTGTTTCTTAAAGAAACTTATCCAAATCATGTCTGACTGCTTTGAAATTTTAACCATAGACTAATATGGTTGTTTTACTAATTGTGGTGATTTTTAATTAATTTTTAGATTTTAGTTTACAGTAGGTGAAAAATCACCCGAAAAATAGTCGCGTCAATTGTACGTTAAAATCCGTACGTCGAAAAATTCATGTAATTACATAATAAATTTCTCCACATTTTTCTGGAAATTATGATGTTCTCGGATTTTTATTTTGACGTCGTTTCCAGAATCGCCCTGTGGAGGCACGCATTTCGATGCGCGTCACTGGGGTAATGTTCGTTACCACCAACCGTACTTACATGTCAATTATTTCAATTTATTGATATCGTTAAGGTATTATAACTGAATTATCCGTGTTTTGGAATAAATAAATAGTAATATAAATTTGGGGTATCACATGGACGCTTCCTTCTCCAATGATAATTGAAGGGACGCGTCGGTCGAGTTCCCAAAGCGGGGGTTGTCCGTTTGAGACGCCCCTTGGGATCTTGTGCTGCCATTTATCCAAATTATGGAGAGGCGCATTACGCCGTCCCATTAACTGCTATAGCAAGCGAAGAGTCGCTCAGCATTGTTGTCTACAGAGGTGCCTAACAGGGGCTAGTGAGCCTACTCGGTGCGGCTATTCGGTGCCTAATGCCCTGGCACTGAAACCCAAATAGGGACAAGTGGGCCTATTCAGTGTAGCTGTCCGGTGCACGATGCTCTGACACTAGAGCCGCAAATGGTCCGAACAGGGTCGGTGGTGTCCGGAGACTATCTGGGAGGAACCCTTGGGCGTTTAGTGGTTGAGGCATGTTCGGAAGCCTATGGCTGGATCCGAGGACACGTGGCTGGATGGCCAAAACCTGACCGCCTTGCTGGGTCATGATAGGCCTATGGGCCTAGGAGGCTGAAAATAGCCTCTACAAATATATATAGATATAGATATGCATAGACACATAGAATATATATACAACATAGACGCATAGATATAGATATTAGTATATACATATAAATAGATATTAGTATATACTTATGAGGCTCAATAGTCAATAAATTTTTATTATCAAAGTATTAGTATCAATGTAAAATAGAATAGAATAAAATACATACAAATAAAGAGTATATACTTATAAATACATATATAGATATAAATATTATACATAGATTGTAGCAACCTGAATTTTTGAGAAAAATAAAAATTTAAATAATAAATTAAAAAACTCAGCTAAAGGGATATTCAATGAAAAGAGCATTAAATAAAATCCATTAAATGGAAAATAGTAATGGGCTTTGCTTAATGGATCCTCTAGAACTTATTGGGTCAAAATATGAATTTACAAATAGTAAATAAAAAGAAAATACCCTAAATTCGGAGTCTTAATATCTCCTAAATAGAAAAGGACTCTTTAAGCATTAAAAGAGGCAATAAGAGTTGGAATTGGATTCCTAAGCCTACCCCTTATGATTTAGCACGAATTTAGATCCCATCCTAACCTAAATAGAGGTTGGAAAGTAAGAAAGGAAGGTTGGAGTTAGGAAATCTCGTAATTAAAGAGCAATTAGAATAGAAGTAGGAATAGGAACCCATGCATGCATAAATACACCTCTTAAACCCTCTTGGCCGACCCTAGCTCGTTGCCAAAGGTTGTTGGACGTGGAGAAGAGGCCAAGGAGGAGAGGATCTTGTGGGGAGAAGGAGTTCTTGGAGCTTCTTCCTTGTTCTTGGAGATTTTAACCCTAGAAGACAAATCAAGTCAAAGGTAGGCATTCTCGCGAGCAAAATTAAATTAAATTCGTTTGTAGGTAGTTCCAATCACAGGAACAAAAGCCCTCTTGATTCTCTCTTTTTCATCGAGCCAATCTTTTGTTCTTGATTTTAGAAGATCTGCAAACATGATAACCCGAGACATCATGTTTAATTAAAATCTCTATGAATACTTGATCCCATGCTACGAAATTCTTGTTGTAGATACTTCATGTTGTTAGGGATCTTTTGCCCCTAAAAGCCCTAAATTTGATCGAGCATGCTGATCAAATTTAATCAATCTTTTCTCTGTGCCATGTCTGAATAACTTGTTCTTGCTTATGTTCAAACCCTTTATGAACCATGCTCTCTCTCTAATTCCGATTTACTGGAAGTACCCTTACTTGTCTACTTTAATTTGCAACTTGTTTCGTGATTTTTCATCGACTATGTAATTAGTTATGATTTTTCAAAGTACCTTGTGTCCAAACAAGTCAAGCAATGTTCCCGCTCGAACTCAGGTGAAGTACCTAAGAATGCGATGGCTCGACACGCCGCGTTCTCAGAGCTGTCGCGACCATCATCTTGTCGCGTTCTTAACGCGACAGGAGACCCCGTCGCGTTCTGGCCGCCTGAGCAGACAACCCTGTCGCGACTCGTACAGGACCCTATCGCGTTCCATCATGACCCTGTCGCGACCCTTACATGGGTACGTCGCGATCACATGATTTTGCATGAAAATCCATAAAATTTATTGCTCTCACTTTCTATAATATTCTTACGCCTTTTTAACAGTCATACACACAGTATAAACACCTGTTTTAAAATGGAGCTATATTGAATGCTTTAAAATACATATTCACGACTTCTTTTCTATCTATGATTTCTCTTACACATGCACACACATGAAACCTCCATATATGGCTAAAATCTGGCATAAAATATCTCATAATGTATCTGGTAATTTATTGCAATAAAGTATATTAATTGCCCTATTTTAAAGGACTTGTATTCGTTTCTTGCGTTGTTTATATACCGATATCGACGCTCCATTGTTCTAGAATTCCTCTAGAACGTCGAGCACCTATTTTTATATTACACACTTTACTTGGCTTGTGGTGAACTCTCCGTCGGATATTCCTTTCGCCGGACTAGTGAACCCTTGCACAAGGCTTTCGTAAGTCTCCTCTGATCATGGATTCCCACATGGTCGACGAGCTGGTTGTATCTTAACACCCATTACACCTTTAGGGATCGACATGATCCAAATGGCTATTAGAAGTTTGCTCTTACCTTGAATCACGTCAGACCTCTGGACTTGTGCATAACACGGCCAGCAGAAAGATCGTGAATTCCACCTGACTGCCAATACGACGTGCACGTGTTGTGCAACTGTTACTATCGCCTGTTTACTCGTTGTTTTACGTGATGTACCCTTAGCTCTCATCTATACTCTACTCGCTCGTCTATTCACGTTCTCTCTACTATCTCGTCTATTCATCTAGTGCTCTTAACTATTCTTGGTACTCTATATTGGCCATTGACTGATTGTCTAAAGATACAATATAACCAATGCCTGGCAATATATAAAGGGCCCGATCTAGTCCTAGGATGTGCGCCTGAAAGTGCTAGTGTCCATGGGAGTTAAATAATCAGAGTGTTTGACATTACACTCAATTGCTATCTATCTCGACTATCTATATGACAATCAAAACACAAAACGTGCTATACTCTCTCGATGTCTAGAATGACAAACAAGTGCTATACTCTCTCGATGTCTAGAATGACAAACAAGTGCTATACTTGTCGTGCTATTATTATACTTGTGCTAGTTGTGCTATGGCCATCCTGTTATTCGTGCTATACTCGATACTTGTGCTATTTTTAGAAACTATACTCGATCTCGTGCTGTTGTGCTATCCTGTTACCTATTGTGCTATCTCTTTCTATATTTGACTCTCTTGTACCTGCTATCTTTAGATACTCTGCCACTAAATGAGTTAATTATTTAAAGCCTACTTGAGCCTGAGATTTAAGTCCTACTAGGCATTATTGCTCACCCTACGTTATTTGATGTTGTGTTCTCAGGTGAGACCGAGGATGACACATACACTCACGAGGAAGGGAATGACCAAGAGTGAAGCCAGGAGTACCCTCGAGTCATTATGTTATCTTAGAGTTGTAGTTAGTTGTTTCCTTCTATTGCAATGTAATTAGGCCCTATAGAATGGCTCTGATATTAGTGGTTTAACTAGACATTTGAAAGTTATTAATGAGAAAGATTTGCTTTAGTATTATTCAATGTGCAATGGTTTGATGTCTAGTATTCGCTCTATACCTTTTTCTTGCAACTGCCTTCGCGCTCCGATATTCCGCGTCGGGGTGTGACATAGATACATATAATACAAAGACACAGAATATATATGTATATATACATATATAATATACAACATAGACAGATAGATATAGATATTAGTATATACTTATAAGTACATATATATATATACAACATAGAAATATAGATCTAAATATAGATCTATAGATCTATATATTTATATCTATATCTATATCTATAAATAATAAAGATTATACATAGAATATATATAATATATATATATATAATATATATATAGTTATCGATATATATAGATATATAGATAAATAGATACCATAGGTTAAACAACATAGATACAAAAATATAGATATACATAGAATATATAAAAACATAAAAAGATAAATATTTATAGATATAGATATACAACATAGAATATAGATCTATAGATATATATCTATATCTATATATAATAAAGATATACATAGAATATACATTAATTTACAAAGAAAAAAAAATTAATATCTACAAAATATTAATTTCAAAAAATTAATATTTAATATAAATTAATACTATTTAAAATATTAATTTATAAATAAAAATATATATTATAAATTCTAGAAACATATAGATATATGTAGACCTTACAATATAAGATAAGCTGGGTTATGCAAGATATATGATCAACTAATATATATTGGTAATATTATTCTTTAAAGTTAAACAAGGTATGTATTTCAAAGTTTTTAATATCTATTCTCTTTGATAGTTAAATTAATTTAACATGATTATAATTAAGATCATTTAGATTCCACTTCAAGAGAGAAAAGAAAAAGGGGGGCACATATAGAGGAAAGACGAAAATGGGGTGGGCGCATGTGGAGGGAAAATAGAAAAGAGAGAAAATTTTTATCTCACAAAATTTTATTTTAAAAAAATAAATTAAAATTATTATAAAATATATCACCTTCCAATTAACTTGTGTTTAAAATTTCACTGTAATTGGACATCATTTAAGTTGATAAATGGATAGCTTCTTAGCATAACATATATATATATGACTTCTTATAACCGTCTACATATCCAACATTTGTAGACAGTTTTTTAAAGTCATCTACATATGTTATGTAGATGGCTACATATCAATAATATGTAGACGGCTATAAGAAGTCGTCTATGTATCCAACAAATGTAGACAATTTTTAAAACCATCTACATATGTTATGTAAACAGTTCCAACAGTCGTCTACATATTCAACATATGTAGACGAATTTTTAAAACCGTCTACATATGTTATGTAGACAGTTCAGATAACCGTCTACATATCATTGATATGTAGACGGTTGTAAGAAATCGTCTATATATCCAACATATATATACGGCTTCTTTTAACCGTTTATAAACACAATTTTTTGTAGACAGCCGTAATTGGAGCCGTCTACATATCTTATCTTTCTTGTAGAATGCATGATCGCGTACATAAAGCATCAATCAGTGTCAGCGATCCTAAAAACGTGGTGCTAAGTGTTGGGCACCTGAAAGTGAACACCAGGAGATCACCAAGTCAACGTCAAGTAGTCAATGTGTGAGAGCCGTAGGAATTGCTACGATTATTAATTTGCAGAAAGGAGAAGTTGAGTCGAAGGTGGGCTCAACACATTTTAACCATTTCTGTTTAATTTTGTTAATGGGTCGAATTTAGAAACGAGGCATGCCATTTTAAATCCTCGTTGCCAAAGTTCAAGACAATTTTTTAATGGGCCAAAGTAAGAAGGGAATGCAGTTTCTAGATTCCACATTTGAGACTAAATCTGATCCAAATAGCCCATTTTCAAATCAAATAGAGGTCATCTTAAGCCACCCGTCACCACCTCTAGAAGGGTCTATAAGATTCTTCCTAACCAAGTAGGGGTAAAAAAAAGAAAAATAAAAAAATTTACACTTGCTGCCTCAGCCGCTCCCACTTATCCACATAAAATGAATAAAATAAAATCCAAATAGAATTTAATAGATATTTCACATAAAAAATCTAATCCCAAAACAAATTCTTTACATCCAAAATCTAAACAAAAACAAACAAAGACTTCAAAGCTAAGGCCCAATTGTAAAAATAAAATTCCTTCAAATAAAGAATAAAACAAATTATTTAAATCATAAAAATCCCAAAAATAAATTCTAAATGGTAAGTTTCCAACTAAAACCCCAAAATCTTACCAAGTTTTCCTCCAATAAAAAAATCTTAGTCACAAAATCAACCATAAACTTCTCACATAAAACCTCAAGTCTCTCAATCTGAAATTAAAAAGTCAATTCCCAAATTCAAACTCAATTCCACAAGCCCCAAAATCCAAAATTAAACCATGCAATCCAAAGCTCAAAGTCAATTCTAAAAATCGAAATACAAACCAAAATAAATTTCAAGATCTCATTATAAATACCCAAAGTAAAATTAAGAATGCTCTAATTCTAGATTGGCTCATTTACTTATAATTGATAAATGTGTTTTGTTACTCTTTCACATATATGTATCGCATACACAATGTAACGACCTTGGATATTTATACCCAATAAGGGTCCATATCCAAATTCGTCTCCCGCGAACGAACCGAAGTCTTGCAAGGGATATCACTAACACGTGTCCAGTAAGAATATAAAATACCACAAGTATATTATATAACATAGAAAAGTATAAGTATATATAACGGTAAACTACAATGTACAAAAGTCCCATTACAATTTTACATGTCCAATTTAAATAATACAACTACCTAGGACATACCCCGAGAGAGCACAAGCTCAGACGACTCAACTACTTACTACTGGTGGTACAAATCTACCACGACTCCTCATCGAGCCGCACGGAACCGGCTAATCCCTACAAAGACTGTAAGGGAGTGAGCCTCAACACATCACTGGCTCAGTAGGTGTATTCACGGGATTTGCTCCACAAATATGATGATTAAAAATAAGAAAAAGAGACCGTGATCGCCACCAAAGCAGTTGCAAAAGATGAATATGTGAAGGGACTGCTAACTACCTTGGAAAAGGAAGAAAGTTGCAGAAGAGTAACCTGGGCCTGTGAACACGACGATGGAGGTGCCGCCTTCTGGTTCTCTGAACGTGACATGCCGACTGTCGCCTTCCTTAGATCGCGACGAGATACTCGTCGCCTTCTGCAACTGAAGATGAAGACTGTGGGTTTCTTTCTTCCTGCTCCTCAGCCGGCCAAGGGGCAAGAGCCTCATGCTGCTACTGTCTTCTACAACCCTACCAAGAACATCAAAAGAACAGAACACCCATTAGAAACTCGTTTGATGTAGAATCTATCCCAAAACAATAAGTAAACATGAAATAACTGGGAGGAACTTACGTGGGGTGGGGTTTTAACCCCTTTGGGTGATTAAAAGTGGTGTGTGTGGAGTGTTCTAATGTAAATCTACGAAGAAAATAGATCTAAACATGCATGTATGAAGAGAAAAATCAAGAAGAATAGGAGAGAGAAAGCATAGATGAGGAGAAATCGCCCTGGGGGGCACTTCTTGGTCGTCTGGAGGTTGAGAGGCCTTCTGAGAAATCGAAGCTCTTTGGGAGAGGAAGAAGCAGACGCCCGCCTTGATTTAAACCGTGCCCTATGAAGAGTTTTATACCCCATTATTCTTGAATGGGCTGGGAGAGGAATAATGAGCTGGAGTCTGACTTTGGGCAAGTATGCTCGTGCAAGGGGAGTCAGAACATGGAAAGGAAGGCCTAAGGAAGGTTTCCTTCGAGTTTGGAAGGATTTGGATGCCTCTAGACCAACTAAAAGACAGATTATTCATGAATAGCAAGGGTCCAAGTCTGACTAGGAAAGGCCACGTTGCATGGAAACCAGAACGCGACAGCCTCATGGTCGCTATAAGATCGCGACGCTTCGATACGTCTCCTTCCATAGAAGGAAAGCTTTTAAGCATTTTCTGGCAAATTTTCAGGGAATTAAAATGCCAAATGGGAACGCGACATATCGATGCGTCGCCTTCTGAAGGAAGATCGATTCAGGCTTGAAGGCAAATCGATGTGAGGAGGAACGCGACATGAAGGGCGTCGTCTTCTGAAGTAGAATGCGACAGGACTATGGTCGCCTTCATGAACTTTCAGCATATGGCTCATTCAAAGTATATGATCTTCTTGCATAGGTATCGGATTGGCTTGCAGTTTGAAGTATTCAACTCCCAACTTAAAGAGCTACGAAAGGATGAAGACTGATTGATGTGTCTAGGAAGAACCCACCAGGGCGATGAACTGATGAGAAAGATGCCATGATCGGATAAAGCCACCTAGGCGATGATGAGGCAACGTAGGGCATCAACGATATGACAAGGGATTTGGCTCGACTTATGGGCCAGAAATGGGTTCTACAGATTGCCCCTCCTTGATGCCTGCTTTGCAAGGGAGTGGAGAGATAGTGAAGCGGAGATGGCATGAAATGATGAAGTAGCGAAATAAGATGAAAAGCGGGCGTCAAGGTAAAGAGACACCCATTCTGAACGAATAAGCAGCGAGAATTATCCGGCGATCTTCGAACATGGCTGGAACAGAGTGCACGGATGGTTCCAATCTGGGACGAAAAAAGATCAAAAGAAAAGAAATGATCAACCTCTTGATGAAGAGTTACCCTAGCCATGTTAGGCTTTCAGGTTTCGTTCATTAGGGGATAGGTGTTGTCCCGGCGGGTCGATTCGACTCTGGCCTTCGAGTGATTCACGACTAATGAGCTGATCAGTGGGAAAGGGATGACTGATATAATGAATGGGGATGAGAGGAATCCTGAACAGGAACCATACTGGCAAACTGGACCAAGCAACTAGCTTGAAGAAGACTTTCAAATTTGGAATGGAATGAAATTCCTTGTTTGAGAAATAAAGATTTGGTTGAAACATCATCGCGAAGCTGGCTTTGACTAATCATGAAGCATGAAGCTCAAAGATCCTAAATGATGCATGCTGGGCTAAAAGAAAAGAAACCATAAATTAAAATGCAAAGAAAATGAGAAAATAACAAATACTTAAGGATAATATTGCTAGACAAAATGAGCAAGGGCCAAGACATTTCGCATCCCCAGCGTGCGATAGAATCTATCGTCCCTAAGCCATACCATCTAATGGCTTGTCCAACGATTAACAGTGTGCACTTAGATCATCCTTGTTTTTGGTGAAGGGGAACTCAGATCCCGGAACACAATGAGAACCAGCCGGTCCTTGAGATAATATACTAGGCTAGATAACATATAGTAATGCAGAGATAAGGTTAGAAATACTTACCTGAACTTACCTGACGAGTCGTCTTTTGATTTTCTGATTTTTTGTGGATTTTCTTATTTTTCAAAATAAATAAAGCAATAAAGATAACAAGATACAAGCTCAATATGCACTAAAACAATTGAAGAATAAGCATAAGTGCAAACACATTTCAAATTGGCAACAAGAATCATGAGAATGCAAAGGATTTTGCTAATGAAACTCAAACACTGAATGCGACAGAGTCACTGTCGCTACCTAAAGAAGAAAGCGACAAGGATACTGTCGCGACCAGGTGGCGACATGTTGATACGTCGCGACCTTAGTTTTTGTGCCCAGAGCACAATTAGCCACCCGAGGGCTCCATGTTTAGCTCTCACTTGGACTCTTAGAGTTCTCTAGCCATGTTCTAACTCCCATTAGCCCTTCTAAACTCTCTCCCACCATGAATAGGAGTTCTAAATACCTATAAATAAAGGGGGAGAGGCCAAATTTGGAGTTCACACTCTCCCTTCCTTTCTTCAAGCCCTCAAGTCTCCCATGGCCATGAAGAGAGCTCCAAGTGCTCCCATGGGTGAAGAGGCTTCCTATGGAGGTCCCAAGTGCACCCAGACGTCCTACAACGAGCTCTTGAGACTGACGAAGGTTCCCAATCATCTGAGTAGCAATGCCAACATGAGAGAGGTATGTAAAGTGGTTTTTCCAATTTCCTATTATTTTTAACTCCGAATTTCTTCATTAATGCACCTTCTTCTTCTTCTCCTCTCTTTTCCTTTTTTCCCCTTCTTTAGCTCTTCCCCGGCTCTCGCCGATACTCTAAACTCACTTGGATAGCACCCATGATCAAAGTTCTACCCATGCATGTGATCCGCGTCTTGAGAGAGTGGGGTTTGGGGGGAATTCTGATAGCTGCCCACAACTACTATAAAATGTCCTTTGATTGGCATAGCATCACCGCCTTGATAGAGTTATGGCACCCCACCAAACTCATACTTTTCTTCTCCCAAAGTTTGAGGCCACCGTCTTATTGGAGGAAGTAGAAGCATTCATGGCCTTACCCAAGACCACACAAGGAGATGAGCAAAAAACTTGTTATACCGTCGAGCCCATTAACCCAAAAATCATCCTGGTGAATTTATGATGGATCCTAGAGATGTGTATACCATGATTAGCCCTCAACATATTCACCTAATCCCCTTGTCTAAATGGGTTATATCCACTTGCAAGAATAAGGTGTGGGAATTACCAAGAGATAGCCAAAGCCGTGGCTATGCTTGTGCGCGGTGTGGTACTCTTCCCGTCCGGAGATCAACCTCTTAGACCATGCAAATCTGAGTGCCATTAGCGGGGTATGGCGGGGACTCTCCCTATCTCATGCGGTTTTAGCCTACCTCTATGCGGGGCTCACATCGGCGGCTTGGGGGGCCCACTTTATGGCTCTATGATCCTCTTAGAGTGCTGGTTGGGAGTGAGGATAAAGTTTAAGCCTGTAGAAAATCCCACTACGGAAAGCCAAATCTTTGGGTGCCATCCTTTGTGCTTCATCAGCGGAGCGACCAAATTCTCCGATCATGTTGTGTGCAGAACGGCGGATAAGAAAACTCGGAGTGCATGGCGGCTATACCTTAGCACACTTCCGATAGAGCACTTCGCCATGGACATAGTGGCGCTATGCAGAGTGGACATACGACTTCCCCTTGGGCGCGGACTTGACCTACAGCTTGTGGGGAACATGGCGATGGTTCTTTACAACCCACACAGGTGCTATCTTCAGATTGGGAAGCCTAGGACAAAGCTTCTTCAGCCATCACACTTGCCTCCTATGAAAGCGAGACGCCTGGGAGATCCGGAGGACGAGCAGGCCGTGCGGAGCACGCTAGTGATGTGGCGAGTGTGTGCCACTCACGCCTTACCACCTACGGTGCATGAAGAGCGTGAGACATATTTGGCATACCTCAGGGAGTACAGAGAGATCCGGCCACGTGAGGACCGCAACCTTGCAAGAGAGACATGATTGTACTTTTGGGGATTTTTGAGAGATTTGATGTGTTGGGGGGCATGAGAGTGATGTATCAGGGACTTTATGACAATTTTCAGCTTTTATATGATGTAAGCATTGGAGATTTGAAATAAAAATGTGAATTTGTATGTGTTATGTGAACAAACTGAGAAGGTGACAGCTTGAGCATCGTGACCCTGAACGCGACAAGTCAACTGTAGCACCCTTGATTTTTTAAAATCAAGAAAAATAAAATCTTATTATTTAATAAATGAGATAAATGATTTAATTAGAATAAAGGGAGAATACATGGAATAAAAGGGAATTAAAGCAATACCCATTAAGCTAAATTATTAATGGTACTCTAATAACCCAAACCTAATAGATGGGCCCAAATAGGGTTAGCCCATCATGGGATGAGAAATAATTAAGCCAAATTCGGAATAAAAATAAGTGGTAATTAGGAAAGGGGTTAAATAATTATTAAATAAGTCATATCTATCCTAAAAAGAGTCCTACACTTACCCTAAACCTTTACCCATGAAATTGGATCTCATCCCAACTCTATTAGGTGGATAAATAAGAGAAAGTGGGAGATAAAGAAGGAAATTCGGAGTTTAATGGAAGGGAGGACTCTTATAATGGCTAGGACTCCTATAGTAGCTATACACCAAAAACTCATCCCTAGCAACCCATTTTCATGGCTGGAACTCTGGAGAATGAGGAGAGGGCTGGAGACAAAGGAGCAAGGAGGAGAAGGCTAGAACAAGGAGGAGTTTTCTGATTTCGTCATCAACTAGGGTTTTCTTACTCCACGAAAAAGGTAGGCAATCTCTCAAGCAAAAATCGTGTAAAAATTATCCTAGGTAGCCTTATGTACCTCTCAAAAGCCCTATAGTTCGTGATATTCTGTTCATCCATTTGGGCGAATTCAATTCATAAAACCTTGCTATCACCATGAACCCAAAATCTCATGTTTTCTCTAATTCCCTGCACGTACTTGTTCCCATGCTATGAGAAAATTCTCATTGATACTAAAATGCAATAGCTTTCAAACGCCCCTGGCTTTGTTCTATTTCAAACTCCCATGAGGGAGAATTAATTCTTTGAATCCCTATCAGATACATGCATCCAACCCTTCATGTTTACTTGTGAACCCCGTTTATACTTGACTTCAGATCATAAGAAAATTATCATAACTACTACATCTTGTTAGCTTTTGAACGACCTAGTTTCTGAATTTTTCATCATGTATTCATCTCAAATTAATTCATTGAACCTTGACTGCGCCTGTTTGGGTCACTGAAAAGTAACCCCGATCAATGCATATCTAAACCTTGTCTATTTTCAAATTAATCATCCATGTTGATAGATATACATGTCTACCTTCGTTTAAACTGATTTCGTGCTTTTTGGATCACCGTGCTATTTTATATGAAATTTAGAACGTCTATGTATCACAAAGGACTCGCCCTGGGAAAAAGGGAAAAGGGCAATCCCACCTGTTATCGCGACGGCGCGATCCGTCGCGATATCAGCGGGGTCGCGCCGACCGATGGCGTCACGTCAAGAACGCAACGGCATAAGTCTCCGCGATTCACTCCGGACCGGGCCAGATCGGCCAGGTTTCGTGTCGCGCCCGACCGCCCCGTCGCGACTTGAATCACGACGGTAAGTCTGCCGCGTTTTCATGAATCCGACCAGAATAGAAAATTGTTTTCATGAATCCGACCAGAATAGAAAATTGTGCATATGCCCTGTTGTTTAAGCTTTATACCCTTTAATTAGCCATGATTAAATCATGTTATAGTTAATTCGACTTGGTGAATTAATAAATGATATTAATGATATAAATTTAATTATTTAAAATGACATTTGCACGACTTGTCATATCCTCAAGATTTCTTTACACTTACACACACAATATTATTAAATGCCATTTGACCTTGGTAAATTATGCAATAATGTATTCGATAAATTAGCGAAATAAATGACTAAATTATCCTATTTTTATTAAATACAATTGTTTTCTTTTTATACGTGCATTTAAAATACTGTTATCGTTTTCCCTTGGCTTCGAGCACTCGAGGCACGACGGACCCATTTTCTACACACTTTTCTCTTGACTTGGACCACCTCTCCACCAGGAATACTCTCGACTGGACTAGGGACTCCTTTTCAAGACCTCCGTAAGTCTTCTTGGCTTTGGTGCACGTCCTTAGTCAACGAGCTGGTTGTACCCCAAAACCGTTACACTCTTAGGGATCAGTACGATCCATGACCTTAGTGTGTTCTCTCCTTATCTTGTGATCACGCCGAACCATCTAGCTGTGTACACAGCACGGCTAGTGGGCGTGGTGACTTCTGCCAGATTGTCGGCCCGCAGTGGTGTGTCGGCAACCATATTATCGATGTTTAACATGATATTTGATAATACCCCTGTCTCATCTGCTCTCTATATTCTCTCGTTCACGTTCTCTCTACACTCTCATCTATCTCATCTAGTACTCTCTTATCTCTTCTTGGTACTCTATTGGCCATTCGTGTGATTGTCTACGATAAAAGAAATGACTAATGCCAGCGCAATAGGGCCCAAGCAGGTCCTGGGAGGAGCGCTCGAAAAGTGCCAGTGCCCATGGGAGTTAAAATGATCAAGGATGTGTTACGACATGCATCCAGCGCTAGTTTACTATCTAGATTAATCTATGACAATCAAAGTACTATCTCTACAAGTGCAAGCGTGATCGTTACTAGTGCACCGTTGTGCAAATTACATATTATAACGTTACATGGCCATTCTATTATCGTTCTCGTTGTACTATTTTCTCTATGCTAGTTGCAATTGTTCTCTCGTTATCGTGACATGTTCTACATGACTATACTCTCTAGTTAACCTGCCTTTAAAACATTAACTATTTAAAGCATGCTTGTGTACATGAGATATTAAGTCCTACTGGGCGTTATTCGCTCATTCTGCGTATTTATTTAATGTGTTCAGGTGAGTCGAATGGAGACGACCACACATACGAGGACGGGACTAAGGGAGATGCTCAGGAGTGACCATTTCATCCACCAGTGCTATCTAGTAGTAGTTAGTATAGTTATGAGTTAGTGAGTCAGTTAGTCATAATGTAATAGTTTGATTTTTGAATAAAGTACTCGGGGCCCTAGTTCTGGCTCTGATACGTTGATGTAATGATGTTTGGTGGATTATTAATGAAATTGGAGTTTACTTGGTATTATTCCATTGTGCAATGGTTTGCATTTATTTCTCGCTCTGTACTATTTAATAACCGTAATCCCGCTCCGATATTCCGCGTCGGGGCGTTACAATTTTGTGGTATCAGAGCCTAGGTTATTCTTAAGTATAGGATGATCTAGGTTTGACCTGCCTTGACTTAGAGTCTAAATTCCATACCTATGTGAGATGGGTAGAACCTTGGGTAATAAGATAAAATGAACTTACACACGCACAACTTAGTGCAAATTCAGTAACTTACATTAAACATTCTCTTTTGAAGGAACTTAAACCTCAACAATGGCAGCAGAGCATGCACAACTCCGTGACATGCAACAAACAATTCAACAACTTACTCAGGCTTTACTCCAAGCTGCTGGAGCCAACAATAATAACAACAACCGAGGTGCTGGTGAATTACACAGGAACTTCCGCAATCTGAATCCACCCCGATTTAGTGGAACCACAGATCCTGATGAGGCAGAAAATTGGCTCAAGGAGACTGAGTGTATCTTCCGCGTTATGTAATGCGCGGATGGTGATAAGCTACTGTTAGAAACATTCTAGCTAGAAAGGGACGCCCGTGCATGGTGGGAGTCCGTTGAGGCTACCCGAGCAAATGCACAGTTCACATGGGAGGAGTTCAAGGAGAACTTTAACTCCAAGTACTTCTCTGAAAGAGTCCAAGAGAGGAAGGCCTCTGAGTTTGCTGCACTTAAGCAGAGGAACCTCACAATTGCTGAATACGAAGCGCAGTTCTCCCGATTGGCTCGATACGCCAATCATCTAGTCAGTACAGAATGAATGAAGGCAAAGAGATTCCTTAATGGGCTCAGGCCCGCTTACATCACGCAACTTGCGCCATTTGATATTCAGACCTACCCAGAGATGGTTAGAAGAGCACAATGCCTGGAGGATGCGACTGAACTCACTGAGCGCATCAAGGGTAGAATGTTCAGGAAAAAGCAAACTTCCGGAGCATCGAGCAAGCCTACTAACGGCAAGAAAAGGCCGTTAAGTATCACTGACGGGCCAAGCCAGGAGCGGAAGCCCAAAGTCCCCTCCACTACTGCTCCAAACAATAAACCAAGATGCAAGCATTGTGACAAGCTTGGTCACACAACGGAAGAATGTTGGAGGAAGGCAGGTGCATGCCTTCGCTGTGGGAGTCATGATCACCGCATCCAGGAGTGCCCTCTGTTAAAAGAAAATGAAAAGCGTCTTATAGGACAGAAGAAGTCAGGCCGACTGCAGGCTCTACAAGAAGTGGACACCACCAGGAAGGTGGCATGGTGGAAGGTACACTACCAGTCTTTTCTCAATTAGCATTTGTTTTGTTTGATACTGGCGCAACACATTTGTTCATATCACAAGCATTTTCTGATACATTAAATGAAAAACCTGCATCTATGCAATTTGAATTGCATGTTACTACACCATTGGGAGAAAAGGCTCAACTCAACAAATACTTTAGCTGATGTTAAGGTTGGTGAACTCAATCTAAGAGCTGACTTGATCTGTATGCCCATGGAGGGCTACGATGTCATTCTAGGAGCCGATTGGCTATCCACATATGGGGCTATCGTGGATTGTAGAAGAGGTAAGATTTCCTTTAGTGAATTCCCTAAGCTGATCTTCACAGGACGTAGGCACAAGAGACACTTGTCCCTCATCTCTACTATAAAGGCATAAAACATGATAAGGAAAGGAAGTGTGGCATTTCTTGCCGCCATATTAGTTGAAAAGAAAGCAGTTAAGATCTCAGACATCCACATAGTGCAAGAATACCTTGATGTGTTTCCCGATGAGCTACCAGGCATTCCACCTGAGAGAGATGTGAATTTCTCAATTGATCTCGTACCTGGAGCTACACCGGTTTCACACCAACCCTATAGGATGTCCCCTGCCGAATTGAAAGAGTTGAAAGAGCAATTCATGGAACTTCTAGAAAAGGGTTGCATTAGGCCGAGTACTTCTCCTTGGGGAGCACCAGTGTTGCTTGTCAAGAAGAAGGACGGATCCATGAGATTATGCATCGATTACAGGCAGTTGAACAATCTCACTATCAAGAACAAGTACCCTCTGCCGCGTGTCGATGAATTATTTGATCAGATATCAGGAGCTTAATATTTTTCTAAGATTAACCTTAGATCGGGATATCATCAAATGAGGATTAAAGATGCAGATATCTACAAGACAGCTTTCAGGAGCAGGTACGGTCATTATAAATTCATAGTCATGCCTTTTGGACTAACCAATGCTCCTGCAGCTTTTATGAAATTAATGAACAGCATCTACTGGCCCTACCTCGACAAGTTCGTCGTGGTATTCATTGATGATATTCTCATATACTCCAAGACCAAAGAAGAGCACGAGGAGCATCTGAGGATCGCTCTGCAAATCTTGCTGAACAATCAACTCTACGCCAAATTGAGCAAGTGTGAATTCTGGCTCGAGGAGGTTCGTTCCTAGGCCATGTCATTTCCAAGGATGGTATCGCTGTCAACCCTTCCAAGGTAGAAGCCGTGCTCAATTGGGAAAGGCCGACCAATGCCACAGAAATCAAAAGCTTTCTTGGACTGGCTGGATATTACAGATGGTTCATAAAAAGATTTCTCCAAGATAGCTGTACCTCTTACGCGTCTTACGCGGAAGGAGAATCCCTATGTCTGGAGCAAGGAGTGCTAGAAGAGCTTCCAGACACTGAAGCAATTGTTGACATCTACACCTGTCCTCGCATTACCATTCGAAGGAGCAGGATTCTTAGTCTACACTGATGCATCTGGAATCGGTCTAGGTTGTGTATTAATGCAGAACGAAAAGGTGATAGCTTATTCTTCAAGGCAGTTGAAGCCACATGAAGTCAACTATCCTGTCCATGACTTAGAGCTAGCTGCTGTAGTATTTGCACTCAAGATCTGGAGGCATTACCTATACGGGGAGCAATTTATTGTCTACTCCGACCACAAGAGTTTGAAATACTTATTTTCTCAGAAGGAGCTCAACATGAAACAACGGAGATGGCTGGAGTACTTGAAGGATTTTGATTTCAACATTCAATACCACCCAGACAAAGGTAATGTAGTAGCCGATGCACTTAGCAGAAAGCCAGTAGCTTCGATATCTTGTCTAGTCATGGGCGAGATACAATTGTTAGAACAATTCGCCAACCTGAACCTGAACATTGAAAAGAGGAGTGATAAGATGATCATGGCTAATCTTAGAGCTCAACCCGACATTTTTGTCGAGATCAGAGAGCAACAGGCTAATGATCCGTTTCTAATCAGAGTAAGGAGACCATAGCTGACAAGCCAGACTTCTCCATCGCTGAAGATGGAAGAATATTATTCCAAGCCAGGACATGTGTGCTTGACAATGAAGAGCTGAAAAGGAAACTGATGGATGAAGCCCACAAGACCAAGTACACAATTCACCCAGGCGCAACCAAGATGTACCAAGACATGAAAAGGTCATTTTGGTGGCCAAACATGAAGCGTGAGGTAGCTGAGCATGCCGCGCACTGCCTCACTTGTCTGCAGGTAAAAGCAGAACACCGTCGTCCTGCAGGTGTACTCAGGCCCCTGGACATACCTGAATGGAAGTGGGAAAGCATCGGAATGGACTTCATTATGGGTTTACCCCGAACTCGTGGTGGACTTGATGCTATCTGGGTTATTGTGGACCGTTTAACCAAGTCTGCACACTTTCTAGCAATTCGAAGCACCTGGAGTGTTGATGTGCTTGCAGCTTTGTATGTGAAAAAGATAGTCAGACTACATAGAGTTCTAGTATCCATTGTCTCGGATCGTGACCCCAGATTCACTTCTAGATTTTGGAAGGGACTCCAGGCTGCTCTAGGCACAAAACTCAACTTTAGCACAGCTTTCCATCCACAGACGGATGGACAGACTGAAGGAACAAATCAGATAGTGGAAGACATGCTATGAGCTTGTGCTATAGACTTTGAAGGGTATTGGAATGAACAACTGTCTCTAATAGAATTTGCCTACAACAATAGCTATCAGGCCAGCATTAAGATGGCACCATTTGAAGCGCTGTACGGCAGGAGCTGCAGATCGCCAGTTTGTTGGAATGAAGTAGGTGAGCAACAATGGCTGGGACCAGATATGGTGCAGAATACCAGTAGAGATATCTAGATTATTAGAGACAGAATTAAGGTAGCTCAGTCCAGACAGAAGAGCTATGCTGATAAAAGAAGAAGGGACTTAGAATTTCAAGGTGGAGATCATGTGATGCTCAAAGTATCCCCGACCCGAGGATTTCAGAGGTTTGGGATGAAAGGCAAGCTGAGACCGAGATTCATAGGTCCATTTGAAGTATTAGATAGAGTTGGCGAGGTGGCGTACCGACTAGCACTACCTCCCCAGTTCTCTACCGTACATAACGTGTTCCATGTGTCAATGCTGAGAAAGTACGTGTACGATCCATCGCACGTAATCAGCTATGATGACATTACTCTGAACAAGGATATGACCTATGAAGAAAGGCCAGTGAAGATCTTTGACAAGAAGATGCAACAGCTTCGGAATCGATCCATACCCGTGGTCGAGATTCTGTGGAGGAATCACGAAGTTGAAGAGACAACATGGGAGCCCGAAGCAACCATGCGACGAAATTATCCGGATTTATTCAGTAAGACATTCTTCCTCTTACGATTATATGAATTTGGGGACCAAATTCTTTTTAAGAGGGGGAGGATGTAGCACCCTTGATTTTTTTAAAATCAAGAAAAATAAAATTTTATTATTTAATAAATGAGATAAATTGATTTAATTAGAATAAAGGAGAATACATGAAATAAAAGGGAATTAAAGCAATACCCATTAAGCTAAATTATTAATGGTTACTCTAATAACCCAAACCTAATAGATTGGGCCCAAATAGGGTTAGCCCATCATGGGATGAGAAATAATTAAGCCAAATTCGGAATAAAAATAAGTGGTAATTAGGAAAGGGTTTAAATAATTATTAAATAAGTCATATCTATCCTAAAAAGAGTCCTACACTTACCCTAAACTTTTACCCACGAAATTGGATCTCATCCCAACTCTATTAGGTGGATAAACAAGAGAAAGTGGGAGATAAAGAAGAAATTCGGAGTTTAATGGAAGGGAGGACTCTTATAATGGCTAGGACTCCTATAGTTAGCCATATACACCAAAACTCATCCCTAGCAACCCATTTTCGTGGCTGGAACTCTGGAGAATGAGGAGAAGGGCTGGAGATGAAGGAGCAAGGAGGAGGAGGCTAGAACAAGGAGGAGTTTTTCTGATTTTCGTCATCAAACTAGGGTTTTCTTACTCCACGAAAAAGGTAGGCAATCTCTCAAGCAAAAATCGTGTAAAAATTATTCTAGGTAGCCTTTATGTACCTCTTCAAAAGCCCTATGGTTTCGTGGTATTCTGTTTATCTATTTGGGCGAATTTAATTCATGAAGCCATGCTATCACTATGAACCTGAAATCTCATGTTTTCTCTAATTCCCTGCACGTACTTGTTCCCATGCTATGAGAAAATTCTCATTGATACTACAATGCAATAGCTTTCAAACGCCTCTAGTTTCGTTCTATTTCAATCTCCTATGAGGGAGAATTAATTCTTTGAATCCCTGTCAGATACATGCATCTGACCCTTCATATTTGCTTGTGAACCCCGTTTATACTTGACTTCAGATCATGACAAAATTATCATAAATACTACATCTTGTATCTTTTGAATGCCCCTAGTTTTGGAATTTTTCATGATGTATTCATCTCAAATTAATTCGTTGAACCCTGACTGCGCCTGTTTGGGTCACTGAACAAAATCCCGATCAATGCATATCTAAACCTTGTCTATTTTTAAATTAATCGTGCATGTTGATAGATATACATGTCTACTTTCGTTTAAAACTAGTTTCGTTCTTTTTGAATCACCGTGCTATTTTATATGAAATTTAGAACATCCATATATCACAAAGGACTCGCCCTGGGAAAAAGGGAAAAAGGGCAATCCCACCTGTTATCACGACGACGCGATCCGCCGCGATATTAGCGGGGTCGCGTCGGCCGATGGCGTCGCGTCAAGAACGCAACGGCATAAGTCACCGTGATTCACTCTGGACCAGGCCAGACCGGCTTGGTCCGTGTCGCGCCCGACCGCCCCGTCGCGACTTGAATCGCGACGGGTAAGTCTGCCGCGTTTTCATGAATCCAACCAGAATGAAAAATTGTGTATATGCCATGTTGTTTAAGCTTTATACCCTTTAATTAGCCATGATTAAATCATGTTATAGTTAATTCGACTTGGTGAATTAATAAATGACATTAATGATATAAATTTAATTATTTAAAATGACATTTGCACGACTTGTCATATCCTCAAGATTTCTTTACACTTACACACACACAACATTATTAAATGCCATTTGACCTTGGTAAATTATGCAATAATGTATTCGGTAAATTAGCGAAATAAATGACTAAATTACCCTATTTTTATTAAATATAATTGTTCTCATTTTATACGTGCATTTTAAATACCGTTATCATTTTCCCTCGGCTTCGAGCACTCGAGGCACGACGGACCCGTTTTCTACACACTTTTCTCTTGACTTGGACTACCTCTCCACCGAGAATACTCTTGACTGGACTAGGAACTCCTTGTCAAGACCTCCGTAAGTCTTCTTGGCTTTGGCGCACGTCCTTAGTTAACGAGCTGGTTGTACCCAAAAACCCGTTACACTCTTAGGGATCAGTACGATCCATGACCTTAGTGTGTTCTCTCCTTATCTTGTGATCACGCCGAACCATCTAGTCTGTGTACACAGCACGGCTAGTGGGCGGTGGTGACTTCTACCAGATTGTCGGCCCGCAGTGGTGTGCCGTGCAACCATATTATCGATGTTTAACGTGATTTTACGATAATACCCTTGTCTCATCTGCTCTCTATATTCTCTCGTTTGTTCACGTTCTCTCTACACTCTCATCTATCTCGTCTAGTACTCTCTTATCTCTTCTTGGTACTCTATTGGCCATTCGTGTGATTGTCTAAGATAAAAGAAATGACTAATGCTAGCGCAATAGGGCCCGATCAGGTCCTGGGAGGAGCGCCCGAAAAGTGCCAGTGCCCATGGGAGTTAAAATGATCAAGGATGTGTTACAGCATGCATCCAGCGCCAGTTTACTATCTAGATTAATCTATGACAATCAAAGTACTATCTCTACAAGTGCAAGCGTGATCGTTACTAGTGCACCGTTGTGCAAATTACATGTTATAACGTTACATGGCCATTCTATTATTGTTCTCGTTGTACTATTTTCCCTGTGCCAGTTGCAATTGTTCTCTCGTTACCGTGACATGCTCTACATGACTATACTCTCTAGTTAACCTGCCTTTAAAACATTAACTATTTAAAGCATGCTTGTGTACATGAGATATTAAGTCCTACTGGGCGTTATTCGCTCATCCTGCATATTTATTTAATGTGTTCAGGTGATTCGGATGGAGACGACCACACATACGAGGACGGGACTGAGGGAGATGCTCAGGAGTGACCATTTCAGCCACCAGTGCTATCTAGTAGTAGTTAGTATAGTTATGAGTTAGTGAGTCAGTTAGTCATAATGTAATAGTTTGATTTTGAATAAAGTATTCGGGGCCCTAGTTCTGGCTCTGATACGTTGATGTAATGATGTTGGTGGATTATTAATGAAATTGGAGTTTACTTGGTATTATTCCATTGTGCAATGGTTTGCATTTATTTCTCGCTCTGTACTATTTAATAACTATAATCCCGCTCCGATATTTCGCATCGGGGCGTTACATCAACGGTCGCGAACAAGGCTTGAACGCGACATAGTGTATGTCGCGACAAAGAGTGAATGCGATAGCCTTGCTGTCGCGACCACAGAGCTGAGGCGGTTTAGAATTCTGGCCCCACGCATATTCCCTCTTTCCCTCTTCTCTCTTCTCTCTCTTCTTTCCCCCCTTTTCTTTCTCCGGCGACAGGAAACCCTCCCCCTCTCTCCTTCTCCGGTGATCCCCGACCGGCGGCGGCGGCGGCTTTTGTAACGTCGCTTATTTTCGGATCCTTTTTGGATCGTGTGTGTTGTGGTTGTGATGGCTGTTGTAAGGCCAGTGTGGTGTAGACGCGTGGTGTGTGTAGGTGTGGTGCAGTTTAGGTCCCGAAATGAAATAGGACCTGCTGCAGTTGAGTAGGAGTTGGCGACCAGGGGTGGTCGTTGACTTGTTGGCGTCCAGGTAAGTTGCCATTGACTGCATGATCTTGGTAGCATTAGATGTGGACGTTTAGGGTGGCGGTTGTCTTTGGCGACAGAGGGGTTGACGCCAACCTGAGAATTCTGCAAGTTATAGGGTCACCCGAGAGCAGGTTTCCACCTGTCTCTCTCTTCCCCTTGCCCTAGCTTCGCGTCCCCGTGTTTCTAAAGCTTCCAACAGGTACTGAAGGGTGGTTGGAGGATCGTGGAGCGTGTGGCGTTGCCGAATTGCGCGAGGAAACGCCGTGGCATGGTGCAATTTCCGTGGGAGCTCACGGAGGGTTCGGTGTGAACTGGGAGAATTCGGAGGGTTTGAGCGTGTTCTGAGGTAGGGAATGACCCTTGTAGTTCCTGTAGGTCATGTTAATGTAATTAGATAACATGAATCTGCATGAAAATGGTGATTTCAGGTCATGGCACCCATGCGGGGATAATGGGTGGTTTGATGATTTTATGTAGTAAAGCATGCTATTTTAGTTTAATTATAATGCATGGGAGTTAGAGGAACTGTTTCCTCCTATTTTCTTAATGGTTTCGGGATCAGGAATGCATGTGGGATCGGTTAGGGTTTCTGCAGGAGTAGAAGCTGAAGATCTTGGCGTCAACATCGTTGGTCGCCAGGTTTATCACCGGGATATAGACGGCCAGATCCATTGCCGTCTACTTCCTATAAGCGGCAGTCGATGTTGCCGCCAACTTGTGCATGTAACAATACAGTGTGGTTTACGTAGCTTTTTTGGTTATAATATTACGTGTTTGTGTGTGCATGGAGATGACCGGTGTGAGCCAGTGCATTTGATATGCTCTTGGAGCATACTGCTCATGTAATGGGCATGTTTTACGTGAATGATGTGTGATGTACGTAATTGCTTACACAGTATGTGTGGTGCGTTGGCACCCGTGGCACTCTTGGAGTGCGTTGTCCATGTGTTGGACATGTGGTTTACGTGGAAGACGTGTGGTACATCAACGAGGGTGTAATATACACGTGTTGTTTACTGTAGACGCGAGATTTGGCCCATTTCCCGCAAGGTTATTTGGCCCATTAAGCCTCGTTTGACCATTTGTTGACCAGCCTCGGATCCCATGTAGACGGCAGCATCGATGGCCGTCGACTATTGGTTGGCGGCAACCCCCCTGGACGTTGACCCAAGTTGGCGTCCACATCTCTGGACGCCTGCATGAGGTTGGCGGCCTGATCCCTTGACGTCAATAGGGTTTACCTGGTCTGCGCAACTAACCCGAGATTCCAGCCCACTAGCACCCTTGTCTCGGCCATGCAACGCATATAGCCATTCCCAACGGGCATATGGGCCACCTAAGCACCCCCTTGACCCAGTAAAAATCCTACATGGCCTCTACCCATTGGTTGGAGCATTTACACAAGGATTGCCACATGTACAAGTGTGCTTCTTCACACTTAGCATCCTAGGCACTCCAACCCCGAGCTCCACTGTCTATTAACACCCCCTTGAGCCCTATGAACCGAGGGGAGGGAGGCTGGACGTCCATATGCTGACCCTTTGAGAGAGGAGAGAGAAAATCACACCCTACCTTCCACTACTCATCTTCTTCTTCCTCTCCACACTTGGGACGTCCAAAGAGGCTGCTTTGGAGCTGAAGGGGCCTCTGAAAGGAGCTTGCAACACCGACCACGAGGATTAACTCCCCCTCTTCCTCTCCTCTTCCTTTTTCTCTCTTTATTCGTTGCATGTTGCACACACCTTCCCACTCACACTAGGCACGTAGGTTATCCTCCTACACACCTAGAAAGGGGTTTCCCAACCAAAAACGGAGGGAAGAAGGGTGGTCATAATACTTGGCCACCCCTCTTCTCAAGTCCGCAACCGGTACGGGACCTTCTTTTGGGTCTTTCTTATTTCGTTTTGAGCATTTACTACACTCCCTAGAGTCTAATAGAGTCTTTGTTTTGGCAGGAACAACCCGCAGAAGACTACGGGGCTCTTCTCTTTTGGCCGACCGAAGGAGGAGAAGTTGAAGTCCCACATCACCCGCAACGTGAGGCCACTGCACCGACGTGATCACAACAACTCCTTGGGCACAGGTAAGGCCCTGGCGATCACCAAATCTCCTTTGCTTCGCTTGTTTGCTTCGTTTTCCTTCTAGTCAATCCAGTCAACCGGAGGGTCAACGTGGTCAACCGGCGACCCCTACATCGCCAACGAGAGCCCGGCGGCTTCCGCAAGCGTCCGAGGGATTCGGCGACGGAGCGGAAACGAACCGTCCACAGTTCTCTTTTGGCGATCACGGTGGGACAAGCTTCTGCCACTGTGGTCTCACTGCGGCCAGGTAGACGGCAGGGGATCCTGCCACCTATCCAGGTAAACGTCTAGAGTTCCCGCCGTTAATTGTAGGTTAGCGTCCATCTCTCTTGTCGTTTATTGTTTGTCAGCGTCCGTCGATCATGTTGTTAATCTTTTATTGATAAACTGCGCGTCCACCCATTGGACGTTTAGTTTCACAGAAATTGGTTTTCGGCTATTTTATTGACTGTCTTGCTTTTATTTTTCCGTCTGTTCATTCCCTGTTAGCGTCAAGGTCGGTTGTCGTCGACTGTCGGTTAGCGTCGGTCGATCAGGACGTGTACTGTTGTTCATGATACTTGGCGTCTACATGTTGACGTTTACTTTCACAGAGGCATGTATTTTCCTATTTTTTCTGATTGTTTTGTTCTGATTTTCATTTTTGTTTGCTTTTTGTTTGATACTAACAAGTCCTCAGTCACTGGGGGGTCATCTTCTCACCTCTTCTAGCCTCCCCTCACATTTCTAGGATCACCTTTCTTCGGTTTTTGACCTTTTACTCGGGGATTCCCTCTCGGGTAAATCGGGTTGACTCCGGAGAAAACTCTATAAGTCCCTAAATTCCGTGGATTCCCTCACGGTACGGGGCAGGAGAACCTCTACCCATCCTGTCTAGTTCACCTAATCACCGGGATTCGAGTGAAATTGGAGAGAACGGCCCTCAACTCAACTTAGTTTAACACATAACTTTGGCATTTAAAAGTCTTGGGGACGTTGTTTGATAACATTGATTTGGTAGAAATCTATATTTCTGCTCAAGACAGTGAAGTTAATCAACTTTAACCACTTTAAAATCCATAGGTTGTGTGCTAATGGACACTTGGTTGGATCCTGCTAATATGTCTAACAAACCGGCATTTGAATATGATGATAACATCAATGATGAGATTGTCGGTATGATAGATACCAATGTCCAGCCTGAGGAGTCGGTTCAATCATCTTCCCAAGCCGACAATGAGGAGGTTAGCTTGAGGGTTAACCCTACTCACGCCCAGGATGTCCAAGAAGATCCCGAGTTTTCTAAACTCATGTCCCGCTATTCGCCCGACGATATCATTTCCATGCTTTCCAAGCATACCATTCGGGCAGCGGCTTCTCCTTCCCATCCCTCCCTCCCATTCTCCCTTCCATGCTTCCTCATCTAGGCCCGCTCCTAGGCCTCTCACCCCTCCCCGAATCCTGTATCCCCTATCCCTATCTCCACTCCTATTCCTCCCACTCCTTTACCTACGTCTACCCCAATTCCCCCACCCATCCACATCTCATGTCCATACCACTCCTCCCACTCAATCCGAATCCCTGTCCCGGTCTGAGACGGAGGGTCTTATCCGGAAACTCTTGGCTGAATCTCTATCTCTTTCCAAGCCTCACTCACTCCAAAACTACTGCAAACTCCCCAATGTTTACTTCCCTCCGGGTTTCAAGGCCCCGAAGTATCGCAAGTACGACGGGACCTCTGACCCCCAATATCATATAGCCGGCTTCACTATGGATTCTCATCGGTGGCTGTACGATCGGCCCTCTTAGTCCACCTCTTCCAGCAATCGTTAGAAGGGGAGGCTTTGAGGTGGTTCACCTCCTTGCCCGCGTCGGATCTTGTTATTTTGACATAGTTTCCGAACGCTTCATCTCACACTTTTCATACATGGCTACTCAAGTCCCTACACTCCCCGACTTGGTAGCGGAAAAGATGAAGGCGAACGAAGACTTTGTCACTTATGCCAACCGATGGAGGTCCATGGCCTCGAGAGCCGACATTCCCATCCCCGAGTCCCAAGCCATAATCTTGTTAGTTACCAACACCACCCCTGTGCTCCGTTCCATTTTGATGCTAAGTGAGTTCCCTTCTTCTCATCTATTTACAACAGAGCCAGGGTAATTGAGAATCAGATCAAGGACTCCTCTCTCCCATATTTCTTCGAAGGGAAGCCGAAGGCACGCAAGGCTCCCGCGGCACCCACCACCGGGGGTGACCATCAATGAGTCTGTCAGTGCCTGCAGCCAGCCTTTGAGGCCTCCTAACAAATCCTCCCATCCTCCTTCCAACCCTTCCAACCCTTCTTCCAACCCTCACCAATTCCCATCTCCCCCTCTAAGCCTTACTCTGCCGTTCCCCCTCCTTCCGGATACACCCGACCTGGCCCAAAAGGTCACACTACCCTCTCTCCCTGAGACTCTCGAGGACGTGTTCTTCGCTCTCATGTCCTGCGATGCGATTCAACTCCCCCACAAAGGGAGAACATCAATCCGAGGGTCGACACCTCCAAATACTGCCCATATCATAGGGCCCAGGGTCACTTCATCTACAATTGCTTTACCTTTCGTGACTGGGTCTATGATATGAATGACCAAGGTAGGATCAACTGGGATGACGTCAAGGTGGCCATAGCCAAGTCTAGGTACACCAAAAAAGACCTTGGCATCTTTAGTAACCCTCTCCCCACTCATCAAAGCAACAATCCCTCCTCCTCTAAACCCGTGAGAGCGTGCATACCATCGTACACCTAGGACCTCGGGTGTGAGGAGAGAACAACAGTGGGGGGTAGAAGGTTTCGAGGAATGGTACCCTTGTCCCCTGCCGAGTCTCAGGAGCCTTTTCTCGGTAGATGCTATCCTCGAAGAGAGGCCCCTAGTGCTCATCCGTCCTCCCCAAGATGCTCATTCCATAATCCCCATTTCTCCTGCTGATGAGTCATCCTCCAGACCCCTCCAGCTTATCCGCCCCAGTCTCAGGAGGCCGTGCATGTCACGCTCCGAAATCGGATTGTTTCCTCCACCTCCGCGGCCATCCCAAGATGAGGAGGATAATGGGCCTCCACCCCGGCTGGCACCGAATATGATATTCTCCAACATCTTGATAAGACACCCGCGAGGGTGTCTATTTTAGAATTGATTCGGAGGTCGCCATCACATCAATCCACTCTCCTCCAGTTCCTTCATTAAATCATGGTCAATGATGACCTCCCTCCTAGTGGGGTCACCAATGCCATCCTTTCCCTCACCCAAGGACCCTCGATTCCTTCTCAGACAAAGATCTTGCCACCCCCGAATGTCGTTCGCTTCCTCTTTGTCTCACCATTAACCTCAATGGGGTAGCGGTGGACCCACTTTGATCGACACCGGGGCCTCTATCAATGTCTGTCCGATGAAGACCCTTAAGCAATTGGGTTTAGGGGAAGAGAATCTGGAGAAGAGTTGCTCCACCATCGCGCCTACGACAACTCAAAAAGGGTTGCCAAAGGCAAGATTGCTCTTAAGCTGGAAGTCGGACCCGTCACCATGACCACTGAATTCTAGTTCTCGACGTCGATCCGCCTATAAGGCCATCCTCGGTCGTCCATGGCTAGAGCAAACCTTAGGGATCCCTTCCACCGCCCACCAGTGCTTCAAATTCCCTTCAATGGGCGGGTCATTAAGATCAAGAGCATTCCAATCCTGGAGACCCTCAATGCTGTCACTACCGAGCAGATGCCGCACCTCTTCGTTCCGGATAAGGGAAGAAACCCGTTATGTCAATTTTCGATTTCCCACACCCTGCGAACTCAACCAACCTCCCGGCCTGTTGTAGAACCTCATGTTCCGTGTCCCCCGGGAAAGGGTTGGGAGTGATGGCCAACATCGGCTATGTTCATGGCCGCGGTTTAGGCACGGATGAAAAGGGAGAGACCCAGAGCGTCCAGGCGATTAGGAGGTTGTTACCTAAGGCTGGTCTAGGCTTCCACCCAGACCCCGTCCATCCGGACCCATTCATACCATATCAACCCCTTACCTGGACTCTAAAGGAGCATTTCGTTCAGGGGCCGACCCAGATGGGGACCAGAGAGCCCATAATTGAAGAAATTCCTTGCTCTGAGAGTGAGGACGAAGAAGAGGAAGAGGACGCCCAAATAGAGGACATTTCTGACGATTTTGGCCTCCTCTCCCTCTTTGGCTCTGATCTCCCTTCTCCCCCACCATCTCCATCTCCTTCTACTCCCGCGTCTAATCCCTTTCTTTCCCCTCCTGTCCCCTCTCCATCCCTCATCTCGCCAGTCGAGGCTACCTTGAGTCAGCAACTCATGGTTCTTGGCCTTGACTCCAAAAAAAAATGCCAATTTTGAAAATTGGAAATCCGAGGTCTCCATTGAGCACCCCTCTCTTTGGAACCTCTTCCGCTCGGCCAGGGCCGACGCTTTCCGGCCTAAGCTCCTCTTCCTCTTGCCCCTCTAGGGCACTTCCCCTGTACATAGTTTTGTACATAGCAGTCCTGTAAATAGTGGTCTAGATTCTAGTTTAGAGTCAGGTCTAGAGGTTAGTCTAGAGTCTGGTTTAAGTCTAGGAGAGTCTAGTTCCTCTCAGCCATGTGTGCGCAAGGAGAAGGGTAGGCAAGTTCCTGCCCGTTTTGTTATGGCCTTGGCTGAGAGATGTGCTAAGTTAAGTCAGTGCCAGAATTTCTTGAGGACCCTGCTCTCGTGGAATCAAATTTTGAAGAAGGTGACTCCGAAGATGACGGTCTAGGTGTCTATCTGCTAGATTTTAATGAGGAGGGTGAGTCAGGAGATCCTGGGTTAGGAGAAGAGGACCCAGTGAGCTCCTATGTGGATGGCACAAAGAGGTTCGACGAGCCAACCATGGTTGCTGACGAGCCTACTAAAGAGGTCAACCTTGGCACTGAAGAATCCCCGAAGACTTTTGATTAGTGCCAACTGAGTGCTGAAGAGAAGAAGCTCTGGTAGCCATTCTTAAAGAATTTTCCGACGGATTTGCTTGGTCTTACGAGGACATGCCGGGACTCGACACCTCTTTGGTTGAGCACCGTTTGGTCCTAAAAGCCGACGCAAAGGCCGTCAAACAAAGTTGAGAAGGCTACATCCTAAGCTGGCACTCAAGATCAAAGAGGAGTTTGACAAGTTGCACAAAGCCAAATTCTTAGGGTTGTGCTATATCCACAGTGGGTAGCTAATATCGTCCCCGTAATGAAGAAGGACGGTAAGGTTAGGATCTGTATAGATTTCCGTGACCTTAATCGTGCTTGCCCAAAGGACGATTTCCCTCTCCCACACATAGATGTCCTAGTGGACAATACTGCCGGCTTCGAGCTGTTGTCATTTATGGATGGTTTTCTCTGGGTACAACCAGATTCGCTTGGCGGAGGAAGACCAGGAGAAAACTTCATTTACAACGCCATGGGGACCTACTGTTATGTCGTCATGCCCTTCGATTGAAAAATGTGGGAGCAACCTATCAAAGGACAATGATGGCAATTTTTCATGACATGATGCATGTGCACATGGAGGTCTATGTGGACGATGTCTTGGTAAAATCAAAGACTCGACATGGCCATGCTGAGGTCCTCCGGCAGTTCTCCAAAGGTCTAGAGAGCATAATCTTAAGATGAACCCCAAGAAGTGCGTCTTTGGTGTCTCTTCGGGGAAATTGCTTGGGTTCATAGTAAGTAAGCGGGGAATTGAAATTGATCCTAACAAGGCCAAAGCAATATTGACATGCCTCCTCCTAGGAATATCAGAGAAGTCAGAGGCTAATTGGCAGACTCCAGTTTATTAGGAGATTCATCTCCCAGCATTCAATCCGCTGTAAGCCCTTCTACGAGATGCTTAGAGGAGGCGAAGTTTAATTGGGACGATAAATGTCAAGGGCCTTTGATGAATTGAAAAGTTATCTTTTTAATCCCCCTGTTCTCGCTCCTCCTCCCGGGGCGGCCGTTACTGCTCTATGTGTCAACCACAGAAGATTCAACTGGAGCGGTTTTGGCCCAATACGACGACGAGAAGAAGGAGAGAGCGTGTACTATTTATCCAAGTTATTCAATGAGGCTGAAAAGAAGTACACCGCCATGGAAAGAACGTGCGCGGCCGTCGTCTGGGTTGCCCAGAAGTTGAAGCACTATTCTTGGCTCATGAAGTAAAACTTCTGGCGCGTATGGACCCTATTCGGTACTTGCTCGAGAAGCCCGTCCTGACTGAGCGGTTGATGAGGTGGCAAAGTTTCCTCAATCAATTTGATATCACCTATGTCAACCAAAAGTCAATCAAGGGGCATGCCATAGCTGAGCATTTGGGCACCACCCCTTACCTTTATATTCCCCGTTGATGAAAGTTTTCCCGATGAAGAGTTAGGAGCCATTATTGATGGTGAACCTTCATGGGTGCTTTACTTCGACGGGGCGCTCAATTCTAAAGGGTGTGGGATAGGGGCAGTTCTCCTCTCTCGGAAGGGGTAGTCATTCCGCACGCCTACCAGTTAACCTTCCGAGCCACGAACAATGTGGCTGAGTACGAGGCTCTCTAGTCGGGCTGAAAAAGGCTTTATTGCTCGGAGTCAAGGAGTTAAGGATTATTGGAGATTCGCAGTTGATACTCCGGCAATCTCTCAGCAAGTACCAGACCCGGGACCCCAAGCTGAAACCATACCAAGAGTTGGTAGGAAAAGTAGTCCGGCAGTTTAGGAAGCTCACCTTAGTTCACACTCCTAGGGCCCAAAATATCCTAGCAGATTCCCTCGCTCCCTCGCGTCTCCATTCCCATTCCTTTGGGAAAGTCGTCTGAAACCGTCTCTGTTCAGAGGTTAAGAGTCCCTTCTCATTCGATCTGTGGTTCTCTCAGCTCGTTGTCCTTCCTCATCCTTCGGGTCAACGCTCTCCAAGAGCCAGAAATTGACCTTGAAGATGGCCATCCCTGGTATTTTGACATCGAAAACTTTCTCAAGATGGATCCTTCCCGATTATGCCACTCTGCCGATAGACGGGCGATTCGCGCGTCTCGGAGCGTACAAGATCATAGGTGGCATTCTCTACAAAAAGTCTCTCAGCGGGGTCTATCTCCGTTGCCTTGATGAAATCGAATCTCAAGATGTTGTTGAAGCCGCTCACTCTAGTGAATGTGGTGGCCGTTAATGGTAGAGCAATTGCCCAGAAATTGCTAAGACACTATTATTGGCCACCATGGAAGAGGACTGTCGCCATTTGTCCGTCACTGTGCTAAATGCCAATTGCACGGTGACAAAATTCATGCTCCTTCCTCTTCTCTTCACCCTCTCATCGCACCATGGCCTTTCGCCATGTGGGCATTCGATGTGGTCGGTCCTCTCGCGGATAGAACCGGAGAAGTCCGGAAGAAGTCCTTCATTCTGACCGCCACGGAGTACTTCACAAGTGGGCTGAAGCAGAAGCGTTCATAGAGGTCAAAGCTTCAACAGTCGTCAAGTTCATCAAGCGCAACATCCTTGCAAGATTGGCGTGCCTCGGGACATCGTCACCGACAACGGACCGCAATTCACTTCACAGGAGCTTCGCGACATGTGTGGTAAATATGGTATCAATTTGCATCATTCATCACCATACTATCCACAAGGTAATGGACAAGCGGAAGCTACTAATAAAACTCTCATTAAAATTATAAAGAAAACATGCAGATCTCATAACAATGCTGACTGGCCAGATCGCTTAATGATGCTCTTTGGCTTATCGCACCTCCGTCCGCACTCCTACGGGGCAAACCCCTATGCTTTGACGTACGGATCAGATGCGATACTCCCATATGAGATCTTCGTCCCTCACTTAGAGTTCAATTGGATTCCGAACTTGATCCTGATCAACGTCGGAGAAGCCTTATTGGCACAACTTGAACTCTTAGATGAGAGGCGAATGATAGCGGCTGACCATGCTCAGGTCTATCGTCAGAGAATTGCACGTTTTTATGCCAAAAGAGTTCTTGAGAGAAAGTTCGAAGTGGGTGAGATGGTCCTTAAGCGTAAAATCATAAAGGCACCAGGTCCCAGGAGCAAATTGCAAGAAAACTGGGAAGGTCCATTCGTTGTCAAAGAAGTCTACTCAGGGAACGCTTATAGGTTAGTGGATGCCGAAGGAGTCGAATTGACGCACCCTTGGAATGCAGTCTACCTCAAGAAATTCTACCCTTAGTAGTCAGTCAGTCTGTCAAGTCGGTCATTCATCACTTGTTAAGGTGTGGGTCTACTTTCTTTACTCCTCCACGTGGCACTAGTCAGGTAGGCTTATTCACACACCACACGATGTAAGATATTGCCTTTGGCTGAGAAAATCACTAGTACACTCGGGCGGTCTCATTCAGTCAATGTGTTTCCCTATTCTTTTCACTCGGTCGTGTCCGGAAGTGGAACAAACTACGAGTAAGGGGACCACCCACTCTCTTTTAAAAGGACAAGGTCACCATAAAACAGGGGCAACTAATGAAAGCAAGGGGCAAAATGTCAAATCAAGCCTCAAAAAAAAGAAAAGAAAAAAAGCCAAAAGGTCAAAAAAGGGTAGCAAAAAGTACGTACCCAGAAAAAGGTTGACCAACTCAAGGAGGTAGCAAAAAGTACGTGCCTCCACCCCAGAAATAGAAATGAAATGAAAAAATCCCCCTGAAAACAATGGTTGACCAAGTCTGTTTAATATGAGATGTCGGTTTGGAAACAAAAAGTAGTTTGAACCAAAGTCCTACATGACTTTCTATGCTTCTCTCCTATTTCCCCCTCTAGGGGCAATTGATGTATAAGATCCTCGTAGTGGAAAATATCAAGAAGGCTAGGGGCAATTTCCAAACATCAAAGGAATTTATGCACGTCCCTCCTCACTCTTGGCCTCTGTGGTTAAGTAAATCATGTAAACCCTACAACACGTGATGAATATGTGTCTTAAAGTCTAAAAATCCAAAAAAAATACAAAAAAATCAAAAAAGAGAGTCTGTTGGTGTACATATTTCACATGTACATATTTCTCCCAAATTTCTCCTTATTTCAAAAGCAAGAAAAATTGAAAATCAAAAATCCAAAAAAATAGTGGTACATGTATATATGTAACATTCTCCTTATTTCTTATCAAAAACAACAAAAAAAATCAAGAAAAACAAAATACAAAAAAAAATGCATGTGCATATTTCCCTTCGGTTATTTTTATTCTTTATCTTTGATTAGAAATTAGCCCCTTGACCAGATCTCAAGAAAGGTACACCATAGGCAAGGGGCTAAAAACAGATCTACACTAACCTGTTCTTTGAGTGTTGTGGATACAGGATGCAGGAACCAAAGCAAAACATCAAATGCAAATAATCAAAAGTCCACAATATTCCACTATGATAATCAAGTCTGTGTACATATCATGACAGGGGCATACCCCTGGTGGTACAAAAATGTCACTCATCTCTCTGCTCCCCCTCCGTAGGCCTTTGCCTACGGGAGCTGCTCACCTCCTCCTCCTCCCTCTCCGACGCCGGTCTGGGAGAGGAGGTCTCGAAGCCGTGGAAGCCTCCAGTCACGGCAGTCCCTCCTCGAACACGGACGGATCCCCTAGCGACACGATGTCGTCAAGGGACGCGAATGCCGAACCAGTCCTCGCGGGTGTCGCCTGCTGGGCCTGCCGCTGCTGCTCCCGGCGCTTCCAGCACCCGGTCCTTAGGATCTCGTAGTCCACGGTGATCCGTGCTCGAGCCGTCTCGGCTCCCTCTCCCTCTCTCGAGCCTCGAGCAGGCGACCCCTCATGAGGGTCCGGTCATCCCTCAGCTCCTCCATGGCAGTCACCATGGTCCGCCACTGCGTATCAAAAGCAAAAGAGGATCAGTCTCGATCATGTGTAAGAAGAAGAAGAAGGAAGGAAGTGTCTTACCTCGGTCTCCAGAGCAGAGATCCTCGCCTTGAGCTCCAGTCGTAGACTCTCCATCTGTGCCTGGAGAGTAGCCACTCCTCCTCCCTACCGCTGCATGTCAAGGGGCAAGCATGTTAGAACATTCAATATACATTGAAGGAAAGTGCAAGTTTGGTGTCTTACCTCAGCCCCAATCTCTCGAGCCTGCTCTCAAGCTCCCGGACCCTCGCCTCCGCTCGGTCCAGGGGCCCCTGCAAGCGGACCACCAGGTCCCCTCCGGCCGGCTGGGTAGACGAGCTTGCCCCCGCATCCGGCTCGCCTGCGCTCTCGATAGCTCTCTCTCTGCATTCACAAAAATCTTGGTCAGCAATCAAATCAAATCAATGTCAATTTCAGGATAGGTTGAGATGTTACTCCCAGTGTCCTGACCTCGGGTCGGAGCCTCGTCAGCTCCACCTCCTGCTCGGCCAGTTGCCCTTCCAACAGGCGGATGGCCTGTGACTCCGGCATCTGCCAAATGCACTTCAAGGTTAGAACTAAATAAAGCAATCAACAAAGGCTTAGAGATCGAAGTTCACTTACCACTCGTCGGTCAAGCCAGAGTCGCCCGGCATATCGTGCCTGTAAGCTGAGCTGTCGGGAGGTCGGTCATCGTAGCACCTGCTCGCCGCCCTCGCGCCAGTACGCGACGGCTGCCGTGGTCTGCACCCAGTCGCGGTCCTCGGCGAAGAATCGCCGGCGCAAGTGTCTCTCTCCCGAGGGAGGGCACCTCGATGGCCGGCTGGTGCCAGCCAGTGTCCGCACCACCAACTCCAAATACAGTACCTCACGTTCCGAGGCACAGTAGAGGAGGTGGCGGTCGAACAAGGGGCGACCTGCCGCCACCGCCGGGTGCGAGGCGTCCGCCTCCCCCGCGTATGGGGTCCACACCACCTGAGAAAAACAAGAAGACACTGGTCAGTACATCAAATGCAGCAATAATTGAAAGAATGCAAAAGCTAGTTGAGGGTTTCATACTGCTCGTCGGGTAGTGGTCGAGTGCCACCCGCACATCCCTGCTCTCCTGCTGTGACCCTGGGGTCCGGGGCCACCTCCCACTCGTCATGAGAGGCACCATCGTCTGGCGCCCCTCTACCAGGTCCCGCGCCCCATGGGGAAGCGGGTGTACCCCCAGATCTGCAAGAAGAGAAAGTCAGTCAGTCAAGCAATTTAATCAATTGAAATTCAAGATGAGCTTTAAAGGAAAATTGCGTACCTGAAGGAAGGGGGTGAAGCCCCCAGTGCTCTGTGAACGCTGCGAGCTACTGGGTAGAAGTGAGAACAGATGTCCTAGCATCGCAGCGCCCCAAGCATACCTCCCCGCCTGCGCCAGATCTCGAAGAAGCAGCACGAACTTGCAGTTCATCTGAGATGACTGCGCGTCGCGAACAGAGCCGCCGAGCGCTCCTCGCTCGGGTCCCCAGATCCAATGCTCCTCTCACTCCTGTACAGAACTCATCTAAACTCTCCAGAGGCCCTCTCCTCCTACCTCTCAGGCCACCGCCTCCGACAACGATCGAGCAGGATGCTCCGGATCGGTCTCCTCCTCCCGGCATAAACTCTGCCCCAGGCGCTCTACATGTCGTCATAGTAGTCCCTCCTCTCCAGTCCGACTACCGGCTCTCCCTGAACCAGTAGTCTGTCAGATACGCCACATCCTCCAATGTGGGTATCATGTGTCCCCAAGGCATGATGAATGCCTTGCAATCCTCCTCCACCTCTCCGGAGTGCCTCCAGATGGTACGTCCACGTGGAAGGGCCGCACCGACAAGATATGCCCGAACCCATCCGAGCAATCGGGTCTGCTGGACTTCTGGCAGGGCCCGGTACCACGCCCAACACAGGTCCCAGGTCACCCTGCTCCTCATTCGGCCCTTACCTGCAAAAAAACAGAAATATTAACGTCAGCATCGACTGCCGTTTGATTTGTAACTGACGGCAAGGGGTCTGCCGTTTACTCATAATCGGCGTCAATGGGGTGGCCGTTTAGTTCCTGTATCGACGTCCAACCATTGCCGTCAAGATCACCTTGACGGCAAGGGGGTGGACGCCAGGAGGAATCGACGGCAACCGATGTTGCCGTCAAGTTCCTGTCTGACCCGACGGCACTTCCCCTTTTCCTCCTTTTCACCAAATTACAAAATGCATCCACTGAGGTTTTAGAGTACTCACCCGGGGTCGTCGAGGTGCCTCCGCTCCGTCTCATCTCCTCCCTCGGTCTCTTCCCTCCGGTGCATTCTCCACCGCTTCTTCTTCCTCCTCCTCCGCCACGTCGCCTCCATCCCTCCTCTTCCTCCTCCGGTTGGCGACGGTCCCGGATGATGCCTCTTCTTTTCCCTAGTCTCAAGTGATCTTGAGCAAGGTATGGGTACCTTGTTCCTTCTCCCGGCGCTTGGAAGATGGAATGGCGCCCGGGAGAGGCGTCGGTTCAAAAAAAAGGCAGTTTCCTGGTTTAACGTCCAGATCTAGCCGTTAACTTATCTGACGTCAACCCCTGGCCGCTGACGTACGGTCAACGACTAGGGTGTGGACGTCAATGTCTCTTCAATGTCAGACCTCGAATTCTGGTCAGCGACCATGTTGGCCGTCTAATGAATGTTGACGGCCATTGATGTGGACGTCAATACTTGTTTCAGTGGTTGGCGGGCCATCGATTGTGGACGCCAACTACTCCGCGCTCAGTCCTCACAGCACAGTCTTTTGAACATCTTGAGGTCATTTCATACATTTCACCACATTCCATTCCAACATCAATCAATGCAAGTCAATTGAACACAAATGCAAAAACCATCTTATTCATCAATTGTGTTACACTTATTCAGATCTGAAAAGTACATCACTTTGCCCTGCGGGCCATGAAATACCACAAGCAACGGGAAGAATGCTATAATTGTATTCCTCATACTTCCGAATCTCTTCCCGATTCTCCTGAACAGCCAAACCCACCTTCTGCTCACTGTATGTCTCGCCCAAACTTCATCGCTTTCTTCATCAGCTCATTTCTTCCGGTGACTATCATGTCGATGCCGTTGAATGAAATGGGAATTCCCCGTGGAATCCCAAGCTGACAGTGGCACCGATGTGGCTGGTACACCACCATCGATCTGGAATCCCAAGCTGACAGTGGTACCGATGTGGCTGGTACACCCACCATCTGATCTGCTCCAATCAGCCATAATCTTTGTCTTCCCTGGTCCGCGCTCTGAACTCGATAGTCCTCATGAACAGTGGCCTCACGATGAACTCATCCCTGCCCAGATATGCTAAGTGATCTCTCCAGCATCTCGGCCCTTCAAGTGCGCGGTCACACACTTGATCTCATCCTCTGCTCGTACCATGCCCTGCTACAATGCACTGAACTCCGCAGAAGACTCTGGAGGGTAGTTGTGCTCAGCAAAATCAAACTTTAGATGAGCTTCTATCCATACTTGAGCAGAAACAAACTCCCGCACGTGTGTCCGCCTAGGCTCATGGTGGTGAGCGAACTGTACATGTGGGCCAGCACTGCAGGGGCAAGTGACTGCCCGCGCCATAGCAGAGTGAGTATCCCACATGCTCGTACAGGATGAAGTCGCCGCTCGTGGGGACAGGAACACCCCGGCTAGGCAAAGAGTCAGTCCTCGCGTCGCCCTCTCTCCGCCAATCTCCGGGCATGCTGGATCACCACCAAGCCAGCCTTCCAGGAAGATCCCATTCTTGTTCGTCATTCGCAGCACCTCCTTCTTGTCTCGTACGATGTCCGCAAGGATCTCTTCCCACGGGAGGAGAGGAGTTTGCCGCATCGTACTCCAGGCACCGCTGCCACCCCAGGAACAATTCCCCTCCTCCAGCAACATGCTCGCCTCGAACCCTGGAACACGAATGTGTGCGTGTGCGGTGCAGGTGCCACCTCTCCACCAACGCCCCCAAGGCGTCGAATCCCCACCACATCTCTTTCATGTTCTTCGCTAATACCACCATGAAATTCAAATGCCACATTCCGATGAAGCTCCGCATGTCCAGTGTGATAGCGTTCACCAGGTTCACAAGCCAGGAAAAGGCCCGTACCTGGCCTTGGCTTGGGAATGCGGGGATCTCCTGCATGAAGGCGGGGTTTTGTAAGAGTGCTGTTTGGGGCGTTTTCAGCCCAGGAAAGAGTAGAATCAATCATTGCTTACCTCCCCGTTAGCCAGACATGTGCTCAGGTGTCCCGGAACTTCGCTCAGAGTTCCGGGGTTCGCGCCTGCGGATCGTCCGGTCGATGAGGAGGCCATTTTGCTGTCCTTCACTGTCTCTCTGCTCTCTGGTTCGCAGCAGGAGTAGGGAGGGACGGAGGTAGGAGATGAGAGAGTCCTTATGGACTCCCATCACCTATTTTCTCGGTCTGATCCGCTGTCAGGTAGACGTCCAGATCGGTGGACGTCAGTTCCAGGTTGGCGACCACATATGTGGACGTTAACATAAGTACTGGCGGCCATCGATGTGGACGTTTGCTGACCGGAAGTTTTTAAATTCTTAATCTTTATATGGCCATTATCCTTTATCTTGTGCTTCGAGCTGTTTTGCAGATATCTTAAGCACAGGCCGAGCTTCAACTTCGGAACGCTCATGCGACCTTGAGCGTTACCGGTATGTCTAACATAGGACCCCACCAGAGGCGAATAACTTGGCAACCATGAACCCTGAGTTCCCCTTCACCAAAAAACCATGATGGGTTTGCGATCTCTCAGTTATTCGTATGGCCTTTAGAATTTTCCTCTGGTGCTAATTTGCATTTTAGATAGGCAACCACACCAGCATGCATCTTCACTGCTAACATTCTCTTGCTAACACTAAAAAAAAAAATGGTGATTTTCCTCGATCATAGATTGCTCCATGGCTCCCCAGCTCAGGTAGCCTATTGGGTTCGTCCTTCAGACTATCCAGGTCGATATCGGGTCTTTGTTGCCCCCTTCTTCACTTGTCCCACCGTGCTTTCAACAAATCATCAAGCAGCCTTATTGAGTCCATTTGAGCCTTCGCCAGCCGCGAGCTTATTCCGGACTTCAGGCTTTCCAAGCATGTGATTCCAGTTAGAATCTTTGATAATCCTTTGAGAGATCAACCAACTCCTTGTCTCCATGACCTCCTAAAGTCGGGACCGACGTCCTGATTAGGCCAGCGAGCCCGCGAGCTCCGGTTATGAGACCCTCCTGATTCAACCGTCATATTACAACTCCTTTGACTCAGACACACCGGAAACTAGTCAAAGTCCAACACGGCCATGCCAGGGACCCTGCCATTGGGTCGCAGTTGTAGTTACACGGGTAGATCACCCTTTTCTTACCCCTATTTGTCTCTCAGACGATATGTCATCGGTTTCTAACTTGTCTCTTTCGTTTGGTTCGCTACAATTCCTATCCTCGGAGATGGCCCTTTCATTAAATCTCCGCGTTCTTTTGTTTACCGAGACACCAACCTTTTAGTCCGCTCTGCTCCCTTGCAAGACCGGACGTCTCGGAGGGGCATTTGTAGACGCGAGATTTGGCCCATTTCCCGCAAGGTTATTTGGCCCATTAAGCCTCGTTTGACCATTTGTTGACCAGCCTCGGATCCCATGTAGACACAGCATCGATGGCCGCCGACTACTGGTTGGCGGCAACCCCCCTGGACGTTGACCCAAGTTGGCGTCCACATCTCTGGACGCCTGCATGAGGTTGGCGGCCTGATCCTTGACGTCAATAGGGTTTACCTGGTCTGCGCAACTAACCCGAGATCCACCCACTAGCGCCCTTGTCTCGGCCATGCAACGCATGTAGCCGTTCCAACGGGCATATGGGCCACCTAAGCACCCCCTTGACCCAGTAAAAATCCTATATGGCCTCTACCCATTGGTTGGAGCATTTACACAAGGATTGCCACATGTACAAGTGTGCTTCTTCACACTTAGCATCCTAGGCACTCCAACCCCGAGCTCCACTGTCTATTTAACACCCCCTTGAGCCCTCTGAACCGAGGGGAGGGAGGCTGGACGTCCATATGTTGACCCTTTGAGAGAGGAGAGAGAAAATCACACCCTACCTTCCACTACTCATCTTCTTCTTCCTCTCAACACTTGGGACGTCCAAAGAGGCTGCTTTGGAGCTGAAGGGGCCTCTGAAAGGAGCTTGCAGCACCGACCACGAGGATTAACTCCCCCTCTTCCTCTCCTCTTCCTTTTTCTCTCTTTATTCGTTGCATGTTGCACACACCTTCCCACTCACACTAGGCACGTAGTTATCCTCCTACACACCTAGAAAGGGGTTTCCCAACCAAAAACGGAGGGAAGAGGGGTGGGTCATAATACTTGGCCACCCCTCTTCTCAAGTCCGCAACCGGTACGGGACCTTCCTTTGGGTCTTTTCTTATTTCGTTTTGAGCATTTACTACACTCCTCTAGAGTCTAATAGAGTCTTTGTTTTGGCAGGAACAACCCGCAGAAGACTACGGGGCTCTTCTCTTTTGGCCGGCCGAAGGAGAAGTTGAAGTCCCACATCACCCGCAACGTGAGGCCACTGCCCGACGTGATCACAGCAACTCCTTGGGCACAGGTAAGGCCCTGGCGATCACCAAATCTCCTTTGCTGCGCTTGTTTGCTTCGTTTTCCTTCTAGTCAATCAGTCACCGGAGGGTCAACGTGGTCACCGGCGACCCCTACATCGCCAACGAGAGCCCGGCGGCTTCCGCGAGCGTCCGAGGGATTCGGCGACGGAGCGGAAATGAACCGTCCACATTTACGTGGTTTGAGTGTGTGTATACTACACACTTTGTTGTAATGTAATTCTTATGATTTGTCGTAGTAACTGGGCAGTGAGGTTCCTGTGTGAGCCTAGCCATGACTTTGTGGTGTTTGGGCAGTGAAGGTCCATACTGACCTAGCCCTGGTCTGTTGTTGTCTTTCGAATAATATATATGGATTTATGTGTTAAGTGGTGTGTGTGTGTTGCCACGGAGGTCACCTCGTGACCAATGATAGGCAAGTTTGTGGTTCAGTTATGTGTTGGTGTGGGATAGCTTTGGGGTCACACGGTGACCGATGTTAATCTAATCCTAACACTTGTATATTGTGAATTATAAGTAAAGGTTATATGTGTCAGTTTCGTGGTTTGAGCTTGCCGAGTGTGGTGGTTCGGCGCCTATTCCGGAATGCCTCTCTAGTCGGGTACCCCAGGTTCTTTGTGAGCCAGGCATGTGTGTTTGTTGTGCTCGGGGTTTTGTCCCAGTACTTGTGTTGTACTGTTGAGGTCTGTGTCATCTTCCTGGACACCCTCACTCCTGTGTTTGAGTTGTACGTCCGGCTGAGGGAAAGACGGCAGTGGGGCAGCGACTTCCCAGAGTTTGTTCTTGTGTCGCTTGTACCGCGCTCGTAGTTGGGGGTACGGACACCAGTAGTCGACACTGGTCCCCAGCTAGTCCTGTTTTCTAGTGCCTCACTTTAGAGTGCTCCGGCCAGAGACTCTAGAGGTGCCAGGCATGGGCCTGCAGTTGTGTGTCTGCAGGTGTGGTGTTGGTTGGTCTCCACAGTTGTTTGACTTCTTCCTTGTGGAGCGGCAGTTGGACCTTCGTCCGTGACTGCGAGGCTGAGAGGTTGTTCTTGTGTTGTTGTCCGGGTTGGATACTGGCCTGATCAGCTAGTAGTCCATTCCCGTGTGGTGTCGTCGTTCTTTCTGACTCGTGCTTTGCCTATTCTGGCTGTAGTTTGACTCGTGCTTTGCCACTGGCTGTGGTTTGTGAGTTTATGACTCGTGGTTGAGGTTTGACCAGTTCGAGGTGTGCCCTGGTGTTGGCACAACTGTGACTGAGTTGTGGTTTGTGTGACTCGTCGATTAAGGTTCACTTGTAATGTTGTTTCTAAGTGAGGGCACAATATATTTGTGGTTCAGTGTGGTGTCTACCACCTGCTTGTACCCTTTGTTCGGATATTCGTGTTGTGGTACCTCAGAGTAGCAGGTACCTATTTCCTTCGTGGGTTACTTTGTAGTTTTGTGGTGGTACATTGTGTACCAACCTTTCTGGGTACTTGTGTGTTGTGGAGGTCTTGTGGTTTGACCTACCACTTGTTGTATCCTAACTATTTTAAGTAGATCTTTGTTTATATTTTATTGTGGATTAGTTTGTGATTATTAATTATGTTACCTTTGTGGGTATTTTGCTGATGAGGCTTGTGGCTTAGGCATATTGTGGTTTAGTAGAGCTATGCTCCGTGGAGGCCATGTGAGACCTTCCACTTGTTGAGTTTTACTCTTCTTGGGTATGATTTCAATTATAGTTTTAGTGTGTTATGGATTGGCTTTGTGGTAGCCAGTTCTGTTACCTTGTATGTAGTTTCCGATGTAGTGTGGTTTGGAGTATAAATGACCAGCTCTTTGTTAGCAGTCCTGTTATTCAAGTGCTTGAGGTTTGCCTGTGAAGCTTGCAGCTTAGGCAGTGACCTGCCTGTGTGGCTTATGGTTTAGGCAACCAGTTGTTGTAGCAGTGTGCCAGTGAGACTGTGGTTTAGGCACTTTAGTAGTTGGGCTGACTAATGATTTTATGTTAGTTGTTAGTCCTGTAGTCCTACTTTTCTTTTGAGAACGTTATGATATTATCATGAGTATATTTAATTGTTATTTATTGTCATGATGTGAGCATGAAATGGTTTGGCTATTGATGTTGCCAGTGAGACCCATTGGGTTGAGGTGTTTGTGGTTACGGTGTTGTTTTGGGTAGCCCCTACTGAGCCAGTGACTTGTTGAGGCTCACTCCCCTACAGTTCTTTTCAGGCTTGCCGTGTGTTTGGATTGCAGTGGCGTTGTGTCGGACTTGTACCACCAGCAGTAGTTTAGTAGTTAGTGTTGTTGAGCTTGTGCTCCCTCGGGGTATGCCCCAGGTAGTTGTACTCTTTTAATTGGACATGTATTAATGTAATGGGACAATTGTACAATTTGGAGTAGATATGAGCACATGTACTTTCTTGTGTCTTATATTCTTGTGGTTTGTCTTTTATACTCTTACTGGACTCGTGTGTGAGATATCCCTTGCGAGACTTCGTCCGTTCGCGGGAGGCGGATCTGGATATAGAGCCTTAATGGGCATAAATACCCCGGTCCATCATAGCTTTCTTTTTTTCTCTCTCCTTCTCCCAATCTTCCTCCTCCTCCCCTGCTTCTCCTCTCTGGTGGCTGAGGTAATGGAGGACGGAGGCCTGGTGTGATGATGGCGAAGGATCGAAATAATGTGAAATGGAAAAGATCTAGAAGGGGGGGGATGAATAGATCTTAGCCACTTTTGCGGAAGCTTAAATAATTTTTAAAAACTATTTAGAATCAGAGGCAATGTTATCAGTGAAAAGCTACTGATCAGATTAGATTGGAGTGAGTTGAAAAACTTAGATGTGAATCAAGTTGATTAAGTGAATTTAAAACCGAATCCTATGCAAGCATCTAGCGGATGAATCAGTCAAACCACAGAAAACACATGCACAAGGATTTTTAGGTGGTTCGGAAATCACCCATGTGATTCCTACATCCACCCCTCACAACCCGTGAGGATTCACTAACACAACTGGGTAACACACCCACTGGAGCCTGACAACTCCAACACTGAAGAGCTTACAACTCACACCACTTCTAGAGCAAGACTACTCTAGAACAACTGAGCAAGACTGCTCAACCCACACTTGAGTTTGACAACTCAACACTGAGCACAACGGCTCACAACAACCTGAGCACAAGGCTCACACATAGACTTGCTAGACACCAACTTAAGACATGGATCCTCTAGCAACAGATCTAGTCGAAGTTTGAGAACTCTAAAGAGAATTATGCAGAAGTACTTGCATAATCTCAAGAGATATCTCAGAAGAACAGAAGAAATGTAAAATTGAATTGAAAAGTCTTCGTTCTTCAGTGTACTCCCTTGTAGAGACTTGAATTGGGAAGAAGAATGTGAAGCTTGAAGTCCAAGTCGATGCTCTGCAATCTGAGAAGTTGGATCTTCCTCGAGTTCTTCACCAAAGGAGTCTTCTACAGGATCTGCTTCCTTGGAATGCTTCGAAGGAATCTACAGGAATCAAATTCCAATTCCCACACCTTGAATGGGTGGGAATTAGTCTTCTGGAAGCAATTGGAGAGCAGAGGAGGAGACACGAGCTCTTCTGGCCGCCAGGAGCTTCTTGGAGGCTCTAAGAGAGTTGGTTTCTTCTCACACTTGAAAACAGGCCGAAAAGAACCTTTTATACCCTTAGGATTCCAAAGATACCCTTTTGGGGTACAAGGGCACGCTTTCCTAGGAAGATTCTGATCGCCCTAGAAGGACACGTGGCAGCCATCAACTTTTAAGATGAAAAAGTTTCCGTAGTGTGTCGACCTGCCCTGGTGGTTGTGTCGACACACTGTCCCAAAGATGGAAAAACCTGTTCTGGGAGGAAGGTCCCGTGTCGACCTGCTCTTGAGTGTGTCGACCTGCTGTCCCAATTCCTCAAACTGGCTGTTCTGGGAACTGGGTCTAGTGTCGACCTGCTCTGGGAGTGTGTCGACCTGGGTACCCTTGATCTCTGGAAAACTGCCACTCGTGTCGACACACTCTTGACATGTGTCGACACACTCTTGACATTTTTGCACAATTTCTCTTTGAGTCTGTGTTGATGTGTCGACACCATTGATGGGTGTGTCGACACATCTTTTGCATAAAAAGTTTGTACCTGAAAAATAAACACATATATCATTAGTTAAATGATTTATCATTACCATAAATGATAAATGTGGTTTGAAAAATGCTTTTTGAGCATGACTTTCAGGTATGATGCTTTTGACATGTTCCAATTAAATTGCTTTAAGAACACTTCTTGTCATCATCAAAATAGGAGGGAAATGATATGAATTAGACATTCAACCCAACAATCTCCCCCTTTTTGATGATGGCAACATTAATCCATATTTGAATGTGGTTTTGATGAAGTGTGATTTTTAAGCAATTTTTATTGATTAAGTTTTTGTTTTTGTTTTTGTTTTTGTTTTTTCATACTTGTCAATGTCCTTTTGATATTGTTCAGTAACAATTGATGATATTTTTGTGAGATACAATGTTACTTGAAATTAGAAGTTTTGTGCACACAAGTCAACAATTGAACAAGTATTCACACACAAAGACAAAAATTTGTATTGAAGCCAAACAACCATTTCATTTCATTCAAAAGATCATTACATTTCATTCATTCTTCTCCCCCTTTGACATTATCAAAAAAGAATGTACATTAGGTAGAAGATGGAGGAGGAGGAGGAATTGGAGCTAGAAGCATCTCAATATCTGACAATCTTTATCCATTGACTTCATGCTTGACTTTATCTGTTCATGGATAGATGTCAGCCGAGTGTGAAGATAATGCTCCATTTTATCAGTATGCTCTATCAAGGTGCTCTGAGTTCTTTTCAGTTCATCTGAAACATGTTGAGAACTTGATGAGCCAGCTGACCAACCAGGTCTTTGCATTATCTTGAATTCCATGGTCAATGCTTTAAGCTGCTTGTCTATGTGCTCATTGAAATTCCTCATACTTTCCAAATCATCCACAAAATGAGCAAATGACAGTCTGGTGCTGGAAATCTCATGCAATGTTTGGTTGGTGTTGAAGACATCTGCTTGGGAATTGGCCAAAATTCCCTGAAGAACTTTCTCCAACTTGTCCTGATGTTCTTTTAGCTCAATATAGGAATCTCCCAGAGTTCCTATAAGTCTGTTAAATCGCTGAGCTGCATAATCGGAAGCTGCCTTCTGCTCAATAAATTTGGCAGAAACTGTGTTTTCCAGTCTTTGAATCCGTAGCTCAAAAGATGTGGACATGGATTGAAGTGAGGAGTTGAAGGATTCAAATTTGTCATTTAGGAAAGATATCAATTCTGGTGGAACAGGAGGCCCACCAGAAGATGTGGATGGTTGGAATGAGGGTTGTGGAGAAAAATGAGGAAGCTGAGGTGAGAGAGGATCATGAAAAGGACTGACATTTTCATTAGGAGCTTGATCCTCATGCATAGGAGGCTGATCCTCTTGACTTAGGGGCTGGTCCCCTTCAGCTGGAGGCTGTTCCTCCTGTGCTTGGGGCTGATCCCCTTGAGCCTGAGGCTGGTCCTCCTGAGGTTGGGGCTGTTCCCCTTGGTCTTGAGGCTGTTCCTCTTGAACTGGAGGAGCTTCAACGACAGCTGGTCCTCTTCTAATTTGATTTCCCTCCAATCTAAATCCCATAAACTTCTGGATATTCTTGAAGGTGTAGATGTTTGACTTGGGAATGGATTGGGATTTTTCATTTTCCAATGGCACACCAAAGTGCTTGAACACTGAGGTCAGATGTGCTCCATAAGGTAGAGATCTCTTGAGGTCTGCTCTTGTAGTTTCAGAAATGATTTGATAAAGAATCACATGAAGGTTGACCTTGATATCTTTGACCATGCAATAGAGTATGAATCTCTGGATATCTGTCAATCTATCCCTCCCACCACCTTGAGGGGTAACTATGGTTGTCAAGATGTGGTGAATTACCCTTAATACAGGTGGAAATGAGTTGGCATTAAACCTTGTCACATAGGTTTGTTTGGGATCTGATGGATCTGCAGGATGGCCTGTCAAGATTGAGTAGGCTTCATGTAAGTCAAATTCAAATTCATGGTAGTCAGCCCCTTCATCTGGCACTTTGAAAATGGAGGCTGCTACGTCAGTTGGCATGTCTATCTCTATCCCCTTGACTTTGGATTTAAAACCTTCGTCTGTGCAGGTGAGGTTTTTGTAGAACTCTCTAACTAACCTTGGATAGCAGACTTGAAATTCAGATATAAAGGATATCCAAGATTGAAAGGAAAAGTAGGTTTGAATTTCGGGGAGAGAGTCTGCTAATTGGGTGTCTGTAAGGTCTAGAATTCTTGGCTTCAAAATCAGCTTGGCAGCACTCACGGATTCTGAGGGTATATCCTCTTGAGACTCAGTAGAGGAAGAAGAAGATGATTCCTCAGCATGGTCAGAGGAATCGCCCGAAATGTCTGATCTAGGGTTTGAAACTTGTCTACCTCTGCCAGTAGTGGAGGTCCTACCTCTCTTTGAAGCTCTGAGAGGTGCAGAAGAGGATCCTGGAAGCTCTGCAGGATCATTTCTTCGCTTGGTTCTTCTTTCAATCTGTTCAACCGGAACCTGTGCCGGAACCTGCCTTGAAGAAGCCTGAGACCTTGCGCCACGGCGGGGACCCAACTTGCGGACCATGGTGCAAGGAAGGAGTGGAATTTCAGAGAGGAGATGGAGGATTGGAGAGGTGATTGAAGGGGGATGAAAGTTAGAGAGAATGGGAAAATTTCTTGCCGGAAAGGTGAGAGTTTGGCCGTCGGGTCGACCTGATGCCCAAAAAGGGATGCAGTGGTACACTGCCCCGCAGGAACAACAAGGGTTTAAGGTGAACCCGAAAGATTTGAAAAGGTTCTGGCAAGAAGGCAGTGTCGACACATGAGGAAGGGTGTGTCGACCTGACTGGGATTGTGTGTCGACACGAGAGAGAATTGTGTCGACACAGCCTTTGAGAGAAATGTGAATTTTTGAGAGGAAATTTTTGAGATATTTGGGGACATCTTTATAATGATAAATAATGAGAGGAATTATCATTTCAAGGATTTTTAAGAGGCCTAAAAATTCATTTGCTGTATTTTGCAAAAATTCATTACAGTTCAAGTATTTCACACAATTTCCAACAGGATATTAGCATTCCAAGACTTGAATCAACAAAATGATAAATTGAGGGATATAATGTATCTAACAATCAACCAAAATCTGCCATGTTTCTCAATTTTCAAGAATTAAAGATATCATCTAGACTAAACACAGTTGTGTTGAAAGTAAAACACAAACTTAAAGAACAACTTGATGAAGGAGGAAGATGATTCTTTCTAAACAAATCTCCAATAATTTTCATATTTTTGTTCTTTTAACAAACTATCAAATGATGTAAATCTCTTTCACTCAAGTACTAGTGCTTTTTACACACCATAGTCCCTGGATACTCAAGATTTAGTCATTGTCAAGTCTCAAAGGGGTAAATGATGACCTTTTGACATGAAAATATACGTTTTTTAGACGCCAATATTTCCAGTTACTCAGTCATCATCAAAAAGCATAGCACATAATTGCTTAAATTTTGAGGTTATTTTCAATTTGGATCCCCTTTGAACAGAGTTAACAATAATGCCTCATGACATGCATAGCACTTCATTCATTGTGAAGGTGTGCAGTTTCTCAGCACAGATGTCATTGCTCTGTTGGATTTTACAAGATTTTGGAGAGTTTGTAAGATAGAATTCAAATACATCCAGTCATCAGTTGCAAACAAGGAAATGTTTTAAGTTCAAAACACAAATTGTAATTTAGTTTAGGAAGAGATCTGAGTTTCTGTGGATTGAGAGACATAGTGGAAAGTTGATTAGTAAAAAATATAATGTATCACTCAAGGTTCATTTTGAGACTCTAGACTTTAGAATGAGGACATCATGCAAGGAATTGATGAAATGCAAGAAGGGTTTTGAAATTTGCAAAAAGATGACTTGTGAATTTTCTAGCTCCCCCTGAGATGATGATTTCAATCATTTTTCATCAAAATAAAGATATGCATTTTTTGAAATCAGAAAGAATGTTTCTTTTTGGATAACAAAGATTTCTTCTCAACAATTGTATATTCATTTCTTGGTACTTGGCGGAGACACATACTCTCGCATAGTGAAAGTGTCCAGACAAGCATAACCTGTCCTTCTCCAAGTCACCATTTGATATACCAAGAGATTTCAATACAATAAGAGTTGAAGAATTCATTATCAAAAAGAAATGAAGGTTAAAACTGTGCAAGTTTTGAAATCAGAAAAGACATTCTCTTTGAACAATAAAAGCTCCCCCTCAACTATTGCATATTGACTTCTTAGTACTTGGCGGAGATATGTTCTCACGCATAGTGAAAGTGTCTAGACAAGCATAACCTGTCCTTCTCCAAATCACTATTTGATATACCAAGAAGTTTCAACACAATCAGAAGTGAAGAATTTATTGTAAAAAGGGAAATGGAATTGAAAAAGAGAGAGATATGAGCAATGTAGCTTGAGGAAGCAAGGAGTTATGAAATACAAAGAACTCCCCCTTAGACAATGCATAGCACTCAACCCAAACTTTAAGAGAGATCAGAAGGATGGACATTTACAAAGACCAAGTTCTCTCCTTAAAGATGAGAATCTATTTTCAGGAAGGGGTTTTGTGAATATGTCTGCAATTTGTTTTTCAGTTTCAATAAAATGGAGTTCAAAAGATTTCTTTGCAACCTCATCTCTCAAGAAATGATGCCTGATTTCAATGTGTTTTGTTCTAGAATGCTGAATGGGGTTTTTAGAAAGATTGATTGCACTTGTGTTGTCACATAGGATGGGTACACACCCTAAATCTTGGTTATAATCAAGAAGTTGATGTTTCACCCAGAGAATCTGAGTTCCACATCTACCTGCTGCAACATATTCAGCTTCTGCTGTTGACAGAGCCACTGAATGTTGCTTCTTAGAAGCCCAAGAAATAAGGCACCCACCTAGAAATACACACAAGCCACTTGTGCTTTTTCTATCTAACTTACACCCAGCATAATCAGCATCACAATAGGCAAACAATTCTAACTTGCAACCAGCAGGATACCAAATTCCTAAGTCACATGTTCCAACAAGATATTTAAAAATTCTTTTCACAGCAAGCATATGACTTTCTTTAGGATTTGATTGGAATCTAGCACATAAGCACACACAAAACTGAATGTCAGGTCTAGAAGTAGTAAGGTAGAGCAGAGAGCCAATCATACCTCTGTAGGTTTTTGGATCTACTGACTTACCAGATGGGTCTTCTTCTAGCTTAGCATTTATTGCAATGGGTGTGCTTGAATGTTTAAGGTTCTGATAGTCAAACCTTTTCAGTAGCTCCTTGACATATTTGGTTTGACTGATGAAGATTCCTTCATTCGTTTGGTTAACCTGCAATCCCAAAAAGAATGTTAAATCTCCCATTAAGCTCATTTCAAATTCATTCTGCATTTGATTTGAAAATTCAGTGCAAAGGCCTTTATTGGTGGAGCCAAAAATTATGTCATCAACATAAATTTGGACCACAATTATTTGATTTTTTACTGTTTTTGTGAACAATGTTTGATCAACATTACCTCTAGAATATCCTTTTTCAAGTAAAAAGGAACTCAAACGATCATACCAAGCTCTTGGAGCTTGTTTAAGACCATAGAGTGCCTTATTAAGCTTGAAAACATGGTTAGGATATTTTTCATTATCAAATCCAGGAGGTTGTTCAACAAACACATTTTCCTTTATATATCCATTTAGAAATGCACTTTTAACATCCATTTGAAAGACTTTGAATTTCATGGAGGATGCAAAAGCAAGGAAAATTCTCACAGCTTCTAGTCTAGCTACAGGGGCATAAGATTCTTCAAAGTCAATTCCAAATTCTTGGTTATACCCCTTTGCAACTAGCCTAGCTTTGTTTCTTATTACTTGACCAGCTTCATTCAATTTATTTCTGAAAACCCATCTAGTGCCAATCACTGTTTGGTCACTAGGTCTAGGCACTAATTCCCACACTTGATTTCTTTCAAATTGATGAAGTTCATCATGCATAGCATTAATCCAATCAGAACTGGATAAGGCTTCATCAATTGACTTGGGTTCAATTTGGGAAATTAGAGCTAGTGAGTCTTCTTCAATGTTTTGCAAAAAGGATGATCTGGTCCTAACTCTATCATTTAGATTGCCAACTACACTGTCTAATGGGTGATCTCTTAGAAATCGAGGTTCAGAAATTACCTGTTGAGAGGTACCCACTTCTGAATCAGTATTACCTGAACCATTTGGAGATTGTGAGTTGTTGTTCAGGTTTTCTTCAATGTTATTACTCTCCTCAACGGTTGGTGAAGAATCCACAATGAGGTCATCCTCTTCATTGTCTTGTTTTTCCCTGCAAGATTTAGAATCATTAGTGGAAAAGGAATTTTCATTAAAAATAACATGTGGAGATTCTTCAACAGATTTGGTTTTCAATATGTACACTTTGAAGGCCCTTGACACTTCAGAATAGCCAAGGAAGATAGCTTCCTGACTCTTAGCATCAAACTTGTCAAGGTTTTCTTTGTTATTATTGTGTACATAGCATTTGCACCCAAAGACTTTAAAATAGGAAACAGTTGGCTTTTTGTTTTTCAATAATTCATAGGGGGTTTTCTTGATTTTTGGTCTGACCAATGCTCTATTGAGTATGTGGTTTGCTGTGTTCACAGCTTCAGCCCAGAAGGATTTGGGCAAGTTACTCTCAAGAAGCATGGTTCTAGCCATTTCCACAAGAGTTCTGTTCTTTCTTTCCACAACTCCATTTTGTTCTGGAGTTCTTGGTGAAGAAAACTTGTGGAATATCTGAAATTCAGCACAAAAATCAGAAAAGGATGTGTTTTCAAATTCACCCCCATGATCAGTTAAGATGTTTTTGATTTTATATGGATAAGTGGTTAAGACAGTGGTACAAAAGTTCCTGAATTCAAGGCATGCATCACTTTTGTGAGATAGAAAAATAACCCAGGTAAATCTAGTAAAGTCATCAATGATTACAAATCCATATCTTTTGCCACTCAAGCTTAGAACTCTTGTTGGCCCAAAGAGGTCCATGTGAAGAAGTTCTAGTGGCTTAGATGTGAGTACATCATTGAAGACTTTAAAGGATTTTCTAGTTTGTTTTCCTTTAGCACAGATCCCACAAATTTGACCTTCAACACTAGAAAAGGATTCAGGAAGACCTTTAACCAAATTCAATCTTAACAACTTATTCATTGTTCTGAAGCTTGCATGGCCAAGTCTTTTGTGCCAAGTCCATGCAATTTCATCTTTATTTGCAACAAAACAAAGATTTTCAGAAAAGTTTTTATTAAGGTTGATCATGTAGACATTGTTTTCTCTTTTTCCAAAGAATTTGATTTTATCAGTTGATGAATCTATTATCTTGCAAAAATCAGATTCAAACACAACTTTGTGACCTTTGTCACATAGTTGGCTGATACTGAGCAAATTATAATCAAGTCCATCAACTAACAAGACATTATCTACAGAGTTTGAAGAAGTTTGACCAACCTTACCAGATCCAATGATCTTTCCTTTATTTTTACCTCCAAAGGTGACTGACCCTCCCTCCTTTTCAAGCAGGAATGAGAATTTGGCTCTATCTCCAGTCATATGTCGTGAACACCCACTGTCAAGAAACCATACATTTGTGTTGGGTGCACGACTTCCCTGCAACAAGATCAGTGGAGAGAAGATTTTGGTACCCAAACAGAGTTGGGACCATCAGAATGATTTAACATAGACAGCAAATCCTTTCTCACCCAAATTTGATTTGTTTTAGATTTTTGTTTTGTTACTTTGGTGTTTTCAGCATTTTTCTGTTTGTTCTTTCTTTTAGGAATGAAAGCACCAAGATCTTTGTTTTTGGTAGGAGGGGAGTTTTTCATTTGAAAATTTGAGTTCATAGAAGGAGGTGGAATCCATGGATTGTGTTGGTACATCCAGAAATTTGGATAAGGGTATTGAGGATAATACCAACAGGGATTTTCATACCATTGGTTCCAAGGATTAATCCAATTTTCTTGAGGAGCTGTCTTGGAGGTCCAAGGTTTTTCATGGATCATTTCTTTTCCCTTTTTCTTATTTCTCAGATTTTTATTTGAATTTTTAGTTGAGTTGATTATGGTTTTTGGTGTTGAACAGGTCGACCTGTCAGGGGACTGTGTCGACCTGACAGTCTTCTTTTGTTTTTGAATTTTTGATTTGTTTTGAGTTTTGTTTGGGTTTTTGTTTGGGGTTTTGTTTGCTGTTTGTTGGATTTCAGTGTTTTCCAGATTGGGACCTTTAACAAAGTTGATTAATGGTGCTTTTCCCTTTTTCTCACCAGATTTATCTTTTGTTGATTTCTTTTTGTTGAATCCCAATCCATGAGATGTGGTTGTCTTGTTGGATCCTAGCAATGCCTCTAGGTTATCTTGGCCTTTTGTGAAGGTTTGGATAACCTCCTCCTTTTCCTTTAGCTGGTTTTTAAGAATTTCAATTTCTTCAATTTTCTGTTGTTTTTCTTGTTTTTCAATTTCCAGCTTTTCATTTAAATTTCTGAAGTCTTGGGAGGCCTTCTGAGAGGCAAGCTTTAAATCATCAATTTGGTTCAGTAAATTTTCTTTTTCTTCAAGCAATTCTGTTACTTCAGATTCCAGTTCACAGGTTCTATTGTTTGAAGATTGGTTATGGTAAAGATTTTCAATTTTCTTTTTGATGTGTTTGTTTTCTTTTCTCATTTCAGAGTATCTTTCTACCAATTCAGCATACACATCCTGCCAATCTTCAACACTATAATCTTCAAAGGAAGTATTTACCTTTCCATCTGTGCTGTTGGCCATGAAGCAAACTTCCTCACTCTCTGAGCTTGAGGACTTCTTCTCTTCTTCTTCCTCACTTGTGTCTTCATCAGACCAAGTGGCTACCATGGCCTTGGGCTTCTTGTATTTCTGGAATCTTTTGTGCTTTTCCTTTTTGTTCTCAGGACACTCTCCCTTCATGTGTCCTGGCTTGTTGCACCTGTAACAGATAACATTCTCATCAGGTTTATGATTCTTATTGAAATTGGAAGAGGAAATATTCTTCTTACCTGGGGGAAATTTCTTTTTCCCAGTCATTTTCCCTTTCCTATATTTCAAGAATTTCCTGAATTGTCTGGTCATGAGGGCAATCTCATCCTCATTTGACTCAGATTCTTCAGAACTTGTTTTATCCTGATTTTTATCTTTGTTGCTTGAAGAGGCTTTGAGTGCCATAGGCTTGGTCTTAATGATAAGATCTTCATTTCTTCTTAAGTTTATTTCATACGTCATTAAAGATCCAATCAATTCATCCAAAGACATTTTGGATAAATCTTTTGAATCTTCAATAACAGTGGCCTTGGTATGCCAAATTGAAGAAAGTGAACGCAAAATTTTTCTTACCAAATCTGCATCAGTATACTCCTTACCCAAAGCCTTGAGTCCATTGACAATCACCATAAATCTGGCAAACATTTCAGAAATAGATTCATTAGATTTCATCATGAAAAGTTCATATTCTGAAACTAATATATTTGCCTTGGTCTCCTTGACCTGAGATGTTCCCTCATAGAGTAGTTCGAGTTTATCCCACATCTCTTTGGCAGATTTACACATAGAGATTCTCGAATACTCCTTGGGATGGACAGCACATTGAATCATGTTCATGGCACTGTAATTCAATGTAGCTCTCCTAATTTGTTCCCTCGTCCAGGTTTCTTCCTCACCCTGGTTTTCATAGGGACCAGCCTCAACTACTTTCCAGATCTCATAGTTCTGGGCCCTTAAGAATACTTGCATTCTGTTCTTCCAATAAGAATAGTCCAAACCATTAAAGAATGGTGGCCTATTTATGGAATGGCCCTCAGCTATGAAACCCTTTGAGTCCATGACACTTAAGTAAATGCAAAGAGAAGTAGTTGAGCAAGCAAGCAAACAAACAACCAGACAAACAGACAAACAAACACTCAATACTCAGAAACAAAAGCTGCTCAGTTCAAATCAGATCGATGTAAACCCGCTCTGATACCAATTGAAGGATCGAAATAAATGTGTGGAAAAGATCTAGAAGGGGGGGGGATGAATAGATCTTAGCCACTTTTGCGGAAGCTTAAATAATTTTTAAAAACTATTTAGAATCAGAGGCAATGTTATCAGTGAAAAGCTACTGATCAGATTAGATTGGAGTGAGTTGAAAAACTTAGATGTGAATCAAGTTGATTAAGTGAATTAAAACGAATCCTATGCAAGCATCTAGCGGATGAATCAGTCAAACCACAGAAACACATGCACAAGGATTTTTAGGTGGTTCGGAAATCACCCATGTGATTCCTACATCCACCCCTCACAACCCGTGAGGATTCACTAACACAACTGGGTAACACACCCACTGGAGCCTGACAACTCCAACACTGAAGAGCTTACAACTCACACCACTTCTAGAGCAAGACTACTCTAGAACAACTGAGCAAGACTGCTCAACCCACACTTGAGTTTGACAACTCAACACTGAGCACAACGGCTCACAACAACCTGAGCACAAGGCTCACACATAGACTTGCTAGACACCAACTTAAGACATGATCCTCTAGCAACAGATCTAGTCGAAGTTTGAGAACTCTAAAGAGAATTATGCAGAAGTACTTGCATAATCTCAAGAGATATCTCAGAAGAACAGAAGAAATGTAAAATTGAATTGAAAGTCTTCGTTCTTCAGTGTACTCCCTTGTAGAGACTTGAATTGGGAAGAAGAATGTGAAGCTTGAAGTCCAAGTCGATGCTCTGCAATCTGAGAAGTTGGATCTTCCTCGAGTTCTTCACCAAAGGAGTCTTCTACAGGATCTGCTTCCTTGGAATGCTTCGAAGGAATCTACAGGAATCAAATTCCAATTCCCACACCTTGAATGGGTGGGAATTAGTCTTCTGGAAGCAATTGGAGAGCAGAGGAGGAGACACGAGCTCTTCTGGCCGCCAGGAGCTTCTTGGAGGCTCTAAGAGAGTTGGTTTCTTCTCACACTTGAAAACAGGCCGAAAAGAACCTTTTATACCCTTAGGATTCCAAAGATACCCTTTTGGGGTACAAGGGCACGCTTTCCTAGGAAGATTCTGATCGCCCTAGAAGGACACGTGGCAGCCATCAACTTTTAAGATGAAAAGTTTCCGTAGTGTGTCGACCTGCCCTGGTGGTTGTGTCGACACACTGTCCCAAAGATGGAAAAACCTGTTCTGGGAGGAAGGTCCCGTGTCGACCTGCTCTTGAGTGTGTCGACCTGCTGTCCCAATTCCTCAAACTGGCTGTTCTGGGAACTGGGTCTAGTGTCGACCTGCTCTGGGAGTGTGTCGACCTGGGTACCCTTGATCTCTGGAAAACTGCCACTCGTGTCGACACACTCTTGACATGTGTCGACACACTCTTGACATTTTTGCACAATTTCTCTTTGAGTCTGTGTTGATGTGTCGACACCATTGATGGGTGTGTCGACACATCTTTTGCATAAAAAGTTTGTACCTGAAAAATAAACACATATATCATTAGTTAAATGATTTATCATTACCATAAATGATAAATGTGGTTTGAAAAATGCTTTTTGAGCATGACTTTCAGGTATGATGCTTTTGACATGTTCCAATTAAATTGCTTTAAGAACATTTCTTGTCATCATCAAAATAAGAGGGAAATGATATGAATTAGACATTCAACCCAACAGAAACTCCAGCCCTCCCATGGAGTAGACCCCAGGAGGCACCGGCGAGGAGGAGGCAGCCGGCCCCAAAAGGTAGGCCACTCAAACCCTAGCTCCGTGTGTGATTGGTGATGTGAGATGAGTGAGCAAGGTGTTAGGCACCTGTGTAGGGCCTTTGGCCAAGGTGAAATGACCGGGGAAGGCCGGCCGTGCCATTGGCTCTTCGGTCACCCTGTGAACGTGACAGGTTTCCTATCGCATTACCAGAATGAACGCGACACACCGGATGTCGTGTTCAGATGGCGACTGCTGGGCCCGTCGCCTTCAAAAATCTGAACATGACTCCCTCTGTGTCGAGTTCAGAAGGTGAAAGATCCCTTATCGCGATCTGAACAGACTGCTATTCTATGGGTTTTGACTGATCTTATGCTTTTTTATGGCTGTTTTGCAGAGTGAGCTGCGGTCCCGCCTGGGATGGGCGGTCGTCCAGGCGATCTATCTGGGATTGCCGGACTTTCAGAGGACATGGTTGGAGGAGATGGGGTTCGGCCCCTTTTTGAGACTGGATGAGCTCACGCCGGATGTGGCATTAATCCAGGCGTTGAAGGAGCGGTGGGACCCCGAGTGCCACACCTTCCTCCTCCCGTGGGGTCACATGATCCCCACATTAGAGGATGTGGCACGGATCACCGGCCTGAGGGTAGATGGCCAGGCGGTGACAGGGGTGACCTACACCTGCTACCAGGAGATGGTGGAGAGGCTCCTGGGGTTGGAGGTGACGCAGGAGAGATCGTCCTTGGTGCCGAGGACGAGGCTGCAGGCGAGCTTAGGGGTGGCAGATGCTCGCCACCAGATAGGAGAGGGCCAGGCAGAGTACATGGCCCGGCTGACAGCAGATGCCAGAGCAGCGCTGGCGGAGGAGGATGGTGCAGCGGCAGATAGAGACCTGAGATGCTTCTTGATCCTTGTGATCGGGAATCTGATCTTGGTGTCCCGAGGAGACCCGGTAAGCTACCGGTCTTTGCCCCTTTTGGAGGATCTGACCCAGGTAGGCAGTTATGCATGGGGTGCAGCCCTCCTGGCCCACCTCCTTGACAGCCTGGGTACCTCCGGTAGGGAGACGAGGGTAGCCGGGTTCTTTCCGTTTCTACAGGTATTCTTCTCACCCTTACCCTTTATTGCTTTCCTGCTTATTTTAATTGATTGTGATACTGACTATGTTGTTTTGCAGGTGTGATCCTATCACTACCTCCCTTCCCTATGCCGGGGAATACGGAGGCGATCGGGCGCTGTACCGCTCTTGTAGCGCTGGCGGTTTCGCCGCGATGAGCGGTCCTTGCACCTGTAGGTGACCCTCATCCATGATGCATTGGACATCATCCCTGTAACATCTCGGGTTTCTGACTTTCCTTTTGTGTGGGATGACTAGCCATGTCGCGACGGAGGTGCCCGTCATGACAATCATCCCTGTTGTGACCACTAGGTGTGTCGCGTTCCTATCACGCCCGACAACGGGTCGCGACAGGGTTCTGATTTTGGTCTTCTAACAGGCATCTGCCGCATGTCAGGGTGGCAGGTGGGTTAGAGCGATCTATCAAGTTATCGAGGCGCCCAGGGTGGGCGCGTTTTGGTCGCGGTCTGGGCGGCCGTCGCGATATGGTGGTGTCGCGATGCCCTGCCCCGTCGCGTTTTGGGGACCGGAGGCTAAAATCCTTGCCTGGTTCCCCCTTTCCCTCTTTTCCTTTCTTCCCTTTCCTTCTCCTCTCCGAGGAGGAAAGCTTCCCTCTCCCGCGATCCGGCGGTTCGGGCATGGCGGAGCGGCGACAGTTCATGCGGAGCGGTGGCGCATCGCCGTGGGAGCGAGGAGGAGGTGGCAAGCTTGTCGTGAAGGCCCCTTTATGGGTTGGTTCTTCATTATCCGGTAGGGATTCTTGTACCCTTGCTTGTTTAGGTGGATTGGGGGTTCAAATTGTGGAATGCATGCTTTCACTACTTTCTCCATGATCCCCTCCCCATGTTTGTGTGTTTGTAGTTGTGTGGGGGACACCAGGATGTGGCATCCCGGTGGTCGCCTTCCTGCTGGTGTCGCGACCGCCGAGCACTTCGCGACACCAGAGGAAGCATCTCCCCGGTCAGGCGTGACCTTATCGCGGCTCAAGAGGCTGCCGCGATAAGGGTGTCACGACCCAGCTGCCCGTCGCGACAAGGTTCTTGTCGCGACGAGCGGCCTTGTTGCGACAGGGTCGTCGTGACCTGGTTTGCTGTGGCGACAAGAGCTTTGTCGTGACCTGCTTCCCTGATGTGACTGGCTTGTCGCGGTTGCCCTACCTCTCACGATGAGTTCACAACGGGCTAGGAGGACGCGACCAGGTCTGGGTTGCCTCGGGTGTTTTCCATGGCCGCGGTTGGTGTGTCGGCTTGTGCCCCAGGGAAGGGTTGTCCTCCGGACCTTCTGGTGAGGAACGTGGCAGGTTGGCTCGCTGCGTTCAGTGACCGAAGGTGACACCTTCGTGGCCGTGTCCTAGCGGCTGTGCTAGGAGGCTTGCGCCTGTCTAATAATCGATTGTATGTCTATCAATCGATTATTAGAAGAGCAGTGGTTTCTGTTCTGCTGTTAGTGTTCCGATTTCTAGGGCCGTGCCTTGTGTGCCGGCGTTGGCTAACAACCCTTCTGGGGGTTTTCCGGAAGGGGTGCCATGCGTGCCTATGCTTGCTGGGCTTGTTACAAGTCAGCTGTGCCGTTTCTGTTGGTGGTTGCCACACCAGTTCTCTGTTCGCCTGGTGCTAGGAACTTTAGGGCTTGTCCGTGAGACAGGTTGTTACTGTTACCTGGGACCCCCATCCCCGCGTTCCTGTGTCAGAGGGAGCTTCTCTGGGCGGCGGGCGTGCTCGAGTTATGGACTCGGAGCGGAGGGGAAATGGTGGGACAGTGGCTTCTGTCGTTTGTAGAGCTCTCTTAGCTGGGTTTGGTCTCCGAGGTTGTTGTGGCACTCTTTCGGTGCGAACTAGCTAGTCCTTCTCATAGCCTCCCTTTGCGTTGGTTTTGGAGCCACGTAGGGAGGTCAGGCGTGGGGCGCAGCTCGGCCGGGCTACGGTAGTTGTGGTTGTGTTCTTGGCTGTGGCTCGCTAGCCTCACTCTACCGGGGAGGTTGTAGGCGGGAGTCGGCAGCTGGCGTGCTTGAGGTGTGGACGTGTGTCCTCCTCTTAGCTGCCTGTGGCGGTTGCTTCGTTGCTCTTGCTGTGACGGTGTTTCACGCTGTTTCCAAGATTGTGTTCTCGTTGCCCTAGTTTACATAGTGGTTGTAGCCTAGCCGTGTCTCACTTCCTTGGGTTATGTCGGTTGGCCTCGTGGGCCGTCTTTAGTGGTTTCCATTCTGCGGGTTCTCTTGGGGTGTCTTTTTTAGACACCCAACTGTTTTGGTAACCCATTCCTTGGTGCCGTCCGTGGTGGCACCGGAGTGTGTAGTTCCCTGACCTCATGGAGTGTTCGAGTGCAGGGTGGTTCTACTTGTGGGCCCTCGACCTTGAGGAGGTCAGAGGTGGCCATGCCTGTGGTGAGACATCGTTCTCACTTGGTTGCTTGGTGTCTCTCGGGGTGACACCTGGTTGTTCGTTCCCTGACCTCGTGGAGGTCCAGGATTTTGGTGCTGTGTCGTGAGACCCTGGTCTCACGTGGTCGCTCCGGTGTTCCGTGAGCTCCGTTGTCTCGACAGGTGTATGCCGAGGGTTTGCTTCCGCGTTGTGTTGCTCTGGCCCGACCCCGGTTGCGGGTCGTGGCATTGCTCTAGTTGCTTCCACATGTGTTTGACTCCGCTAGTTCTGCGGGAGTCGTCTTTGGCCTGACCCGGGTTGTGGTCGAGGCGTTTCTCTATTTTCGCTACTTTGTAGCTCTCTGCAGTAGATGTTTCCCGCTTTACTGCTTTGTAGAGTAGTTTTGCTTCCGCTTGTTGGAGTTCCTGCTGCTCTGGCTGGTAAGGGACTGGTAATCCCTACTGAGCCTTGTTCGCAAGGCTCACCCCCTACTCTCTTCAGGTAGGGACTTGCTGTCGCAGGAGTTCGTCGCCGGACAGTTGTGGTGGCAGTTTGTTGCACCTTGCGTTGCCAGCAGTGTGAGTTGTGAGCATGAGCGCTTGTAGCATGAGTTGAGAGTGGCCTTTTCGCAAGTCCTCGGGGTATGCCCCTTAAGGACTGCACCTTTCCTTCTGTACCTGTACTTTTATTTGGGACATGATGTACTTAATTTCTTTATTAATGTACAATCTTTCTTGTTATAGTTATTTGAATTCATTGCTTATCTCACTGGACTAAATTCCAACCCTTCCGAGTAGGGCTGTAAACGGAGCGGATACGGAGTGGATATGGGTTTTCCGTGTCTGCTCTGAATATATAATCGGATAATCCGTATTCGCTCCGAATAAGATTCGGATACGAAGCGGATATTTTAATCGGATAATGATCGGATTCGGAGCGGATCCGGATATTATCCGGTTCGAAAATATGGGATCAGTGAGGACTGAGGGGGAGGGCCGAGGGGTCTCGCCGGAGGTGCCGTCGGAGGGGGGGGACAGATGGGGTGTCGCCGGAGAGAGAGAGAGAGAGAGAGAGAGAGAGAGAGAGAGAGAGAGAGAGAGAGGGAAGGCCATGTGGCCCAGGTGGGGGTGCCATTGGAGGCGGGGCTGGGGTGGGGGGGGGGACAGATGGGGGTGCCGCCGGAGGGGGGAATAGAGAGAGAGAGAGAGAGGGGGGGGGAAGGCCATGTGGGCTGTGGCCCAGGTGGGGGCTACCATCAGAGGCGGGGCCCGGGGGGGGGGGGGGGGCAGATGGCCGCAGGAGGCCCGAAGGGGGGAATAGAGAGAGAGAGAGAGGGAAGGCCAGGTGGGGGGGTGCCACCGGAAGGGGGGATAGAGAGGTACAGAAGGAGGGAGGGAGGAGTGAGGGGAGGGGTACCAGTGTACCACTGCCGTGTCGAGAGAGAGAGAGAGAGAGAGAGAGAGAGAGAGAGAGAGAAGTCGGAAGCCTAGTCGGCAGTCGGCGCATCGCCGTCGCCGCCGCTGCGTCGCCGCCACCACGTCGCCAACACCGGGAGGTCGCTGGCCGGCCGAGATGACGCCGGGAGGGAGGAGGCAGGGCCGCGCCGCAGTGGATTTGGGTTTTTTTTTAAATGAGCAGAAGATTTGGGGGAAACGAGGGAGGGGTCGGGTAGGGTTTTTAGGATATACTTTTATAAATTAGGAATGGACCGTTAGATGGAATCATGGAAGATCTAATGGTCAGAATTAATCCACTTTCGGAGCGGATCTTAAACGGAGCGGATCTCCTATTTCCGCGACCGCTCCGTTTAATATTCGGATATTATCCGTATCCGAATCCGCTCCGTCGGATATCTGTTAAACGAATACGGATATGCTTAATCAAATACGGATTCAGATCGGATCTGGATAATATTCGGATCCGTTTACAGCCCTACTTCTGGGTCTTCGGATCTGTGGGTGGCGACGCGACCTTCGGGGGTCCCTGGCGGGGGTCCGAGAGGTCGGGTCGTTACAGTGGTGTCAGTGCTCAGGGGTCCAACGAGATTTGTAATGGGTTAATAACTATGGCGGTCCCAAAGAAAGGTACTAGTACGCTGCTAGCCCGTTCGTGTATAGTTGCTTTTAGGTGAGCATTTGGTCTTTGTTGCAGGTGGTTAGCTTTCCAGCAGGGTCCGAGTGTGAGCTGCAGGAGAGTGTTGCTGCTGTTGCTAGGTGCGTATGTTTCGAGCGTGGATGTTGGTTTGCTCGTGCTGCGGTTGAATTTGTCCTTGGCCTGCGCGTCTGTGTGGGTGTGTTGCGAAGGATAAGAGAGCCTGCGTGTGGTGTGGCCTTCACCGGTGCAGGGTTGTGGTCTGCGGAACCGGTAGAAGGTGTCCTAGCCTTGTTGGCTGCCCCCTTCTTATTGGGGTGTGTCCTTGTTGGATGTCCCCTTGTTGTTGGGGTGTGTGTTGTTGGTTGTGTGTTTGGCCTTGTGTGCCTATGCGTCGTTGGGCGCTGTGCTCTGCTCAGTTGGCATCTTTGCTCGAGCTAAGCAGATGCTTGTGTGCCGTGTTGCACCGCTGGTTGAGCGCTGCGACACCTGTTTGTGGTTGTTGTCGGCCTGGTGCTGACTGGTTGTGAACTCTGGTGAGGTGCTTCCGGAGTTCTTCTCTATTGGTTCTGGTGGAGGTGAGGTTTTCCCCAGAATTGTGTTGTGCTCGTTTCTGGTTGTTGCAGCATTGCCCTCTGGGTTGAGATGCATTGCTTGGATGTTGTGTTCTGGTGGTGTTTCCTAGAACTGTTTGTTGTTGTCCTAGTGAGGGTTCCTCTCCCTCCGAGGCTACTTCTGTGCTCGTTTAAGTCTTCCGCTGTGTTGCCTCCTTAGTTTGAGGCCTATGTTGTCTGGTTGGTTGCCGTTGCGTTGCCCTCGAGGTTGAGGTGCATCGCTTGGTCCCCCTGTGTTCTGGTGCGGTTTCCCAGAATTGTTGGTTATTGTCCTGGTGAGGTTCCTCTCAGGACTATTCTGGCTTGCTTCTGCCAGTTGTTGTGCTACCTCAGGGTTGAGGTATGCTACTGTTGTGCTGGCCGTTGCGTTCTGGTGGGTTTTCCCCAGAATGGCGCCTTGGTGGTTCTGGTGGAGGTTCTCCCAGAACCAATTGTGTTGCTTCTGCTGTCTGCTGTGTTTCTCTCTGTTGGTCGTTTGTTTGGGCTGCCTTCTGGTGATGTTTCCAGATCGGCTCTTGGTGCTTTTGGTGGAGGTTCTCCCCAAAGTTGCTTCGTGTTGTTTTGGTTATCGCTGCTCCCTCTCAGTGGAGATGAGCTATCGTTGTTTCTTGTTGGACTGTCTGTGTTGCAGTCTGTCTGGGCGTTATCGGTCAAGGTGTGGTACCTCTGACCGTGTGTCTGGTCGTGGTGCTGGCTAGTTTGTCTTCCTGATCGTTTTTCGGGTTTCCCGGCTGCGCTGGTGGGACTTCGTGTGTCCCCAAGATTGGGAGGTGGGCTTAGTTTCTCGCGCCCTGTGGGCTCTACCAGATGGTGGCCTGGTGAGTGCCATGGGTGTCTGGCTGGCTGTGCCTCTTGTGGGAGTGCTAACCTCACATCGTGGTTTCCTCTTTCGAGTGAGGAAGAGGCCGGTTGTGTGCCTTCTTCCTCTGCTCTCCATGGGTTGCTCAGGGTGGTGGTGCTTTCACATGGCATTTGGTGCCATGTCGCGCACCGTGGCGACTTTTGTGGTGAAGGCCCCTCCCCTGGTGCTGTCTTGAGGTTGAGCTGGTCGCTCCCCTCGTGCGCATTGTTTTCCTTATGGTACGATAGGTAGTGATGTACCTATTGTCCCGTTCCGCGCTGTGCTAGTTTCTTGTCGCCTGACTGGATGATGTAGGGCAGTGTGCCCTGTGTTCAGTGTGAGGCGGCACCGGGTGTTCTTCTGTTTGGCTTGCTTGTGCAAGCATCGTTTCGGTGCGTGTTTTGCTTGTGCCTCGGCTGTGCTCGGGAGGCACTTGTCGCTGTCTGGTGTGTGGCCCTCCTCACCTGTGGTGGTAGGAGCGATGCCCTGTGCTTGCGCGCTTCTAAGAGCCAATAGGGTTGTTGTGCTCTTGAAGCTGTTAGTTTTTCGCGTGTTTCTCTTGTGGGTCTCTGGTGGAGAGTCCCTTCCGGTTGGCCATAAGTCGCTTCAGGCCGTTGGTGCAGTTGGGTACTGCACCTTGAGCGTGTTTTCGTTCGTTGCTTCATGTCTTGTGCCTCTAGGGTTGGGGCCAGTATGGCCTGTTCTGCCCTTTTTTGCTTGCGACTTCTTGCAGGTGGCTTTTGGCAGGTCTCTTGTGGAGAGTCCTTCCTGCTAGCCGTGTTGTTTCAGTCGTTGGTGCAACTGTGTTGCATATTTTCTGGTTTTGGTGCTTGTGGTGGCACCATGTGCTCGTGTCCGAGTGGTTTGTTTTGTGCCGTCTGGAGCCTGGGTGCATTGTGTTGTACCTTGGGTGGTTCTTGGTGCTTGTGTTAGCACCGTGTGTGTGTCGTGTGTCCTGATCATAAGCTTCGTGCGTTGCTTCGCGAGTTTGTTCGGTGTTCGAGGCGTTGAGCTTTCCGCCTCTGGGACACCTTGTGCTGGCCAATGCCTTGTGGCTGTACCATTACCGCTGTGGGGTGGCTGCTTTGCCCTTTCTAGGTAGCCCTATTGGCAGTACGCCAGACTTTGGTCGTGGCCTGTGTCCGGTTGGGGTTCCCTGTTTTGATTTGGATCCCCCTAAGGTCGATGTGTTGTCCTCGACCTCTGCAGTTGTTTCATTCCCGTGCAAGTTTCCGACGTCTTGAGTTGTCTGGCCTTGCCAACCTTAGATGTCTCCCTTGGTTTTGTCTCTGCGCGTGAGTTTGTGGGGCATTTGGTTTGGTTTGTCGTGGCTCCATGGTCGTTTTGTGTGTCCTTGTCAGACCACGAGGATGATCTGGGTAAGATCGAGTGGTGCCAGTGGACACTGTTCCGCGTGCTGTGGTGTTTTCCTCGTGCATGCTATCACTTGGTTTTGGGTCACTCTAAGAAGCTCTCATTTGGCCTTGCCGTATGCACTAGCAGTCGCTAGTTGTGCGGAGCCATTCAGCAGAGTCTTGCGGATGACCTCTTGGTGTTTTCCCCGGTTGTCGTCAGTAGCTGGGACCTCTGTCTTGTCATTGGCGATAGAGTGAGTTACTGACAGGTTGGTCTCAACGGCATGGTCTGTTGAGGGCTCAATCGCGTGGTTTCTGGCTGGCGGTTTCAGTGGTTCTTGTCGGCTTGGTGCGCGTCATGCCTGTGGAGTTGTCAACATCCGTTTGTGTGCTCCGTGCCAGTTGGTGTGCACTTGGTGAGCTGTCGGATGTCTGGTTAGGCACTCCCTTGTGGCAGGGTCATGGTGGTGACCACCGGGAAGTCGTGGTGCAACTTAGTGGTCCTTTGCACCTGTTGTTTTCTCTGACCGAGTTTCGCCCTTGATTTTGAGGACGAAAATTTTTTTTTTGGATGTATTGTAACATCTCGGGTTTCCGGCTTTCCGTTTGTGTGGGATGATTGGCTATGTCGCGACGGAGGTGTCCGTCGCGACAGTCATCCCTGTTGCGACCACTAGGTGTGTCTCGTTCCTGTCGCGCCCGGTCAACGGGTCGCGACAGGGTTCTACTTTTGGTCTTCTGACAGGCGTCTACCACATGTCAGGGTGGCAGGCGGGTCAGAGCGACCTGTCAGATTGTCGCGGCGCCCAGGGGTGGGTGCGTTTTGGTCGCGGTCTGGGCGGCCGTCACAATACGGTGGTGTCGCGACGCCCCGCCCCGTCGCATTCTGGGGGCCGGAGGTTAAAAGCCTTGGCCGGTTCCCCCTTTCTCTCTTTTCCTTTCTTCCCTTCCCTTCTCCTCTCCGAGGAGGAAAGCTTCCCTCTCCAGCGATCCGGCGGTTCGGGCTTGGCGGAGCGGCGGCGGTTCGTGCGGAGCGGTGGCACATCACCGTGGGAGCGATGAGGAGGTGGCAAGCTCATCGTGAAGGCCCCTTTGTGGGTTGGTTCTTCATTATCTGGTAGGGATTCTTGAACCTTTACTTGTTTGGGTGGATTGGGGGTTCCAATTATGGAATGCATGCTTTCACTGCTTTCTCAATGATCCCCTCCCCATGTTTGTATGTTTGTAGTTGTGTGGGGGACACTGGGATGTGGCATCCCGATGGTCGGCCTTCCTGCTGGTGTCACGACCGCCGAACACGTCACGACACCAGAGGAAGCATCTCCCCGGTCAAGCGCGACCTTATCGTGGCCCAAGAGGCCGCCACGATAAGGGTGTCGCGACCCAGCTGCCCGTCGCGACAAGGTTCCTATCGCGACGTGCGGCCTTGTCGCGATAGGGTCGTCGTGACCTGGTTTGCTGTCGTGACAAGAGCTTTGTCGCAACCTGCTTCCCCGACGCGACTGGCTTGTCGCAGTTGCCCTACCCATCATGATGAGTTCACGACGGGCTAGGAGGATGCGACAAGGTCTGGGTTGCCTCGGGTGTTTTCCGTGGCCACGGTTGGTGTGTCGGCTTGTGCCCCAGGGCAGGGTTTCCCTCCGGACCTTCTGGTGAGGAACGCGGTAGGTTGGCTCACTGCGTTCAGTGACCGAAGGTGACACCTTTGTAGCCGTGTCCTAGCGGCTGTGCTAGGAGGCTTGGCCCTGTCTAATAATCGATTATCTGTCCATCAATTGATTATTAGAAGAGCGGTGGTTTCTGTTCTTCTGTTAGTGTTCCAGTTTCTCGGGCTGTGCCTTGTGTGCCGGCGTTGGCCGACGGCCCTTCTGGGGGTTTTCCGGAAGGGGTGCCGTGCGTGCCTATGCCTGCTGGGCTTGTTACAAGCCAGTTGTGCCGTTTCTGTTGGTGGTTGCCACACCAGTTCTCTGTTCGCCTGGTGCTAGGCACTTGAGGGCTTGTCTGCGAGACAGATTGTTACTGTTACCTGGGACCCCCATCCCCACGCGCCTGTGTCAGAGGGAGCTTCTCTGGGCGGCGGGTGTGCTCGAGTTACGGACTCGAAGCGGAGGGGAAAACGCTGGGGACAATGGCTTCTGTCGTTTGTAGAGCTCTCTTAGCTGGGTCTGGTCTCCGAGGTTGTTATGGCACTCTTTCGGTGCGGACCAGCTAGTCCTTCTCACAGCCTCGCTCTGTGTTGGTTCCAGAGCCACGTAGGGAGGTCAGGCGTGGGGCCGCAGCTCGGCTGGGCTGCGGTAGTAGTGGTTGTGTTCTTGGCTGTGGCTCGCTAGCCTCACTCTACCGGGGAGGTTGTAGGCGGGAGTCGGCGGCCGACATGCTTGAGGTGTGGATGGTGTGTCCTCCTCTTAGTTGCCTGTGGCGGTGGCTTGGTTGCTCTTGCTGTGACGGTGTTTCACGCTGTTTCTGAGATTGTGTTCTCGTTGCCCTGGTTTACAGGGTGCTTTTAGCCTAGCCGTGTCTCGCTTCCTTGGGTTTTTTCGGTTGGCCTCGTGGGCCGTGTTTAGTGGTTTTCGTTCTACGGGTTCTCTCGGGGTGTCTTTTGTAGACACCCAACTGTTTTGGTAACCCGTTCCTTGGTGCCGACCGTGGTGGCACCGGAGTGTGTAGTTCCTTGACCTCGTGGAGTGTCCGAGGTGCAGGGTGGTTCTACTTGTGGGCCCTCGACTTTGAGGAGGTCAGAGGTGGCCGTGCCTATAGTGAGACGTTGTTCTCAGTTGGTTGCTTGGTGTCTCTCGGAGTGACATCTGGTTGTTCGTTCCCTGGCCTCGTAGAGGTCCGAGATTTTGGTGCTATGTCGTGAGACCCTGGTCTCACATAGTCGCTCCGGTGTTCCTTGAGCTCCGTTGTCTCGGCAAGTGTGTGCCGAGGGTTTGCTTCCGCATTGTGTTGCTCTGGCCCGACCCCAGTTGCGGGTCGTGGCATTGCTCTAGTTGCTTCCGTATGTGTTTGACTCCGCTGGTTCTGCGGGAGTTGTCTTTGGCCTGACCCGGGTTGTGGTCGAGGCGTTTCTATTTCCGCTGCTTTGTAGCTCTCTACAGTAGGTGTTTCCCGCTTTACTGCTTTGTAGAGTAGTTTTGCTTCTGCTTGTTGGAGTTCCTGCTGCTCTGGCTGGTAAGGGACTGGTAATCCCTACTGAGCCTTGTTCGCGAGGCTCACCCCCCTACTCTCTTCAGGTAGGGACTCGCTGTCGCAGGAGTTCGTCTCTGGATGGTTGTGGTGGCGGTTTGTTGCGCCGTGCATTGCCAGCAGTGTGAGTTATGAGCGTGAGCGCTTCTAGCGTGAGTTGAGAGTGGCCTTTTTGCAAGTCCTCGGGGTATGCCGCTTAAGGACTGCACCTTTCTTTCTGTACCTATACTTTTATTTGGGACATGATGTACTTAATTTCTTTATTAATGTACAATATTTCTTGTTATAGTTATTTGAATTCATTGCTTATCTCACTGGACTAAATTCTAACCCTTCCGGGTCTTCGGATCCGTGGGTGGCGGCGCGACCTTTGGGGGTCCTTGGCAGGGGGTTCGAAAGGTCGGGTCGTTACAGTCCCCTTCGGACATGTGAGTATTCCTACCCTTGGTAACCTTTCCTTTCTTTATTTCTGACCATCGACTAATGAATTTCTATGTGTGATGTGTAGGCCTAGTGGACTCCCTACACTGGGGAGGACTACAGCGACCAACCGTGGGTGGAGTAGGGCCGCCCCTACTTCGGTAGGGAGATCTGGCTTCACGCGTTCAACATGGTGGGACCACTCCACCTACGGCTGGTTGCGAGGATGCCGGGGCTCCATCAGGTGGTGGTGGAGTTCCCGACTCGGCAGAGACTGTGGGAAAGGCCGGGTCGTAGCTTCTGGGGCATCCAACAAGTCACGGACTGGAGGGAGTAGGCTCGAGAGCAGCTGGATGACTGGTGGCAGTGGGGCCGGGTGGTGACCTCTGAGGCCACCAGCGACGAGGACTACTTCCTTACCTACGCACGGAGGTACAGGGCCCAGGTTTACAGAGGGACCCGACGACCGATGAGTATCACTAACTTAGCCCTTTCTAAATATTTTAATTGTTAAATCCTTGGCTAACTTGACTTGTGTTTGTAGCTTGACCCCAAGGGTAGGATCGCCTACCTCGAGGGCGTCCTCCACTCCATGATCCAGCAGAGGGATGACCTCCAGCGGACCGTGACCGAGCTGGTGAATGTTCTATTTCCTATCCTTTCTATTCTTCACTTTAGTTGACCGACCCCTGTGTTTTTTCTTTACAGCATGCTGAGCTGGAGCGTGCACAACAGATGGTGGGGGGTGCTTCCACCTCCCGGGACGAGCCTGGCCGCTCCATGCTGGAGGGTCAGTTGGCAGCAGCGGTGACCCGGGCGGAGGATGCCATGGCCCAGCTATGTGAGCAGGTGAGTTATTAATTACTTGACCCTTGTTCTTTATTTCCCTTATTGAAAAATGTTTGACTTACAGGAGGCGGAGTTGAGGGACGCTCTAGCGCGGACGACCGCGCTAGAGGCGAATATGGCAGAGGTGCGCCTACGCCCTCAGGTGGACGAGGAGACGGGGCTGCGTCGAGAGGTAGACGAGCTCCATTCGTAGCTAGGGACCGAGCACGAGACCATCCTGGTTCTCAGGGCGGAGATGAGGGGGCTGGAGAAAGCCCTATTGCTAGTTGGCCGGAGTCGCTCCTCGGTCAGCAGGAGCGGTGCCCCTAGCGCCTCAGCGGGGCATTATTTGACGGGTTCCTCCGAGCGACAGAGGAACAAGGAGGAGGGACGATGGTTCGAGGGAGCAGCCGAGGGGAGCATAATGGGGCCGTGGGCGATCGCCCCTCCACCTTCTCGCCTGCCTGAGGGCACAGGGGAGAGTGGTTGACGACTTGTACATTTTGCCTTTTGTTCATGATGTATCATGATGATGATGTAGATATGGAATGAAATAGAATGGAATCTTTTGTCTATGGAATGTGGTTGTGTGACAGTGACGAGTGAGATATGAGTGCCGCTTTCTTTCTTCTGCTGCGACCTGCACACTTAGAGTTAGAACAACCATGAAGACAAGTTAGATCCATTCTTCGACTTAGCCCCTTGCCTTAAACGTGACAAGTGACCAACCTTGATAAATGGTTAAGGGGCTAAGCCTTATTAAATAGCGAAAAGACATAAATAAATGAATGACATGCATGAATGAGTAAAGTGTTTTTTGGGAGTTTGAAAACATTTTTTTGGAGTTTTGAAATATTTGATTTTTTGAGGTTTTGAAATATTTGATTTTTTTTTAGTTTTGAAATATTTGATTTTTTTTAGGTTTTGAAATATTGATTTTTTGAGGTTTTGAAATATTTGATTTTTTTGAGTTTTGAAAATTTTGATTTTTTTGAGGTTTTGAAATATTTGATTTTTTTGGAGTTTTGAAATATTTGATTTTTTTAAAGTTTTGAAATATTTGATTGTTTGGAGTTTCTTTTAGTTTTTGAAATATTTGATTTTTTGGAGTTTTGAAATATTTGGTTTTTTGAGTCTTTGAAAGACGTCTAAAGCTGACGTTAGCTCTTTCTAAAATAAGACGCGCGAGACTGAAGGTACTCTCCCTTTTGGGCCACAACACATAGACCAGTTCAAACCGCTGGTTTGGAGTCTTGATCCCTTCCCCTTCTCGCCAAGGACCTTACAAGGATAGGACATGCATTTAGAGGTGACATGCCATGGGCGGCTTCCCTTAGTTGATAGTGCAGCTACTTAGGCCATACCTAAGAAATGACCTGATCTTATAGAGGGAAATGGAAGACTATTTAATGGAAGTCTAATGTAGGTTTAAGATGTTGGGTTCGACTTCTTCCCGCAGCATACCCGTCAAAGATTAGGTCTGTTGCATAGGGACTTTGTGGTCTTTCTTATGGATTTGCACTGTCTAGGGCATGCGTACGACCAGGTTCATGAGCGTCCCGCGGGGACTTTGCCACTCTTTACCATGCCCCTATTCTATCATGTATTTTTCTATCCTTTCTTTTGCTTTTTGTTCCTTTGCTTTTGTTATTTGACCGTCCCTGTTTGAGACTTCCTCTCATCATGGTGTGCCTAAGGTTGACAACCTCGCCCTTACGACCCTTGCCCCTACACTTCAATCGATTTAGGAGAAAATGACCGTCTCATCGCTAAAGTAGGGCCTTTATAGCTACGATATCTACTAAGTGCAGTCACCCGGGCTTGCCGTGTGTGTGTGGGTCCTAACTTAGGGCAACCCTTGATGATTTGGGAAAGGACTTCAGACTCTTAACACGGGGTTATCCCTAATCTAAGTGTTGTGGCCTCACACCTAAAGACCCAGGGGTAGAATCTTTTGAGGTACAACCCATTCCACAGATGTGACAATTCTACGCCCTCAGCATTGATTAGGCGGTAGGAATTTCCTAGATACACCTCTTTCACAACGTACAGACCTTCCCAATTTGGTTGCAATTTAGACCTTGGACCTCCAGGCTTGATAAAAATGCATTTCAAGACCACATCACCCTCTTAGAATTTTTGCTCAATTACCTTCTTTTCAAAAGACCTTAAGATTTGCCTTTGATATGAGAGTACATGATCGGCTGCCATAAGTCGCCTTTCATCTAAGAGTTCCAATTGGACTAGCAATGCCTCTTGACGTTCGTCAAGATTAAGCTCCTTATCTAATTGGACTCTTAGTAAAGGGATCATGATCTCGTATCGAACTACCGCCTCCATCCCATAAGTGAGAGCATACGGGGTTTGTCCCGTGGGAGTACGGACAGAGGTACGATAGGCCCATAGAGCCTCTATTAGCTTTTCTGGCCAATCGACGAATTTATGCGATTCACAAGTTTTCTTCAAGATTTTAAGAAGGGTTTTATTAGTTGCTTCTGCTTGGCCGTTGCCTTGTGGGTAATATGGAGATGAATGATGCAGAGTGATGTTGTATTTCATATAGAGGTCCTGAAGTTCTTGTGAGATGAATTGTGACCCGTTGTCTGTGACGATTCTGCTTGGCACTCCGAACCGTGAGATGATATTCTTCATGATAAAGCGGCATACTGTTGATGCTTTGATTTCTTAAACACTTCTGCTTCTGTCCACTTGGTGTAATACTCAGTTGCTGTGAGGATAAAGGATTTTTGTTTGGTTTGAGCATTGGGATCACCAAGGGGGCCAACAATATCAAAAGCCCACATAGAGAATGGCCAAGGTGTGGAAAGTGGATGAAATGAGGATGAAGGAGCGTGAATTTTATCTGCATGGAGTTGACATTTGACACACCCACAGACGTAGATGGCACAGTCTTCTTCTAGGGTTGGCCTGTAGTAGCCCTGCTTAATGATCTTCTTAGCGAGCATCTGACTGCTGACATGCCCTCCGCATTCACTAGCATGAGCTCCTTCTACCACTTGCCAAGCTTCGTCATCATTAAGACATCTCAAAAGAACTCCATTAAGAGCCCGCCTTTACAAAACTTCTCCAACAACTATGTACCTTAAGGCGGCTCTTCTTATGGTCTTGCGATCATCCGAATTTGCCCCTTTAGGATACGACCCATCCTTACAGTATTGCTCAATCTCAAAATACCATGGAAATTCCTCTTCATGTAAGATTTCCTCAAGCTCAGCCAGCATGACTTGTTGCACTGCTCTTTTCCTAGACCTCTCTTCTAAGGTGGTCCTAAGGTTCTTGAACCAAGGATCTTGGGGAGATGGAACATCGAGCCGTTGGATGACAATTGTCTCAGTCCGCGACTCAGAGGGAAGGATAGAGATGAAGCTAGTGACGCCAAGTCGTCAGCCAGGATATTTTGTGAGCGAGGAGTGTGGACATAGATAAGCTTGCGGAACTGCCTTGCCAACAACGTGACCAGATCTTGATATGGTTTAAGCTTTGGGTCACAAGTGCGGTAAGTTGAGAGCACCTACCGCAGAACAAGCTGAGAGTCTCCTATGATTCTAAGGTGAGATGCACCCAAGATATAAGCACGTTTGAGACCAGCGAGGAGAGATTCATACTCAGACATGTTATTAGTGGCATAAAAAGGTGAGTTGAAGGGTGATAGGGATAGTGATACCCTCCGGGGTGAGCAGCATGGTTCCAATGCCCCGTCCCTGAGAGTTGAGTGCACCATTAAAGTGGAGGGACCATAAAGGATCTTTGGAGATGACCGAGAGCTCTTCATTAGGAAACTCATCTCGGATGGAATCGCTATAGGGTAGTGGAAGATGGGCAAGGTGCACGGCGATGGCATATCCTTTGATGGTCTCTTGGACCACAAAAGAGATGTCGCATTGGGAGAGGAAGCTCTGTCAGCGCGCAAGATGATCAGAGAGGGCAGGTTTTTCTAAGAGGTATCTGAGTGGATCCATCCTCGAGATCAGCTTGACCTCGTGGGCAAGAAAGTAATGCTTGAGTTTTTGGACAACCCACACGAGCGCAGCACAAGTTTTGTCTGCAGTGGTGTATTTGGATTCTGCGGTGTTGAAAAGCCTGGAAAGATAATATGCTGCCCTTTCTTTTCCAGATTCATCATGTTGCGCAAGGACAGCACCTAAGGAGTCCTCAATGACTGAGAGATATAGGATTAGTGGTTTCCCGGGTACAGGAGGTTGCAAAACTGGGGGATTCACCTCTTCAAATCATCAAAGGCTTCTCGGCACTTGTCATTCCATTCGAACTTCGCCTCTCCTTTCAAGAGATCATAGAACGGGTGGCATCTTTGTGAATGCTGTGATATGAATCTTCTAATAAACTGCAGACACCCAATCAAGCCTCTTAGTTGTGAGATGTTCTTTGGAGGCGGCATTTCTGCGATGGCCTTGGCCTTGTTTGGATCGATCTCAATTCCCCGCTTACTAACTATGAAGCCTAGCAACTTTCCTGACAATACCCCAAACACACATTTCTTTGGATTCATTCTCAGTTTGTACTGCCTTGATCTTTGCAAGACCTTGGCAAGGATCTCGGGGTGTTCTCTCCGGGTTCTTGACTTCACCAAAATATCATCCACGTACACTTCTGATGATCAGTTTGTCCCCATGTAATTTCAATTAATTACATATGTATTTTGGTGATTAACAAAACTAAACTAGTTTTTATAAATAATATCTAATGAATATTTCATAAGTCTTAAAGTACAGAAAAAATACCAAGGTCAAACAAGCAAATAAAGTATGCATTACTTCTCTGAAGCTTTAATATTTTCAACATGATATTTCTTTAAGTCCATATCGATTTCTGTTGAAAATCATAACGATTTCCTTATAAGACTGAAAAGTCATGTTGTTTCAATCAAATCGATGTCGTAACGATTTCATAAGTTACCGTAACGATTTCTTTAGAACTCGCAACGACCTGCCTGTCGTAACGATTTCATAAGTTACCGTAACAATTTCTTTAGAACTCGCAACGACCTGCCTGTCGTAACGATTTCATAAGTTACCGTAACGATTTCTTTAGAACTCGCAACGACCTGCCTGTCGTAACGATTTCATAAGTTACTGTAACGATTTCTTTAGAACTCGCAACGACTTGCCTGTCGTAACGATTTCATAAGTTACCGTAACGATTTCTTTAGAACTCGCAACGACTTGCCTGTCGTAACGATTTCGTAAGTTACCGTAACGATTTCTTTAGAACTTGCAATGACTTGCTCTCCGTAACGATTTCTTTAGAACTCGCAACGACTTGCCTGTCATAACGATTTCGTAAGTTACCGTAATGATTTCTTTAGAACTCGCAATGACTTGCTCGCCGTAACGATTTCGTAAGTTATCATAACGATTTGCTTTGCACAAAGATTTCTTTAAGCGCTCATAACGATTTGCTTTGCACAAAGATTTCTTTAAGTGCTCACAATGATTTGCTTTGCGCAACGATTTCTTTAGAGCTCATAATGACTTGTTAGTATTCATAACGATTTCATAAGTCATATAGACAACGACTTTACAGTTTATATGAACTTGATTTTTATCTTATCTCTTGAAGCGTTGACTAGTCAAAGTCACGCATATATCTATCTGTCACTCCTGCATTTATGAGTTCTGAACGTATCTCTGCATGCATGCAGACAATATCGTCCATTATTGTGCTTACTCTGTATACATCTTTTAAAACAAGCTATTTGGGATTGCTATTCTAATGAATACTCACATCAACGTATACTGACAACAAGAGACAGTTTGAGTTGTCTACTGTCTAGCATTTAATGTGTGCAGGGTCCTGAAGACTTTCTATCATACAACGTTGGACCTATAGATGTCAGAAGACCTTATCTCTTTGCGTGCTCAAATGGATAAAAGATAGTTGAAGCTTCCAAATATTAAACAGTCTAACGTCTATCAATCCAAGAGACAACGGATACTTCAACGACTGTATTTCAAATAAGGAGATATAAACTCAAAGACAGAACAAAACAAGAACTAACCAAGTAGAGAACAAGCATCTTGTGTTCAAACGTTCAAATTCTTCTGCAAGAAGTCCAGAGCCAAGAATCTCATTCCTCATCACCTTCAGCTCTTTGCTCTCTGTGCTGTAATAGATTTTCTAAGAGAGCTCGTGTAGTTCTGAGAGTGTGCCTTGTTTAGATTCTTCCTCTCAGTGCTAGTTGCTTCAGATCTTGGCTTGTTAAAAGCTTGATCTTGGGGCTTGAATTTCATTCAATTCTCTTTGAGTTGTTGTTCCCTTCGGGTGTGAAGGAAGACCTAGTGGTATCTAAGGTGCAGTTCCCTTCGGTTGTGAAGGAAGACCTGGTGAGGTATCCAGGGTGTTGTTGTTCCCTTCGGGTGTGAAGGAAGACCAGTTGAGTTGGGTGTTGTTGCGTCCTTAGGGGGATTGCACCCTAGTTAGTGAAATCCTGAGTTGTTGCTCAGGGACTGGACGTAGGACTCCTAAGGAGAGGAGGTCCGAACCAGGATAATTCTTGTGTTGTGTGATTGTCTTCTTTGTGTGTTTGATATTTAAACTAACAGTCACTAACCTCCTTCGAAGAACGTTTGTGTGAATTTTTTAGTTACAGGTATCTTGTAGATTATTTTAAAAGACCCATTCACCCCCCCTCTGGGCTCGTCAACTGGGCAACAACTTCTACATAGACGTGCATCATGTTGTGGAAGATGGCCATCATCGCCCTTTGATAGGTAGCCCCAGCATTCTTTAGCCCAAATTGCATGACTACGTAACAGTATGTTCCCCAGGGCGTGGTGAAGGGTGTTTTCTCTTGATCTTCAGAAGCTAGACGGATTTGGTTATAGCCTGAATATCCATTCATGAATGAGAGGGTTTCATACCCAATGGTGTTATCAATTAGTACATCAATGTGAGGAAGCGAGAAGTCATCCTTTGGACATGCCTTATTTAGGTCCCAGAAGTCAATGCAGATTTTGACCTTTCTGTCATTCTTCATGACCGGGACTATATTTGCCACCCAATTTGGATAAAGCACTACCCTGATGAATCTAGCCTTGTGGAGTTTGTCTATTTCCTCCTTCATCTTCAGGGCCATAAGTGGGTGGAACCTTCTAAGTTTTTGCTTTATGGCCTTTGCCCCTTCTTTCAATATGAGTCGGTGCTCCACTAGTGAGGTGTCTAGGCTGGGCATGTCCTCATAGGACCCGACAAATATATCCTTGTACTCCCTCAGAATTTGCACCAGTTCCTCTTCTTCATCAGGAGGGTGGTTGGCTGAAATAATCACAATCCTGGGATCTTCTTCTGTTCCAAGATTGACTTCCTTAGTAGGTTCATCCACCGCCGTTGTAGGTCCATCAAACCTTCTTACACCACTAGCGTACATCTCGGCAGTGTCATCTACTTCGTCATCCTCTTCATCAATTGGGTCCTCGTCATTCATGATCTCATAGACGCCAAACCCGTCGTCTACGAACACCCCATCTTGCTCAATCTCTTCTTCTAACACCAACGCGTCCTTTGTGAACTCCTCTATTAACAACAATGCTTGACATCACCGATCTAACTCTTGAAGGTATCTCTGGGGAATAGCCTTGCCCCGTTACTTCCTAGGGCGACGTTTGGACTTGGCAGGTGTTGGGTTGACCTGACTCTCTACCCTAGACTCACCTAAGCTAAGACTAGACTCTTCTAACCTAGACGACTCTTCCTAACTAGATGACTCTACAGGACTGGTGGAGGACATGGGGTCCTCGAAAAGGATGGCTCCTAATGAAGGAGCAGGAGGGGAAGCCCCAGTTGAGGGGTGCCCCTGATCAGGAGGGTGAAGGAGGTATGTCGGCTCCTCGACCTCAATATGCATTTGAAGATTGGCGTTTTTTTTTTTGGAGATCAGTGGAGAGCATGCAACACGAGAGAGTGATCTCGTGGTCACTCAGATCAGATTGCAAAGTAGAGAGGACTGAAGGTGGGAGGTCAGGAGTGATGATGCTGTGCACAGCTGTCAGGAGTTGAGGAGACAATTGGATGAGTAAGGGAGGGGATGAAGAGACAAGGCTTGGAAGGAGGGAGCACAGGAGTGATGGATGGATGGCCAGACACGTACCCCTACACAGCTCGTCCACCGTCTTCCCTTCTTCGTAGGGAATGTCTGGCTCTCCCACGTCTGTGGTTTCACTCATTAGCTGCCTCTTGGATGTGATGGATGTGGGTGGATCTAGAAGCTTGGCTGCAGCTGGCGGCCATGTTCTTTCTTCTTCCCAGAACAAACGGCTGAAGGCTATAGAGAGGTCCTCCATGTCAAACCAATGGTACCATTCAGCCTCTGGGTCCCCTGTCTTCCTTCAATTTCCTGGGCGGAGTGTTTCCGGTGCCTTATATGTAAGCATGGGGGCCATGTGCCTAGAGAAATGTCTGCCATGTATATCATGTTGTGACAGCTCTGCCTCGACCACCATAGTGTTGTACCCTGGTTGAGTTGGGCCTCTGGTAAAGTGACACCATAGTGTCAATGTGAGTGGTTCGCGATCGGCCTTGACAGTGGATGTGCAAGATGACCATGGCTTGGACTTCTCCCTGTAACCAAGTCCCCATCGGCTTTTCATCACGATGTCTGGGATAGGCTTGGTAATTCCTTGTAGTTCTGCCCCTAGGCCTTTTCCTTCTTCGTAGCCTAGCTTCATCATGATCTGCCACCCCTTAGTGTTTAGCGGCTCCTTCCTCTTGACTGCGTTGACTTGTGCATGACTGGCCCCTTGTTTGGAGTGGAATGAGTAAGCCCAAGGGTAGTTAATGTCCAGCACCGAGACGACATGCTTGTTGGCAGGCCATACAGTTGGAAGTAGAGTGTCATTGATGGCATCGACTGTGTGGGTAGTGGCTATACTTTTGACTTTAATAATCCATCCTTGGAAAGGGAACTTAAGGCATTGGTGTGCAGTGGATGGTACGGCCCCCAGTGCCTCTAACCTTGGATGCCCCAGAATAGCCTTGAATATGGGGTCGATGTCAAGCACATAGAAATCAACGGTGACAGCTAGTGGCCCCAGTTCAGCTTGTACAGTCACCATGCCGTGGCAAGATCTTCTGGAGTTATCATACGCATCAATGGTGGTTGGTGTCAGTTTTAACAGCCCCTCCGACACATCACATGATCTCAGAGTGCTCAATGGGCAGACATTTATTGATGCCCCAGTGTCGACCAGTGCTGCCCCTACCTCTACATGGTTAATGACTAGGGTAACATAGAGCGGCAGCCTCTTGGCTTCTGGGGGTGTTAGTTCATTCTCGGAAAATGTGATTGCCGGCCCACGAGTCACCATGGCTAGTGCACTCGGCAGTCTGTTGGCAAGTATGTCCTCATTCACCACTACCCTTTGCAAGAAATTTCTCAATGCTTCTTGATGTTCTTTGGATCTCTTTATGAATTCCAGTATGGAGATTTTAGCTGGCACATGATCAAGATGCTTGAGGATATCATAATGTGTACTGGGTAGTGGCTCAATCACCCCTTCATCCTGTGGTTGCTGTTGAGGCTATTGCTGAGGTGGTTGCAGGACCTGTTGGGGATTGCTTTGGCTGGTGGAGGTCGTGGAGATGGGTGGATACGGGCGATGAAAGACTCGTCCGCTCCGTAGGGTGGTTGGTTGGGTGGCGGTTTGTCTGTTGAAGGATAATCTGGCAGCGGAAGGTTGGTCCAGCCCAGGTGGAGATAAAATGATGGGTGTGGGAGCGGCTATGACGAGTGATGGTGGTATGGAGACAAGCGGAGCAAGAGGTATGATAGGTGGTAGGATAATGGATGGTCCAGCGACTGGAGCGAATGTTGAGCCGACAGGCAGTATGATGGTGTTCGCCTGGGAAACTAAAGGAGGGACTGATTAGGGGGCCATGTTGGCTGATTGTATTGTTTGAGGATATTGGGGATGCTGGTGGTTAATAGCCATCATCTGCTAAACATCAGATTCATCATCATACATCCAGTTCGTTTGAGGAGGGGGGTGGTGGACGATAGGATTCACCTGGGCTGGTGGTTGTGGCAGATTGGGAGCTGGCGGATGGTTTGGGAGTGGGTTATGGACAATCCCTAGGTCTTGCAACGGCTGTTGTTGTTGCTGTTGTTGAGGAGGGGGTGGTTGGCGCTGCTGCCTTTGCTGTTGCTGTTGCCTCTACCTTTCTTTGATATCTCCGATTACTCTCCGAAGAGCTGCCCAGTCCAACCAGTTTTGCTTATGAAGGTCATACACCAGATCTTTGAATGTGAAGCACTACTCAATAGTATGACTTGGCTGGCGATGGAACATGCAATATCTTGTCTGGTCCACACTCGGGTTCAATGGCCTTTCCGGATGGAGCTTGATGGCATCCGTGGAGACCAAGGCCAAGAAGATGTCGGAGAGTGTTTCAAGAAGTGGCAGGTATTGAGTTCTCCTTGGACCTAGGGGACAGCTTTGTTGGGGGCCATCGAGAGGTGGTACTTGGTTATATTGGGGCTGCTGGCTTTGTGGGGGATTGGTGCAGTTTTGACCCTGGGCAGTGTAAGGTTCACGGTTGTTGTTCTGACTGGCAGGGTTGAATGCACTCACCTGCTCGTTAACTTGGACACCCTTGGTCACTGGCCCCTGAGGTTTTCTTTGGAAGTGGGACTTTTGGGGTTCGAACATGGAGTGTATGGGGGAGTCCTTGAGCTGGGTCTAGATGAACCGGGCCCGACTGTAGAGCTGATGCATGGTATTGATATCATTCATTTCTAGGATATTCTTATAGGCAGGGGTTGCACTGGCAATGATGATCTTGACCTTTTCTCCCTCCAGAAGGTACCCCGGGACTCGTGTGGCTATCTATCTCCACCTGTCGGCATATGTAGTGAAATCTTCATCTGACTTCATCCTTTCAGCCATGAGATTTGTAAGAGAGTATTCTGGCCCGAACCTATCTTGGAATTGTTCAAGGAACTTCCCTTTCACTGTGGCGAAGTCTTCTGCATCCTCGGGTAGCAAAGAATAGAACCAGTCTAGTGCAGGCCCGTCCAGTGACCGACGGAACAAATACGCCATCAAGCGGCAATCATGCTGATAGGGTGCAGACTCATAGATGAAATCCTTGATATGAATGTATGGGTTGCCAGAGCCATTGTACTTATAGTACTTCGGGAGTTCGGATGGAGATGGGGCCCACAGGCCATTGAAGTTAGGCATGTGAACATCATGGTGCTGCCTAAGGTCGACTTGCCTTCGCAGCTCTTGGAGTTCCTTCTTAATGGACGCCCACTCGGACATCATGTCGGGAGCAGTAGAGGGTTGAGCGCACAAGGAGGAGGTAGGAGATGCCGGCCTGGCGCGCGGCTCAAGCTGTGGTGGATGGCAAGGGAGATATGGTGGAGACCAGGGCCTCGACTCACATGGATGGTAATGCTCAGACTCAAAGGGAGTGAATCGAATGGCCTGTGGCCGGATGGGAGTGTTGTCGACTGGTCCCGTGACAATGCGGGGGCCGAAGGTAGATGCCATGGGGCGAGAGGCGCCCGCTTTGGGTGAGGGCGACGAGGTGGCCTTTCCTTTGAGGGCCATCATGAGATCCTGGATTTGAGACTGATCAAGTTGAGGAATTAGGCGCATGAGTTGAGTAGCTTGATCATCTGCGTGAGGAGAATGGACATTTAGTGACGGGCCACCGTCGTTGGGACGATGGCTCTCACTGGCATGAACTGTAGTGACCCAGGGTCGGGTCGACTCCTCAAGAAGGTCATGAGGAAGAGATTCCTCATAGTCATGGGAGGTGTAGAAAGCAGTGTCCTGATTCTCATTACCATAGACTGGGTTCAAGTAAGACTCCATATTTGGAAAGTGGGAATTTTAGATGCACCAAAACAAGGAAAGCCTGTCCAGACTTAAGAGACACCCTAACCTAAACAGACACCTAGTTTCCTAAACAAGCAACCCTATGCCAACAAAAGAAAGAGAAAAAGTCTCACCCAAAGCAAGCAATTGGCAATGAAGAATAGGAGAGAGAAAGCGTAGATGAGGAGAAATCGCCCTGGGGGGCACTTCCTGGTCGTCTGGAGGTTGAGACGCCTTCTGAGAACTCGAAGCTCTCTGGGAGAGGAAGAAGCAGATGCCCGCCTTGCTTTAAACCGTACCCTATGAAGAGTTTTATACCCCATTATTCCTGAACGGGCTGGGAGAGGAATAATGAGCTGGAGTCCAACTTTGGGCAAGTATGCTCATGCAAGGGGAGTTAGAACGTGGAAAGTAAGGCCTAAGGAAGGTTTCCTCCGAGTTTGGAAGGATTTGGACGCCTCTAGACCAACTAAAAGATGGATTATTCATGAATATCAAGGGTCCAAGTCTGACTAGGAAAGGCCACGTTGCATGGAAACCAGAACGCGACAGCCTCATGGTCGCTATAAGATCGCGATGCTTCGATACGTCACCTTCCATAGAAGGAAAACTTTTAAGCATTTTCTGGTGAATTTTCAAGGAATTAAAATGCCAAATGGGATCGCGACGTATTGAGGCATTGCCTTCTGAAGAAAGATCGATTCAGGCTTGAAGGCATATCGATGTGAGGAAGAACGCGACATGAAGTGCGTCGTCTTCTGAAGTAGAATGCTACAGGACTATGGTCGCCTTCATGAACTTTCAGCATATGGCTCATTCAAAGTATCTGATCTCCTTGCATAGGTATCGAATTGGCGTGCAGTTTGAAGTATTGAACTCCCAACTCAAAGAGCTACGAAAGGATGAAGACTGATTGATGTGACCGGGAAGAACCCACTAGGGCGATGAACTGATGAGAAAGATGCCATGATCGGATAAAGCCAGCTAGGCGATGATGAGCCAACGTAGGGCATCAACGATATGACAAGGGATTTGGCTCGACTTATGGGCCAGAAATGGGTGTCTACAGTAGGGACCTCCCACAATGAAACCATAAGAACACAAAGAGACCTCAACCCCAAAGGGGTCTCACTGGAAACACTGGTAGCCGAAGCATAACATGCACACACAAGCATGTTAAACGACAACTAATCACAAGCACACCGGCTAAACCCGGTCCTCGGAGAGTAAAGGAAAATACAGGACTAGCTTAGCACCGCTAGTCCTCCCTACAACCGAACCACCTTGATCATAAGCCTCACCGGCAAACCACTGTCTAGGCCACAATCTCACTGGCAAAACACACGCACGAAATATTGGGATTGGCGACAACCAGCCAATACCCGCATACCAAACCATAACAAGTAACACACAACACGTGGAGAATAACACCGCAAGATCTCCACAGTACGCACGGTCTCACCTCATCACCAGCTGAGGACAAAACACACGTACCACCGCATAACTCTACCCGCAAGAGGTACATGTACCTACTACCATGAGGTACAACACTAAACCACAGAACCGTGTCACCTCCAGGGCACACCACAACGATTACAACCTTAACCAACGAGTCACACACACAAGCCACCACCTGTGGCAAAGCACGAGTCAGAAAGGAACGACGCCACCACATGGGAACAGACTACTGGTTCATGACGCCAGTATCCAACCTCGACAACACAAAACAAGAACTACCTCTCAGTCTCGCAGTCACGGACGAAAGGTACAACTGCCGCTCCACAATAACAAGCCAAGAATAGTGGAGACCAACCAACACCACAACTTGCAGGTCACAGACCCCGCAGGCCTATGCCTGACACCTTTAGGGACTCTGGCCCGTGCTCCCCAAAGTGAGGCACTGGAAACACGTGACTAGCTGGGGACCAGTGTCGACTACTGGTGTCTGTATCCCCAACCACGAGTGCGCTACAAGCGACTGCACACCCACAAACACAAGTCGCTGCCCCTCAGTCGTCTTTTCCTCAGCCGGACGTACAACTCAAACTCTGGAGTGAGGGTGTCCAGGAAGACGACTCAGACCTCTGAGGTACACACGTACCGGGACACGCCCCGAGCATAACACATGTGCCTGGCTCTCCTAGGAACTTGGGGTACCTGACTAAAGAGGTATTCCGGAATAGGCGCCAGACCACCAGACTCGGTAAGCACACAAACCACGGTATACATACTTATACAATCTTTATGTACAACTCACAGTACACAAGTGTAAGGAATAGATTTTCATCGGTCACCCTGTGACCCTCAAGCCATCTTACACACAATCGTTCATTAATCACGGGTCATCACATGACCACCAAGACCACACATCACACTTATACACATTAACCATTAAACACTTATCTTAATACATTAACATGCTTAGCACAAATCATAAGCATATCATATCAACATTGGAACATAACCTTGCCTGTCATTGGTCACCCCGTGGCCTCCATGGCAACACATACCACTTAACACATTAAACATGACAACAATCTTTAAAGAATAACCACAGACCTGGGCTAGGTCTACACAAGACCTTCACTGCCCAACACACAACATTCCCCTCGAAGACCAACCGCGTCAGGCACAGGTGACACCTCTCAAATCGCATCGACCTGTCTGGATGCCATTCCAAACCTTGTCGCGACAGGGCCCAATGACGCAACCAAGTCGCATCGGTCTGACACGACATCTTCAGACCAAACCGGTCAAAGCCTCGGTCAACATATAATCGCGTCCGACCATACTGACACGTTTCAACATGAACGCGTCGGGTTAAGCAGACGCGACACCAACACCGTCATAGCGCAACAGACAAAACCAAAACGCATCAACACAAAGGGAAGCGTTCAACATGAATGCGTCAGCTCTCCTGGATGTGTTTCAACGAAGACTGTGAGTTCAGCTCATAGGCCGAACCCACCTCTTCCACGAGGAAACCAACACAAACATGGTTCGAATTCCAATTTAAAGCCTTAAACAGGAAATCTATCATGTAACAAGCCACCCACACATGCACCACCCTTAATCCCAACTCCAAGCATGCCATTAATAGTAAACAAAGGTAGGAAGTCTCCATACCGGAAGAAGACGCTGAAGAACGCCCCAAAGCCTCCTCGCCAACGGCACGCCCACGCTCCAAGCATCGTCCTCACGTGGTTCCCACGCTGCACGAGTCATCTAAAGCCGAGATCGTCGGAAAACCCCATGGAAGGCGCCACAGCAACCTCCCCTGTGTCGGACAGAGCATCCTCTGCTCTGTCTAGCTGAGACGAAGCCTTTTAAGTCACAATAAAAATTACGTCACAGGCAGACGCCGCATTTAAACCCTTTAAACGCATCCACCTAGTCCGACGCCAAACGGAACCCACGCGCCACGTGTCACAGAGGCGGTTCCTTGAATCGCGTCCGGCAAGTCTGACGCGTTTAAATCACGTCGCCTACCTCCGCCGCGTTTCCAAACAGTGAATCAGCAGTGCATTTAGGCTGGCATACCAGCCCACATTGCTCACCCTGTGCACAGGAAACTAAAACACAGCTCATTGGCCATCTCTTGGTAAAGAGCACCACATATAGACCCGATAAACCCGGATCCGAACTGCCGTACTATTACATACAATGATGTACTTGTCAAATTCACGAGCATTTTTATGATGTGATTTGCAAATTTTGAATTTCTGATTGTCATTGTAAAATTTACAATTCTCAAATTTTGTTCATTAACAATGTTGTGCTTTAATGAAGAATGTCATAATTTATGATGGAATCTGTGGAAATGGAATTTCCGATATTTAAAATTCTCGTTATCATGTTGCCTCATGTTCTCATGGATGAATGTGCATTGCTAATCCAAATCCCATCAGATGCTACACGAGCAGTGATGACGTGAGATGAATCGGCAATTTGCATAGCGCGGGCGTGCCAGCCACCTAAGTGACAACGAGTGGTTTGCCTCCGAGAGTCAAAGGACTTTAGGTCTATTGTACACGCCCTTGACTTCATCAAACGAAGTGAGTGTCGGGTCCTGGACCAAAATCCCGTCGTTGCCTAAGCGCAACGGCGTTAATTACATCCCTCTGAGAGGGAAAACCCTTGATTAATCGCCAAATTAGAAAGCCTTATGACCTAAAGCGGAGACATCCAATAGAGGTGCGAAATGCAACTTAAATTTAAGCTGAAGTGCTATTGAGTAAATGAGTGTCTATTCGAAAACATTTGATCTTTTGTTTAGTCAGTTGTTGGATCTCCGTGCCTATTCGTTCATTTGCTTCTTTTATTTGTAAAACGGTTTTGAAGGTGTTCTTTTGGTCCATTTGAAACATGTGAAAGATGAGATGGTCTATTTGCTTGTCCTTTGCTTGTTGTTTTTTTTTTTTTTATAATCGAAAAGTTTCAATTTGTTCTCTTGCTTTATTTGAAACATGTAAAACATAAAACAACTATTTGTCCTTTTATCTCTTTTAACATTGAATAGTTTTAATTTGCTCTTTTGTTCTATTTGAAGCATGCAAGTTGTAGTTCTGTTTGCGATTCGGCGCTGCTTGGCCATTGGGTGGCCAATCGGCAGTACACGTGCACTCGATTCGGTGGGGCTCATCTGATTCGGCGAAGCATACAAGCAACAAGGCGGATGGCGAACCGGCGGGACACATGCAAACAGTGAATCGGCGGGGCAGAGTCGAATCGACGGCGTACGACCGAATCGGCAGACAGGGCCGGATCGGCGCCCATCTGAAATACCATTGAGTCAATTGAACGTTGAAGATTTCCTTTAAGAATCTCTTGCCAATTCGACCCTCGCGGGAAAAATTGACAGCATCTCCCCTTATCATGGTTGATAAGGGGAAGGCGTGGTACACGTCCACCAAAAAAGATGGAGACGGTACCAAAAGAGGAAGTGTATGCCGAACAACGACGTCACTCTGGTGGCACATGACACCGATCCCCGAGGCAAGCCTATGAGGAAACCGGGTAGCATCATGACCACACCCAATCCAAGGGGTGAATGAATGTCGTGTGAACCCACACATCTGGACATAGACATTATATTGTCCAACCCGGGGGTTTGGGTGGGTCTCTCGTGGCCTAATGTCTATTTCCTTGGCTGACATCACATGGAGCATGGCCTTGCTCATGTGAATCGGCCAAGAGCATGAAGCTGGTGATCGATTCGACGGAACTGCCCAGGCTGGCCGAATCAGGGAAACAACCCCCAGAATGGCGAATCGGCGGACTGCTTCCTGGGCTGGCCGAATCGCCTGGATGGCTTCTAGGCCAGTGAGCCAGCAGCGAATGCTTCCTCCTGGAAGACAGCGAATCGGCGCCACCTGGGGTCTGTTGAAATCCGTGAAAACAGGGCGATGATGGGCTGAAAACAGGTTTGATGGGCGTCTTGGAGATGGGTGCTAAGTAAGAGGGCATGAACATTAGTTGTTCAACCCCTTGGCTAGCAAAGAGGGCATACCCCTAAAACCACAATACACATGAAAGGGGAAGACTGTTCGAACCATGCATAGATGCTTATTAAAATGGTTTGAAACAGTGAAGAACATGTGCCTCAAGGGGCTTGCACATGGGAACAATGGGCTCCAAAGGAGAAAACATGAAACATATAATGGGTAGAGAGAGGGCTCCTCACTCCCATTCCTCATTTATTGAGATGGGAAGGTTTGAGGCCTCATGTATGGTCCATTGGGATGAGAGAAAGCACACTATGCAACAAGTGGCTTCTCTTTATCCCGGAACCTCTCACCCATGCAAAGTAAAAAAAACTTGAAAAAGACTTGCATATGATGGAAACATGCCATGCATTAAATGCAAAGGGAATGAGTAATCACATCAAAGAGGGATGGAAGGAAACACATAAATAAGATGTTCTCTTGCCAAAAGAGAGAGGATAGTACAAAAACTCAAAGAGAAAAGGGGGGGGGGGGGGGGGGGGAAGAAGGGCCCAACGTGACCCCTCTCTTCTTTTTTTGACGGGACAAGACAAGACAAATGGAAAAACAATGGGGAGGAGATGCCCTCTCTCTCTCCCTTCTTTCCCTCTCTTCCTTTCTTCACCCTTTTCTATTTCTCTTGGCTTTTCCTCCTCTTGCTCTCTCTTGCAGGCTGCTCACGGGATGGCCTCCTCCTTTCTGGGGAAGAAACGCAGGAGCAGAAGAAGACCTTCAGGAAGAAGACCCTCCTCTTTTCCCCCCCCCCCCAAGCTCTCTCTCTTCTCCTCGTTACGCCACAGGCCCTTTTCACCCTCTTTTTTTTAGCCTCCACACCCAAAAGCTTCTAGAAGCCTTTTTCCACCCAAAAAGGGCCCAGCCAACCCCCTGCTTCACCTCTTGCGCATGGGTGCTTTTTGCCATTTTTGGAAGGGCCTTTTGGGAGGTGTTACATTCTCCTAAGCTCACCTCCCTGCATGGGGTGAGATGGGCTTTTGCTTAGTGGGTCTTTTGAGGCCTCATATGTGGGCCATTTTTGGGTGTATTTCTGTCCATTTAGAAGGGTGTTTAGAGGTTGGGCCGGCCATCTAGGAGGGCCCATTAAGAATTTTAGGGTGTCCACAAAATCATAAAATGCAATGCCTCATTAATGATTGACAAGTTTGTTCTTTTTCAAATTAATTATCTCCAAATGAGAATATATACTAGGCTCTAGATTTTCTCCTATTGATTAATCAAGGATTTTCTTACACCTCATATATATGTGGAATGTTAGTAACACTAATCTATTCATGAATAGTAGGATAGGGCCCATCGAACTTTTAATCTTTTGATTTGTTAATTTGTTAGATTTATATGAGCGCATCATGCATATTTTTTAAAAATCAAAATAAAAATTATTTTTTATTTGGCGCGCCCTCGAACTTTCTTACTTTTTTTCTCGCACAGCTAACTAGATCCAGCTTCCAAATCGCCAAATGTGAGCAAGGCCATGCAGCCAGCTGGTTAATTAATGGAGACGCACGCCCTTCGTACGAAGTATGGTTCTTTGATTTCGTAAGGTTATATACATATATATATATATATATACGCGTTGTTGTGTGTTCACGGACAGATTTGGTTAACTTTTCCCCCTCTTTCCTGTACATATATCCCTGATTCGAACTCCACTAGTGTAGTGCATGTTGTGAGACTTGTTGGAGACACTGACGTTTTTGATCGGCGTGTTGGAGAACCAGCAAGAAGCGAGGATCCAGCACGACAGCTGCTTTGCCCAACATTCGCCTGCACCTCTCAGTAGATCCATGAAGGCGGCTATCTCCAATTGCGCAAGATTTCGATGCCGATGGAGATAATGATGACGTATATCTATGGATTCGACCAGAACGCAGAAAACGACGAGAGAACACATAACCACGTAGCTCACTTGCTTGAGTAGTTTCGGCGATCCCACGTAAGTCGCTAGTTGATTAATGTGTGGCCTGCTGCACTGCATATCATACCTATATATGAACACGTACATGCATGAGAACCCAAAAAGATCCGTTAAATGTGTGGTATTAAGATTAGCGTACGTGGTTTCCGAATCTAAGCATCTCACCCCACGCGTGAAGATCTCGTACGTTGATATCTAACATGTTCAGATTTTTTTTTTGGAACAGTAACATGTTCAGATCGTTATGAGGGAATCTCGTGTTATATATATAACATACTAATTGCTAGGATGTATTGTTCTGTCGTTCAAGTACTGGGATGCGTGAAGCCATGCACTCGATCGAGCTTCTAAAATTCTTGGTATATATATATTTTTTTCATACATGGACTGCAAGTTATAAAACTTGAGACGAACAATGTCCGAAGAACATGCACTTCATCTTAATTACATATATGTTAGATGAGAGGATTACGGTACTGTGTGTATGTGTTCTTAATCATACGTACAACTGGAAAGAAGACTCTCTATATATCAATTCCTTAATTTGTAGGTAGTACTCATATATGCACTCGCCTTCGATCGAGTTTATGTAATCCATTAGCTAGAGAGAGGACTATGGCGGCGGGCTTGAAGAATCTATATATTATTAAAGAAAAAGAAACCTAACAAGTTAAGTCATATCTTAATTTGAAGAAGATTCAAGATCAATAATCCTTTTTGTTGGTAGGTTAAGTATGTCTTAGGCTTGGAGATTAATTAATTAATTGTCCGATTCATTTATAAAGAGATGATATATTTGGATGGCTTGAACAATATCTATTAGACAAGTTGATAAACTCACTAGCGCATATATATATATATATATATATATATATATATATATAAAGGAGAAGAATGAAGAATCCAGTACTTGTCATATTATATATACACGTCGTGAAACTCGATATGGCTACCGTGTTGCCAAATGATCAGTGGATTCCCTGCCAACCGCAAAATTCTCAACGCTGGCTGGCTGCATGGGAGAAGCACCTGTTGGAGTGTTGTAAGCATCCAATCCAAACAACATGGAAATTGTGGTTATTCCCCTAGCTAGTCCCTACAGAATTTTGCGGGCATATATAAATGTGATGCAATTGTTGTTCTAATCAAGTCATATTAACTAAGGAATGAGAGATCACTTCTTACAAAGTCATATTTTGTTCCATATAGAAAACTGCCTAATATTCCATCGAAGACCCAGATTCTCCCAAATTAGTCAATCAGATTAAATTACTACACGGATTTGATTCCTTGTGTGGATTATGAAACTTTGTCAAGTTGTTCAGTGGATTCAGTTCCATGCATCCGCGCGGGACTATATATATAAAATATGCCTATGTATATATCGTTGGAGAAATTGGATCCAAGCATGTAAATGTTCTAGAACCCACCCCCAGTACTGTTATATATTCAGCAAGCACCGAAACGATGGAAGAACCTTGCCTACCAGCAACACTTATTTTGTAAGCGTTTGAGAATCGAACACCTAGCTAGCTAGCTAGTGATCCATATTCGACCGCGTGTACTGAAATTAAGAGAAATGTTTAGAAAAACTACCGGTCCCCACTTTTTCCCCATCTATATTTATTCTTTATACAAATTCTATTTGTGCACTTTTAATCATCTATTTGTCAAATAGATTATATGTAGAATGATAGCCACGGATATAATGACACTGAATTTGTGTGAGGCCCGCGCAACGAGCGAGCACTAGACTAATCCCATTCTGGACGCAGGAAGTTAATTATAAGCACTTGTCATTCTGAAGTACTTGCAGTATGATGGATTTGTATATGTACGTAGCTCCCACAAACAGATTCTAACTTCGTTAACGGATCTATGGAAAAATAATTAAGCCAGGATGCACATCTTAAAATGATGGAGGGGATCACGTATCTAGGAGCTAGAGAGGACATGGACGGGGAAATCTTCTGATCATAATTTGGTGTTCAATTTTTCTTTAGAAATATGAACACTAACGCCGAGTGGGTGAAACCGTACGTAGGTGGAAGCATTAATTCTGAGAATGCGAATATATATGTATTGGTGCATGAGTGATCTAAAATTAAATTTAAAAGTGAAAAGCTCAGAAGTTGTATAAAATTTAATTTCCCCGTACATCATGCCCCAACTCCACCCCCCATGCACACTAACCATTAATATATATATATAGTTTCTGTTGCACTACATCTGTGGATATATATACACCCGGCCATCAGAGTCCTATTCCCAGAAATACAAGCAATTGAACATGTACATGAAAAATCGTACAAGTTAAAACTCTGATAAATTAAGGTATCAGGTCTCAGTTGTCCATGACTTGTCTTAATGGTAACGAGAAGTTAATTACGAGTTATTAAGATAACTAGCCAGAAACGCAACGTTAACACATATTCCAATGACTATTGCAATAATGGGACAGACTGCTTTGTTGTGAACCGTTGAACCGCTATCCCAGTCACAAAGCGCACACACAGTAGTCATCAACATATATCCACTCTTGACACAAGGTTAATAGAGGTAGAGGTTCAAATTAATATCTAGCTCCTATACCTGTGTCCATGTTTTTGAGAAAGAATTCCAAAGGAAAGGGGGAATAAAGCATGAAGCACATGAGTTTAGAAAGGGGAAGATGCACAGCTGAAACTGAAATCTGACCTCCCCAATGCCACCCAAGAATCTGGAATCCACTTGATCAAATTGCCAACCTCCCCACCAATTTGTACAAGGCATGGCTACTGAAGGCACCCAGTACTAATGCGCATCTCCCCAGTGGGGACAAGTGTTGCAGTCTTAATCCTCACCACAAGCGCGCTAGCTCCTGAAGCACCAATATAAATAGCCACTCAAGCCACCATTTCTCTTGCAGGCCTTCAAGGAATCCTCATCTAGAAAACCTTGGTGAGCGAGATAGAGATATCTAGAGAGAGACAGAGAGATCATAAGATGTTGGAAACAGGTTGGAGGAAGGTTCTTGCATGGTTCTCCTGCAGCGAGCTGGGCCAGGCGCCCCATTGGAATCAGGTGGCCAGCGAGTCTGTGCACGGAGCCCGGCTCGCAGCGGCGCAGCTGGCCAATTGTGCCGTGTGCGTGGAAGAGAACAAGGGCTGTCAGTGTGGAGATGAAGAGGCGTCCGATACGAAGAACAATACGAACGGAGCGTTAAACATCGACGACGGTCGCCACCCAGTGAATGCCGACAGCTCCTTTGCTCAATCTGTCATTAACATGGTGGGCATGCTGATCGGTAAGCCCTCATGCATGTCCATGCATCTCTCATTCCATCCCTACTCCTTTCAGTATATATGCATGCATGTACATGCACATGATCCGCTTCGCCTGTTTCTCTTTGTGTCGTCGATCTATATAAATGTTGCTTTGTGTTGTAATCAGGCCTGGGACAGCTATCAACTCCTTATGCCCTGGAGAAGGGAGGGTGGAGCTCCGCCTTCCTCCTCGTGGGGCTCGGCGTCATGAGTGCATACACCTCCCACATCATAGGCAAATGCCTCAAGGATAACCCCAAGTCCAAGGACTACCAGGACATCGGCCACGACGCCTTCGGGACCAAGGGCCGCGTCCTGGCGGCCGCCTTCATCTACCTGGAGATCTTCATGGCCCTCGTCTCCTACACCATCTCCCTCAGCGACAACCTCGCCCTGGTGTTCTCCGGGGTGCACGTCCGCCTGCCGTGGCTCCCTATGTCCACGTCGCAGCTGCTGACCACGCTCGCCGTCCTGGTGGCGCTGCCCAGCCTCTGGCTCAGGGACCTCTCCTCTATCTCCTTCCTCTCCTTTGTGGGAATCCTCTTGTCGGGTCTCATCTTCACGACCGTTGTGTGCGCCGCGCTCTTCGGGGGCGTGAAGGCCAACCAGAGCATACGCGTCCTCGACCTCCACCAGATCCCGGCCATCTCTGGCCTCTATATGTTCAGCTATGCCGGCCATATCGTCTTCCCCAACATCTACACCTCCATGAAGGACCCCACCAAGTTCACAAAGGTGCACATGCATGCATATATATGCATGCGATCTCTGTGTGTCTCAAATTAACGGTTCTTTTTTTAAAAAAAAATTTATCTCCATCTTTGTACTGGATGCTTAATTCACAGGTGTCCATCACAAGCTTCACACTCGTGACGGCGCTCTACACGGCCCTGGCCTTTACGGGCGCGAAGATGTTCGGGCCAAGCGTGAAGTCACAGATAACGCTGAGCATGCCGCGCCACCTGATCGTCACAAAGATCGCACTGTGGGCGACGGTGCTTACCCCGATGACCAAGTACGCCCTGGAGTTTGCGCCCTTCGCCATGCAGATGGAGAAGGGGCTGCCGGCGTGGATGGGCTCCAGGATGAGGAGGGTGGTGAGGGGCGGCGTGGGCTCTGGCCTGCTGCTGCTGATCCTTTGTCTCGCCCTGTCGGTCCCCTACTTTGAGCACGTCCTCGGGCTCACCGGCTCCCTGGTCAGCATTGGCATCTGCGTTATCTTCCCCTGCGCCTTCTACCTCAGGATCTGCTGGGCCAAGGTCTCCAAGCTGGCTGTGGCCCTCAACGTGATGCTCATGGCTGTGGGAGCTGTACTTGCGGTGGTGGGAACCATCTCGACCTCCAAGTCTCTAGTGAGGAGCATTCAGGTAGGCCACCAAGGTTAGAACAAGCATGGACTAGAAAGAATCTAAGAAGGCAGAAAGGGAGGGAGCAAAGGGATTAAAGCTGTTATAAATTGTTGCCCCTAGTTATCGATGGCAGAATGATTAGCTGTGGCAGAACGATGCACGCATAATTGTTGTTCTGTGGGGAGTTTCTTACTCGATATTATATAATATATATATATATATATATATAATATATATATATATATATTTGAGCAATCAAATGAGTTTAAGAACCAAAGGGCTTTCGGATCGGTGCTCGGAATCAACTCCCATGAACAAACGACGAAGGCACACCCATGATCATGTTCCGTTTCCTGTCAGGCTGCCCTTTAGAACTAAAGACGAAGTTTACAAATGAAACTAACATTAGGCGCCCATCAATTTTCCCATCATCTAAACTGGAGATGACAGTAGATCTACACACCCACATCATGCCATATATAGGTAAAGATGATGTTGTGCAAAGTCGAGAATGGATAATCATGAAGGATCAAATCACAATTAACCGCAAAAGTTAATTAGTACATTGATGTTGGACATATAGGATCTACGTGTTCTTTCTTTTGATACAGTTTATAACAAGTCCTTATAAAGCAAACGAGTTAGACACTAGAATAGTTGACTGTACTGCTCTGTTGTGACAACTGGATGATGTTCTATTCATAGAAGAGAGAAAAAATATATATATATATATTGAAGGTACCCCAAGAAAAAGCCTTATTCCCCAAATGAAAGGATTAATTGCATCTTTGATACTGGGCCTCCGTGCCAAGATCGGGCTTTTAATCGTACAAACTTCTGCCTGCTAATGGATCACGCTCAAACCAGGGCTAAAATTGTCTTGACTCTTGATGCATGGTCTAATGCAAAAGGTAGTAATTAGGTGTGCACAAGTCGATCCGCACATCTTCACATGTACATCTCGTTGGTCTTACTTGGATCGGATTACAAAGTGTGCAATATTTGTTGCATTCTGTGGTTGAAGCAACATCGGAAGAAACTCCTTGAAGAATTTAAACTTATCCGCTAATACATCATGTGTCACACCCGTGACTGCAACTTAAATTTTGAAATGACAAATCTCTCCCCAAGTTGATACTTATATACACACGACGAGATCATGTCCTAAGAGTTTTTTTTTTAATTTCGTTTACATTTATTAATCTTTCCGATATCATATAGAGAACCGCTTGGTGCAAACTCCCGAGGGAGTTTGCAACCAGCGTGGCTGCAAACTAGCTGCCCATTGGGGGTGGGCACAACCCCAAGGGGGAGCCCACCCCCAATGACCTCACCCTCTCCAATGAGAGGTGAGTTTGTTGCAAAGGCGATTTGCAACAAGTGTTTCCATATTATTAATGGTATAAGAAGCGGAAGTACATTTGACAGTTTATTAAAGAGAGACCAGGGAAATATCTAAATCAATATACGGGACTTTATATATATATATATATATATATATATATATATATATATAAGAATAAATTGCATAAAAAATGAATTATAACTTTCTCCCGAGAACATTATTTTGACCATTCCTGATGATCTTCAAATATGTATACTACTCCAAGTGTTAAGCACATTCCCCATCCCATTACGGAACATGCCATAAATGGCCCACCTCATCCCATTAATCTCAGATTTAGCTCTTGAAGTTATCTTAATAATAAGGTCCATTTTCTTGTGTTGTTCAGTTTACCCATCCTACGATGTGATGGGTTGAGGAGTTTTCCTACTGTTACTGTTATAGTAACATAGCTCGGCTCCAGCCGAGGTGACCGTTGAGGCGTTTCTCGCCAGACGGAGCTGAGACGACCAAGCCGATGAATCCCTTTGAGGCGCGCTTGGCCGACGTGTGACGCTTCTCCCGACCTCCCAAACTGACCTGCAAAGTCCGCCAAGTGGGCTCGACGGGGAGAGACTCCGACACTCAAGTCAGTTGCTAGCCGAGCAGAATGGCCTAGCGTAGGGGGAGAATAGCGTACCTTGGCCTGTGGAGTGTCTACCATTTATATAGTGTTAGGACACGTACATGTGAGCTGGACGAGCCGCCAATCTCGCTGGAAGTTACCGAGATTCCCGCCGGATTGGGTGTAGTTGCTTCTGCTGAGTTGCGATGATCGTGGTTGCCACCTGTAGACCTGATCGCTGAGATCGTGGCCTTAATGGCCGTGACTTGCGGGTTCGTGATTCTTGGTGGTTACCTCATTCGTCCGTTGACCCTGTGAGGGCTGTGACTGGGCATGCGAGGACACCGAGCTCTAGGTCGGCGTGGCCCGAGGTGCTCAATTGGAGGCTCTTATTTGAGGGTGTTACAAGACTGCTCGGGTCCGAGCTGTAGAGAGATCCGAGACGCATAAAGCATCGCTGATATCGCAGATAAGATGTCGGCTAGTGACCTTAGTGAGGTCGGCTGATCCGAGGTCCCATCCGACCTGATGGGAACCAATTAGTTCAGATATCTTGTACGTTCGTCAGTCTCATGGACACGATCTTCTGAAAATTGGCAACCAGGTCGGCCTCATCCGAGTTCGAGGCCGAGCCGATAGGAACTGGAGGCGAGCCTGTCGGGCGGCTAATACTTGATGTGGAATGTCAGACTCTACCTTCAGATGTGTTCGGCTAGCTTCAGGGATGGACAATCTTCGAATGCGGTCGGCCAACCTTGATTTTTCCGACCTGCCTGGAAACCTCCGCAACACCTATAAATAGACGTTTGTCCCCAAATCTCCCTGCGATGTAAGATGCACATGTCTGTGGGTACCCATCTCTTAAGTGCGTCTCGAGAGATTGGAAGATCTATCCTCACGTCGTTCATACCTTCTCCAATTGCTAGGAGGAGTGATTGTGATGAGGAACAACACCGTGGACTACGCTAACTAACTAATTACTATGACATGTTAATGACATGATTAGTAATAAGTAACAATAATTTAGCAGAATTAGACTGACTAAACACTTTAAAACAACTACGGTGATATGAAGTAGCCCACAAAATGGTCTCTCTTATAATTAGAGAGAAACGTGGGGCGGAGGTAGCTAAGAAGCGACCAACAACCAAGGTAGTGAAACCACAGTCATGGTCTAAACAGGAAAAAACATTCTCACACTCTCAAGTTGGGAGTGACGTAAGTCACAAGCTAGATGTTCTATCTCTACGGCAAATACGAGTAAATATTAGAAAAGTAAGTAAAGAACTAGAGTGTAGAGTACGTACCTCTATGTTAAGCAGATTTTTACAAAAATGTAAAATCCGACTAAAGCCCTGTTCGACTCAGCTCGAATTTAAATAAAAATTAAATTAATAAAATAATATATTAATAATATAAAATTATAAACTCACTCAATTAAGTAGATTTTTTATGTTAATTATTTAATTTGTCTGAAAAGAGAATTTTTAATTTTTTTATACTCAGGATTCGTGACATAATCAAGTTCTTCCCCAAGTACTAGCGTGGAGGTACGTGCTCTACACTTTAGCCGTTTATTTTACTTTTTTTATTTTTGATCATATTTGTCGCTGACTTAAGAGATAGGATATCTAGCTCGTGACTTACGTCATTGTCGACTTGAGAGTGCGAGAACTTATTTTTCAAAGATTCCGTTTGGACTTTAACTGTAGTTTTGACTATCCTAATCGTCGGTTGCTTCCTACCTACCACAGTCCCACATATCCCTCTACGAGGGGCGATTTGGGGGCTACTTCGAATTGGCATAGTAGTTTCTTGTTACTTTAAGTGTTTAGTAGGCCTAATTTTGTTAAATTTTCATTATTTATTATTAATTGCGTCGTAGTTAGTCGGTTAACATAATCCACTTGTGTTGTCCCGCATCAGATTGAGGACGAGTCATATTGGGATTGTATTGGTTCTGTCGGATTCTTTACTATGACTGAAGGAGGTTGTATATGTTTACTTCCAGAGCCATGCAATTTCAATCATTCAGTTCCACCACCAAGACGAGGAACATTCATAGACTCAAAAAATTTTTGATCACTTTTTAGACAGCCTCGGGCACGGTAGGTAGGAGGAGAAAGAAAAATTATATATATATATATATATATATATATATATATATATATTGGTGGGGGGGGGGGGGGGGGGGGGGGGACAGTAAGAGTAATAGATATTGGTGAAGCACCGCTGAACACTATAAATGGAAGATCTAGTTGCTGCAAATGGGAGGTAGCGGGGGCCACAACCCCTCGGACAAGGTTCCCATGACCCTCCGTACGTGGACACAGTCGAAGAACAACTTCACTGTAAACGTCAATTACATGCATGATGGTGATGTTTCACCATATTTTTTTTTTATGGTAGAGAACATAACAAAGTAATACTCATATTTATCTAGAGTCTGAGAAACTTAGATTAAAAATAAATATCTACCTCACGAGCATTTTTTTTCCACCATAGGTTATCTTCGTATCCTAGACTCATATCTTTCATAGATTAAAAAAGAGTAGGTAAGTTCTCTCTCTCTCTTCCCCCTCCCCTGCCTCTCTATCTCTATCATAACGCGAAGTCTTCTACTATTCTTGATATGAACACCACTTTAAAACTCAGACTCACATCGGCACATCCTTAATTCAAAATTAAATGTGAACTAAGATAAGTCCCACCCAAAGATCTCTCTACCACGCGGTAAATATAATTTACCATCTTAAAATCTTTAAATTCTTTCCAAAGCAATCAATCTCTCTTAATTGGAGCCAGACCTAAGGAAGAGGAAAGTTTACTGCATATAGGGATTGCACATTCTCATATATTTTTTATTTTTCATTAGATGGACACAATATATCTCTAATGTATTAGTTAATAAAAAGACCAAAATACATATATAAAAAAAATCTCAAGTACAGTAAACTTTTTATCGTGTAAGAATTGGCGGTTTTGTTTTGTTCAACCAAACTTCAGCGGAATGGAATCTGCTGGTCGACCCAATAATTTAATGGTCCCAATTATGGGGTATCTCCTAACTAGCCTCGCAATTAAAAGCTGCCTCTAAAGGGACACAAGGTAGGAATGCCCGCATTGGTGAACCTTTGGTAAGTTCTAGCCGGAAGATATCGGGTTCGATCGATCTTATCCGGATAGTGTTGCCATGTGGGACTAACGAGAGAGAGAGAGAGAGAGAGAGAGAGAGAGAGAGAGATTATTCAATCTCTCATGCAAAGTTTTAGCTGATGGAGGAAACTAGTGAGTGAGTTGAGTCGAGAAAGGTGGGCCTCTAATGGTACAAAAAATGAGAAAGATTTGTCACCCAGTAAGTGTGCATTCGTGTAGCATGCTTATTGGTGAATGTGTGTAATGGCGCATTAATATTCCCATCTGTACATTGGTCGATAGACGCACCAGATACCTCTTTGTTCTCATGTCAGAAATTCTATCAGCTGGCCTCCACAAAGCAACTGACCAAGGTTGCTTGATGGGATTTAAAGAGAAGCACAACAACTCATCTATCCACCACCTCATGTACGCAGATGATGTTCTTCTGGTGGCCAAAGGAGAGGTACCAGAAATTGAAAAGTTCAAAGATGTGCTAGATAGCTATTGCAGTCAGACGGGGCAGGCCATAAATGTTGCAAAATCCAAGTTGGAGATAGGAGGGGTGGTGAACAGAATGACTGTAAAAGGCATAGAAAAAAGTCTGAACATGAAGAATGAAAAAACTATTGGCAGTACCTGGGAATTCAGATCAATCACATAAGGCCAGCAGAGAAAGCAATGGAAGATGTTTGCAGAATTATGGAAAATAAACTAAAGGGTGGAAAGGGAAAACTCTTTCCATGGCTGCAAGAGTGACCCTGATGAATCATGCCCTCTCGGCCATTCCCACTTACTGGGCAGTAGTCACAAATTTCAAAAAAGGTCAGGTGGAAAGAATTGAAAGATTGTGTAGAAATTTTATCTGGCAAGGTAACAAAAATTTGAAAGGTTTGTACCTTGTGGGTTGAGAAAATTTAAAACTGCCATTAGAATGTGGAGGTTTTGGAATTACAGACTTGAAGGACTTGAACTCATCCTTGATGCTTAAACTAGTCGACAGAATAAATAATGGACAAAGAAGTAGCTGGACAGAAATGGTTAGAGATAAATACTTGAGGAAAAAGGAAACTGGATAACCCTTACACTTCTATACCCATGTCAGATACCTGGAAAAGAATCATCATTGAATTCAGAAAGTACCAAGAAGATTTTGGTTGGATACCAGAAAATGGAAAGGAAATAAGAATTCTCCAAGATGGTTGGATTAAGGGAAGAGGACTCAACAAATGGCCTGTAGAATTCAACATAAATTCTGTTGATGAGGATTCAAAACTAGAAATGTTTCTAGATAAAGAAGGGTGGATAGTGAACAAGTTAAAAGAGGTGTTCCCCATGGCCCTGGTACTGGAAATTCTCAAAATCTCAGTCACTAGTGAAAGCTCTGAGGACAGGAGGATTTGGTTACCAGGTAAGTATGGAAAGTTCTCCACTAAAAATGCTTATGATCACATTAGAAGAAGTAAGTTGGAGATGGGAAGAGAGTATCAATCGACCTGGAAAGAGATCTGGAATTGGCCAACTGAACCTAGAATCAAAATCCAAATCTGGAAAATGGCGTGGGGGAGACTTCAACAGGGGTTTACTTAAACAAGTGCAACATTCAAGTGGAGCCGAGGTGTCAAATCTGTGCAGTGGAGATGGAGGATCTAGATCACGCATTCATTAAATGTAATAGGGTTAAACAGGTCTGGTTAGATGCAGCTCAACATCTCAAGTGGGATGGCATTCCTGCAGGGTTGGAGGATCTGTGGGACAGATGTACAAAAATCAGGGAAAAGTGTTTCAAAGGACCTCACAAGAAAACAGTGGTAGCCTATATCTTGGAAGCTATCTGGAGGAGAAGAAACAGACATGTGTTTGAGAGAAAAGATGCACCATGTGATCTTAAGTTCATAACCATCTTACAAGCAGCTAATAGTTTTGCTGAAGCCAACTTGCCAGCTAGGAAGAAGGATAGACTTCTAGATTGAGAGATGTCAGAAAGGGAAACTATGTTTCTTTGTGCCATGCAGATCTGGAACCTTTGCAAAACTGTTTAAAGAATTGGTGGGAAAAGCCAGAAAGTGGTTGGTTAAAGGGCAACTTCGATGGAGCTAGAAAGGAAGGCCAAGAAATGGTGCACTCTGGTGCTGGGTTTATCCTCAGAAATGACATGGGCACAACTCTATCTGCAAGAGCAATTTATCTCAAGCAAACTACAATCCTCAAAGCGGAAATCCTAGCTGCTAAACACTTATTACATAGTGTAGAGAAGTTCAAAGGTCAGAGATTTGAAGGGTTAATTATAGAGGGAGACAATGCTGAAGTTATTAAAGCCATTAAGGAACCAGACAAAGCACCTTTGGAGATTAGAGAGCTAGCGAAAGAGATAAGTATCAAGCTCAATTTCTGGCATCTTCACAGAGTGTGCCTAATAGATAGAATGGCAACAAGGCTGCGGATTGGCTGGCAAAGCAAGTGAGGATTGCTAGTTTAATATCAACTGGACATATACTTTACCTGAAGAATTGAGTACCATTTGCAGGGGAGAAGCTTCAAGGGACTACTTTTCTGTAAGGAAACCACCTTAATGTTTTTGCTGCACATCCTAGATAGGTGTGGAGAGGTGAGAATCTCTAGTTATTTTAGATTGTATTTCTATTTTTGGAGCCGTTTGAGCTCCACCCTTCTACCAAAAAAAATATGCGTCTTACTCATACACATAGTATGTAACAAATCTCTGTAAAATAATATATCATATCTTCTTCTAATGCGATTTTACACTCATATATATATGTAGAGGTATTATTTAGTTCCATATTGAAAGATAGTGAGAACAAGTGTGTGCTTATCAGCAAGAGCCTCACCTCTTCTCCTAAGAGGGTCATTTTAAAGGACAAAATCTCAAGCATGGGGACAATACCTCTTGGGAGGCACACTTAAAATCACGTCTCTTCATTGGCACCGTCTTTGGGAACGACATTGCCATGGCTCGCGGACGATCCTCTTACCAGAACATTGGGAGCAGGGCGACGAGATCCCGCCAGTCACGAGCGGAATCTCGCCGCCGGTCCCCTCCTGTTGATGTCAACATCGCCCCCGCAGGCGCCAACAACGACGTCCCTGCGCCAGCGGCTGTCGTGCCGGCAACTGCCCTGGAGATGGCCGAACTCCGGGGACAGATGCAGCAGTTGACGGGCATCTGCCTGACCCTACAAGCCCAGTTGGCTGGGCCACCAGCCCCGGCGGTTTCCCTGCTACGAGAGCGGCAGGCAGAGTCGTCACACCGGCGATCTCGTGTTCTTCCTGTCCCTCAGGACCAGCAGGCGGACTCGCTGCGTCGATCGCACCGAGCCCCGTCCGAGGAGTAAGCACCGGAGTGCCGGGTTCGTTCTCCCCGCCGTTCCGTCGTGGTCCCCCGTCCACCGTGCTCGGTTGTGGGAGCCAACTCCCACGGGTCCGGCCGAGAAGCTTCTGCTCATTCCGAACAGGAGCTCGCCAGACGCCTCCGCCGTGTGGTTGACCTGGAGTGCCGCGTGGACGCAATGGTCCAACGTGTAGAGGGAAAAGCCCCAGCGGAAGATGACCTGGACGGCTGGACTTCCGCTCCCCTTTCAGCGGAGAGATCCTGGAAGCCCGGGTCCCTCCCAAGCTTCCTTTGCCTACAATTGCGCCCTACGATGGCACTACCGATCCGACCGACCACATTCACGGCTTCAAGTCGCACATGGTGTTCCACGGAGCATCAGATGCGGCCAAGTGCCGGGCCTTCCCCGCAACTCTCAAGGAGACCGCCAGAGCCTGGTTCGAGACTCTGCCAGTGGGCTCCATCTCCACCTTCCGCCAGTTAAAGAAGTCCTTTCGGGACAACTTCCTTGGTGGGAGATCACAGCCGCAGACGGCGGCTTCCCTCCTGGCTATACGCTAGAAGAAGAGCGAAGCACTCTGGGACTTGTCAAGAGGTTCCGAACAGAGGTGCTCCGCATCTCCGCCTGGACGTCCCTCTGGCCACCAGTGCCCTCATCCAGGGCACTCACGACGGTTTTTTGCAGAGGACCCTCGGCGTCCAGCAACCTTTCACTCTCGCCGAGCTGCCTTCTATCGCAAAATGCCACACAGCGTGCGAAGAAAAGCTTGGCTACAGGTCGAGTAGAGCAGGGGAACAGTCAGACAAGAAGAGACCTTCTGACAACGGCTCCGACCGTGATCGGAAGAAAGGACGGCGCAATGGCGACTCGCCGCGCCGACCGCGCCCCTTCACCAACTACACCCCCCTCACCGTGACACCCGAACAGATCCTGGCAGAGATTAGGAACGAGCCATATGTTCGGTGGCCACAAAGGATGCGCTTCGACCCCCGGAGGCGTGACCAGGCGAAGTACTATCGCTTTCATCGCGACCACGGCCATGACACCTCCGAATGCTGTCAGCTTAAGGACGAAATCGAAGACTTTATCAAGCGTGGCTACCTCAGGGGATATGTGCGCCGAACGAAGAACGCCCCAGATGCCGGGAGCGAACTCCCGAGCAGTCGGTCAACAACGAGCCCAACGAGCAAGAAATCAATGTAATCGCGGGAGGTTTCGGCGCGGGCGGAGAGAGCACTCGAAGCCGACGTGATTACGCAAGGCGAGTGCATGTCTTGGATAGGCCATTGGCGCCTAGGCCTACTCCATATCCCACCAGCCCTACACGCACACCGCCTAAGGAGGCTATAACCTTCTCAGACGAAGACCTTGTAGGGGTCGCTACCCCACACACTGATGTGCTGGTCGTTTCGGCCACCATCAACCATTGTAATGTGCATCGGATTCTGGTAGATAATGGAAGCGCCCCCGACGTCTTGGCTTACGACTGTTTTGTGCTTAGGGCCCTAAAAACCGACCAGCTCACCCCGGTAGAATCGCCATTGTTCGGCTTCTCGGGGGTTTCGGTACAACCCATGGGCAGAGTTCGCCTCAATTACCTTAGGGAACGCCGAAGACTGTGACCAAGGTAGTTGACTTCTTGGTCATCAAGAACATGCCGGGCTACAACGCCATCCTTGGCAGAGGCCTGATCGGTAGAATCAGAGCAATACCTTCATCCCTCCATGAGAAGATGAAGTTTCTAACTCCGAGCGGGATAGGCGAAGTGCTCGGGTGTCAGTGCGAGTCTCGCTGATGCTATGTCCTCTCTCTAAGAGACAAGCAACCACTCGCGACACCAGACCAAGTTCCGCCGTCCACCGATCAGCCCTCCACTAGCCGAGGAACGCCCGCTAAAGATCTACTTCCTGTCCAAGTTGACGACGACCCCGAGCACGTCCTCTACATTGGAGCCCTACTAGCGGAAGCCGAGCAGCAACGCTACGAGGCCTTTCTGCTAGCCAACCTTGACGTGTTCGCGTGGTTTGATGATGAGCTTCTGGGTATTTCTCCAGAAGTGATAACACACTGCCTCCGTTTGGACCCCCGGGTCCCGCCAGTACAGCAGAGGAGGCGACCTGTAAACCGAGAACGGCAGACCGTGATCAAGGATCACGTCGTCAAAAGTCGATCCATTGGACTCCTCCGAGAAGCCCAATATCCAAGGTGGATCTCCAATGTGGTCCTCTTACGCAAAGCCAATGGCAAATGGCGTGTGTGCGTCGACTACAAGGATCTCAATAAGCAACACCCAAGGATAATTTCCCCTTGCCGCGCATCGACCAGTTGGTGGACGCTACCTCCGGCACGAGCTTCTCAGTTTCTTGGATGCTTATTCTGGTTATCACCAGATCTGTATGCATCCTCCAGATCAAGACGCTACTACGTTCGTCACAGACCTGGGGTTGTACTGTTTCACCAGGATGCCCTTCGGTCTGAAGAACGCTGGGGCGACGTACCAGCGGCTGGTCAACAAGATGTTCGAGCAGCAAATTGGGCGCAACATGGAGGTCTACGTTGATGACATGCTGGTCAAGATGCTTCCAAGCACCGACCACATCTCCGACCTCCAAGAAACTTTCGCAACTCTGCGGAAGTATAACATGAAGCTCAACCCCTCCAAGTGCGCATTTGGCGTTCGTTCGGGGAAGTTCCTCGGCTTCCTCGTTTCGAATAGAGGGATAGAGGCAAACCTGAAAAAAATCCAAGCTGTACTGGAGATGAGCAGTCCTAAGACGGTGCGCGACGTCCAACGTTTGACTGGGCATCTTGCTGCACTGAACCGGTTCATGTCCCGAGCAGCAGAAAGAAGTTTTAACTTCTTCAAGTTGCTCCGAGGCCCCAAAAGTGCCTCGCAGCAAGGGGGGCAAGTACGGTGGACTGAGGAGTGTGAAGCTACCTTCACCGAGCTGAAGGCATATTTGGCAGCCCCACCTATTCTCTCAAAGCCTGTGCTTGGAGAACCACTGTTCGTATATCTTTCGGTTACCGAACACTCCATCAGCGCAGTTTTGATCAGAGAAGAAGGAGCGGCGCAGCATCCGGTATACTACATCAGCAGGGTCCTCCAGAAAGCTGAAAGGAGGTACCCTCGAGCAGAAAAACTCGCCCTCGCCTTGGTCACGGCTGCTCGGAAGCTCAGGCCTTATTTTCAGGCCCATTCAGTGACAGTCCTCACTGACCAACCATTGAAGTCTATCCTTCAGCGGCCAGAGGCTTCTGGCAGGCTCATCAAATGGGCCATAGAGTTAGGCGAGTTTGACATCAGCTTCCGACCAAGAACAGCAATCAAGGCGCAAGCGTTAGCAGACTTTGTTGCGGAATGCACTCTCCCTACTGAGCAAGACCCGCCATTGGCTGACGAGCCCCCATGGGAGCTCTATGTGGATGGGTCCTCTTGTGTCACAGGGAGCGGAGCAGGCTTGGTCCTCACTTCCTCAGAAGGGTTAGAGTTCCAGTACGCCCTCCGATTCCGCTTTGCAGCCTCCAACAATGTCGTCGAATACGAAGCATTGATGTCCGGCATCCGCATGGCTAAGCATCTTGGAGCCTTGCGGCTGAGGATCTTCAGTGACTCCCAGTTGGTCGCTAGCCAAGTAAATGGGCAGTTCGAAGCAAGGGAGCCTCGTATGGCCCAATACCTCCAGCAGGTCAAGAGTCGAGCAAAGGGTCTCCTTTACTTCGAGGTCGTACACGTGCCACGGGAGCAGAATGCGCAAGCAGATGCACTTTCTAAGTTGGCATCCTCAGGTGACATCGCCCCTTCTCGCTCCGTATTCATCGAGGAGCTCGCCTCACCGAGCACCGAAGTAGACGTCGCAGCTGTTGAGACAGGCCCACCAATTCCGAGCAGGATGGACCCTCTTTTAGCTTACCTACTTCGGGGTGAGCTTCCCCCGAGCAAGGCGAAGCTCGCAAAATTAGAATGCGTGCTCAGCGCTTCACCCTCGTGGAAGGCAAGATGTACCGGCGGTCCCTCTCAAGACCTCTCTTACGGTGCCTCAGCCCCGAAGAGGCTCTCGGGGCTACCGAAGAGGTTCATGAGGGGCTATGTGGAAGTCATTTAGGGGGCAGGACGCTAGCACGCAGCATCATCCGAGCAGGGTTCTGGTGGTCGTCGCTACAAAAGGATTGTATGTCATTTGTCAGGAGGTGCCCGGAATGTCAGAAGTTCGGGCATCTCATCAAGCAGCCTGCCGAACAGCTTCACAATCTGTTCGAATCGCGCCCTTTCGCTAGATGGGGCATCGATATCCTGGGTCCTTTCCCAGAGGCCCAAGGTCGGAAGAAGTTCATGTTTGTGGCTATCGACTACTTTACCAAGTGGATCGAAGCCGAACCTGTTGCCGCGATCACCGAACAAGCCGCGTGGAAGTTCGTCTGGAAGAACCTCCTCTGTCGGTTTGGCGTCCCAAAAGTGATCACCTCCGACAACGGGAAGCAGTTCGACAGTACCTTCTTCAAGCAGAAATGTGTCGAGCTCGGAATCTACAACCACTTCACCTCCGTAGCGCATCCCCAGGCAAACAGCTTGGTAGAAAACGCCAACCGAACGCTGCTGCACGGGATCCGCACAAGAGTGGAGGCTACAGGAAGTTCATGGATTGACGAGCTCCCTAACGTTCTCTGGTGTCACCGGACAACTGCACGAGTAGCCACAGAGAAACACCCTTCCACTTGGCTTACGGCTCAGAGCCGTTGTGCCTTGGAAGCTCTCCCCACCATCCGAACAACCCACTTTGATGAAGCCGCCAACCACCGTGCTCTTCGGGAAAACTTGGACATGCTTGGCGAATGACAGAACGACGCCAGCATTCGCCTCGTTTCCTATCAGCATCGACTCGCGCAATATTATAACGCACGAGTTCGTGAGAGGCGCTTCAACGTGGGAGATTTAGTTCTACGCCGCTGCTAGGCTTCGGATCCCCAAAGAGCGGTCGGCAAGCTCGCCCCAAAATGGGAAGGACCTTATCAGGTCACACAGGTCCTTGGGAAGGCTCATACAAGCTAACTACCCTAGTGGCGAGGCCATACCCAGAACCTGGCATGTATCCAATTTGAAGGCTTATTATTATAAAGGCCTTCTGTTCGGCGTTCCACCTCTCTCCTACCATTCTTTTGGTCGGTTAGGGATGAAGTCCAAAGCATCCTTATCTTAATGCTCTTTAGCCCACAAGGATGTAGCGACATCTCCAAGTGTGAGATGCCCGCAGGCACCCCAGGTCAGAACACCTACAGTTCATAGCACCTGTGCGGTTGCTATGAATCCCAGTTCGGACAGAACACTCACAAGGTGAAGAGATAGGGAAAAAGAGAAAATCTATTTAGAATTTATACAAGAGCTCGTTTAGGCCGAGCTACCAAACAAAAAGGAAGGGGATATCTAAGGGTCCTGCCAGAAGTACCGGCGCCATCATCTGCAGGAGGCATCCGCCCTGAATGGAATTAGGCAAAGTGCACTCCATCTAAGCGTGCGTCTGGGTACGACGCCGCACTCTCTTACAGCGGCTTCGAAGGCTTCCCGGGCACGTTCTGTCCAGGCTAGCCTCTCCCCGAGCTCCTTTCCTGCTTCAAGGCCCACTTTATAGCAACGGGTCCCGAACTGCTCTAGGTCCTTTTTGAAGTCAGGACCTTCTTTGTACTCGGCCACTGCCTGAGCCCTGGCATCGCCTAATACCTTCGCGATGGCCTCCTTTTCGGCTCAAGCAACAGTTAGATTTAGCTCGGAAGCCTGGAGGGCATCTTGGAGGCTCTTCACCTCCTTTAAAAGATCGGCCTCGCGAATCTGGTGCTTCGTGACCAGATCCTCGCAGTAGGCCGTTTCCGCCTCCCATATCTACTTCTGGTTCTGACCGCGCAAAGCCAGCTTCTTCAAGAGGCCCATTGAGCTCGTGATGCCGTCCACCAGCGCTCCCACGTCGACATTTTCATCTTTGTCATGATCGGAGAGGTGCCTTGGGTGGTAAGCCGCACTGGAATGCTCGGGAGTCTTCTCCGGGCTCAAGTCTTGGCACCGCGCCATCCTATCCAGATAGGATGCAGACGGGCACGGAGGTAGAATCCTCGAAGGAGCGTTCTCAAGCCTTCCCAGCGTGGCCTCCAGCATCGACTATGAGGGGAGCTCGGACTACTTCCCCTTCAATACAGCGGAGAGAGGCCTCCGATCCTCCTCAGAACTGACGGCCCTCTCAGCAGCAACTGGTTGCTCGGCCAAAGTTTCTGCTCCCCTAGCAATCTCAACAGCGGCAACAGCAATTTCGTGACCTTCTATCACTAAGGCTACTTCCTCGACCCTTGCGCAGCTTCTCCAACCCCTTTGAGACCAAAGCAGCTGACGGTCCTTCCACTACCGCAGCCATTTTTGTGGGGGGCTGGGGGGCCGCGGCATCCGCAGCGGTTTTCCTCCTCGTTGGCATGACCTCCGCAACTGAAGCAGCCGCCCCCTCGGAGACATCCCTTTCTGGCACCTCGTGGTGCGGAGAAATCCCTTCTCTAACTGTAGAAGTCCCTTCATGACCTTCGCCCCTTCGAGCGGAGGCCTCCGCAGCGTCATCTTCGGCGCCTCTAGTGCTCGACGCCGCTGTTCGAGCAACTTCTTCTTCACGACCCTCGCTGGGGCCCCGCAGAGCGGACATTTCTCTCTGCTCTTCAGCAGAGCCTTCTGACTCATCGCTCACCATGACGAGCCCCAGCTCGGTCCCATCCTCTGCGCGACCTCCGGACGGACCACGGGGGTAGCAACTGCGCCTCTTCAACCTCTTCTTCGGTCCCCTCCTCGCTGTGATGAGAAGCAGCACGACCAGCCTCTTCTTTTTCCGAGCGCGGAGCTGTCTGCATCTTCAGCGCCCCCATCAAGCAGCATCGACCTCTTCTTCATAGAGGCGGAAGGTCGAGTCGTCCCGTCGCCCTCCTCAAGCGAAGTCCGAGCTCCTGCTGAAACCACCTTCATGGTGGCCTTCTTCTTCAACCGAATCCTTTCGGGCCCCTTCTCAGGGACCCGTGCGCTATCTGAACGCTCCTTGGTAGATGAGGGCGCCACCAGTGCCGTTGTAACCGTGGCACTAACCCTCATGGCAGAGGGAACCCAAACAACGGCACAACGTCATCGTCCTCATACACCATATGAGCCAGAACAGAGATCTGTTTCAGCGAAATCCTCGTTCGCCTCCAGATCCCTCCCAGCCTCCAACTCCACAGCAGCTGCGCATAAAAAAAAGAGAAGAGGAAAGTTAGAGCAGGGTCATCAAACCGGCAGGTGAACAGCCAAAATCCGCACACTTACTCCATGGTTTGCTCATGCCATGCTTACAAGTGAGAATTCGGTCACATAGCCTTCTCCATTTCTAACACCTGCTCGGAGAAGACTATCTGAGGCCCTCGCCTCATCTTGGATTCAGCTTGGAAAAGCTGTCCTTCCGTGCCGAGCGGACGACAGTAGGGAATCCCCACTCTGCACCATCCCGGTGGCGCACGAAGAACACCTGTCCATCCAACCTTTGTTGTTGAAATATTTGTTGGTAGTTGTATGTGCATCCTATCTGTCGGTGCTTGGCGTAATAGATATCCTCTTCTGACGGCCGAGAAGCAGAAAGCTTGAAGTGAGCTCGGAATACATCCACCGAGCCCCGGATCTCCTTGATTCTACAGATGACGCGGAAGATACAGATGTACCTCCATGTATTGGGCGTCAGTTGTATCGGTCAACGCCCTAGCAGTTCAGTAGTGCCTTCGCCACTTCCGGCAGCGGCAGCCGAAATCCTGCCTCCATGTGATCCACAGAGAGGGGGGGACAACCTGGTTTGTTCACCAGGTATGATTCCCCTTCCTTCGCATCAATAATCTCGTACTCGTCGCCGATCCGAAAGAGCTCCCGGAGCCCACTGTAATGGCGGCATCGTGGCCCGCTAGACGCCGCAACAGTGACTCTGCTCGCTCTGGCAACTGTGACCGCCTTCCCTTTTCCTGCCATCGTCGCAAGCCGCGGAGGGGAATAGGAAAATAGGAGAAGGCGCAAGGAAGAAGATGACCGAGAACCTAAAGGGGGCACGAAAGCTCTCAAGCAAAGAAGAAGGAATTTCGAAGGCGTAACTCCCACCTTCGCCCCTCTCATTCCTTATAAGGAAACAAAGGCGCGGAATCCGAGGCATGCTAGGGGTGAGTTTCTCTCTCCGCTCTAGGTCATTTCTGGGGCGCACCATCAGTGACCGTTCGTTTGGAGTGCGCGGCGTTAGATGATCGACACGGACCCCCGCACTTATCACAAAGGCTCTGCATTCGAGGAAAATCACCAGAAAGGCTATAATGCGGCCATTCAGATCTCCGAGGACGATACCGCATTTATGGCGGAGGTGACCCCAAACAAATCACCGCCCTCAAGCGCTCCGTTTCCTTAGCCGCCCGAGGGCGTGGGCAAGTGTGGTGATAGGTTCCTGTAACCTAAGCCCATCATGACCCATCACAACCTTCAAGGCCCATTAAAGCTCTCCAATGGGACGTGGTTTCTCCGTGTTATGCCACGACCCCGTGAGGATTGCACAAGGGGCCCAAGAGGCAACCACCCTGGCCAGAGCACTACCGAGCTCCCAGGCTGCTCTACCTAGTACTCCTCGAACAGTGCAGTCCGAGCCCCTGCTATCATCTGGGGAGGATGTACCGAACAACCATAAATGTTATCGAGCAGCGGCCTCAACCCCCCTCGTGGGGTACCTACTCGGTGATCTCTGCTGGAGCCTTCCGAGCAGCTTTTCACATCCCCACGGCGGTTGTAACTGTCGTAGGCCATGCGCCCACTATCAGAGGTGCATTAACTGCTTGGCATCCCAAAGGCACCTGAGCGTATAACCCCCCGCTGCGTGCGCCAATCAGGTGCCCTTCCGGGCACGATCAGAGACGTTACACCCGTCGCTTCAGCACCCGTGCCTATATAAGACACAGGAACAGGACCATGCAGAGGTACGTTGACCCCGCGCGCAAACACGCTCACACACGAGAACTCCCATCCTCTTTAGTCACCTACTGACTTTGGCATCGGAGGATTCTCCCCGGTCTTTCAACAACCGACCCCCTGATCCGTTTTTCTAGTTTTGCAGGCTTCCGTCTGCCTCCAGCGTTCTTCCTCTCTTCTTCGAGTCTAGGCCCATCAGCTCCGACCCAATTAAGGAAAGGCTCCACACTTTTGGCGCCGTCTGGAACGAACGAGAGGCCATGTGTCCTACCCGAGCATCTTATCTTCACGAGACCCACACACCCTTATCCTCAGGGGGGGGGCTGTGTAGAGGTATTATTTAGTTCCACATTGAAAGATAGTGAGATTAATGTGTATCAGCAAGAGCCTCACATCTTCTCACAAGAGGACCCTTTTAAAGGACAAAATCTCATTATGGAGACAATACTTCTTGAGAGGCACACTTAAAATCACGTTTCTTCAATATATGTGTGACTTGCATAATTATGTACGTACACACATAGTATATAACAAATCTTTCTGTAAAATAATATATCATATCATCTTCTAGTGCGATTTTACACTCTTATATATATGTGTGACTTTTAATGTAGCACGACGCAAGGGTGGGTGACTACTCCTGATCAAATACGTACTTTAGATTTGTCTTAATTACATTCCTATCATTTGCGTAATTCCAGCAGACTTGACCATATATAAGGGGCCGGGTCTGCCCCCAAATCTCAACTAAACGCGTCTAACATGTTGTAGCTTCTATATAGATACGACGTACGGTATAATATGGGAAAGAGGGATCAACATATTACATAGCTTAGAAGATTACGTACTACGTACTTCTCTCTATCATATACAGTCTACTGGATCAGCTCTATGGATAGAGACGTACGTAGAGTACTTTACTTACATAATTTTACTAGAAACTTTTAGATAGAATTCTCGATGGTAAAAGTCTCAGCAACATCGATATCCACTGCTCGTGAAACACGTACGGGTAGTGGCGGGCCCTCAATAATACGAAACATCTAAGAAGAGACATCCTAAAGAGTCCCAACAGCAACTTCTCGGAGGTAGATCCAAATCCAGATCTTCTAATTTAGGACAAAGCCATCGACCTACGCAGCTGTAGGTGGAGTGGAGGGCATCTCCATTGAGGAGGTCATCACCAGGGAGAGAGTTACAACGAGGAGGGGGCATGCATGGCCAAGTCAAAAGTGTATTGAGGTGATCCGTTAATGATTCGACTCGTGCCAGTAAAAATCTGACATATTGACCGAATCCCAAGAGCCAACCGTGGTTCCAAGACGGCTTTGACACTTGTTTAACAAGAGAAATTCTTATTGTTCGGACAAATTCGCGGGTGACCCGCGCCTAATAGTGCGGGGCACACCCCGCATTGCGCACCTGAGGCGCTGCTTGCGCGGGCCACCCGCGGCGCCCAGGCAAATGAACCGGGCGCAAAGCGCGTCTCGTTCAACAAAGATATCAATTTTATTTATATATATGTTGAAAGAGAAGTGCAATCCAACAATTATAAACGAGTATTATAAAAGAAGGGCAACATTAACAATTATGGGCCTGGTATTGCCGCGGGCCGCCCAAAGGAGGCGAGCCGAGCCGACGCCGTCGTGGGTCACGACCGCTGGCACGGAGAACGGGAGAAGAACACGCGGGAACCCCCGCTTCCGAAGACCAAGAATATTCGGAGATGAGTTCTTCCCTCCCCCGACCCGTTTAAACACATGCGTACGTATTCAATGTTGCTGCTCGAAAGGGGCGACCCTTTCCTAGTTTAAAATCTAATAAACAGTTATTTCCACTAGGTCTCATCAACTTTAATATAATAATCTAGAATGTGATTATTAGAAGCCTGTTGTGAGTTGTGTAATTGAGGGGTAAAAACTTCTGGTACCTGATAATTTTAGTCAAGACAAAAATAAGTTAGTTGATCAAGTGTCATGTCTTTTTAATTCAATGTTGGTTGGTAAACAATATCAGTCAAGTAGAGTACAAATGTGTTAAAGACATGAGAACAACTAATTCCTATCCGTAATTTTTCACAGAAATGAAGATAAATCATGATCTAGCTACCAAATTGACCTCCTTATCCCCAATATTAAATCAGAGATAAGAACAAGAGTTTGGGTTAACCATGCACACTCTTTGTTTTTTGAAGTCATGATCACAAACAGGTAATTACTTGTATGTCTTTCCTCCTACCAAAACATATGGTTTAATGACTTGATGAGAAAGCCCTTACTAGATGTACAAAGCAGATTCAATAGTGATCAAATGGCTATAAAAAAACAAACAAATTAACAAAAAGCATCATGCAATATGAGATGGACATCACAACAACGTGATACATACAAAACGTATGTCACACTTTTTTTTTTTTTTTTGGTTTCTCCAATTAGATAAAAGTGGCTAGAAAAGTTCATATTGTGTATGCTTGTGGATGAACTGATCACCGGATTATCCATTGCTCTGTGCAAATCATTACGTGGGTAAGTAGAGTAGTACCTCCAAGAAAAGAGATAATATTTACAAACAAAAAGGGAGCCCCCCCCCCCTCTTAATTTACGTCCTCCACTTCCACGAAGATTTAAATTACCAAAGTTCAAATTCTCGTCCATCAAAAAGACCTTCATCTAAACATTTATATTAATGTAACTTAATCTCATCCATTATCGATAGAATAATTTACAACGACCTCTCAAGAAAAAAAAAATAAAGAATATCCATTATGCAACTAGAAAACTGAAAATTCACCAGCTTTGCTCAGCTTTTCCACCAGTGGCCATCCTTCCCACAGTAGGCCGCGGCTCCCTTGGAGCCGTCCTCGTTCGTGGCTCCCGTCCCGAAGACCTCCTCTACCAACTTCTCCACGTCGATGGGCTCCTTCCCTGAGTGCGGCTCCTCCTCCTCCTCCTCCGGCGACGCCGCCGGGGGAATGTACGGCGGGCGCGAGATGTCCAGGACCGAGTGCCAGTCCAGCCCTCTGAAGAAGTCGTGAGCTTTGATGCCCTCGCAGGTGATCCTCTCCCGGGGGTCCTTCTCCAGCAGCCTGCCGATGAGGTCCCTTAGCGGGGTCTTCTCACCCAGCAACTCCGGTGGCTTGGCCAGGATGAAGTAGAAGGTCTCCTTCCGGTTCTGCCCCCGGAAGGGCGTCCTCCCGTAGAGCATCTCGTAGAGCACGACCCCGAGGCTCCACCAGTCCACCGCGAAGTCGTGGCCGCTCCCGAGGATGACCTCCGGCGCCACGTACTCCTCCGTCCCCACGAACGAATTGGACTTCCCGGCGTGCTCCCCGGAACCGGAGGAGGCGCTTCCGGATTCGGAGGAGGACGACGACGAAGCGGAGTTGGCCTGCCGCAGCGTGACGGGTTCCCACGAAAAGCACGCTCGTAACCGGTTCCTCTTGGTGGATGGCGGGGATTGCCGGCCGGCGTCGGATTCGCGGGATGTCGTGGAAGAGGCAGCGGGTGACCTTATGGGGAGCCTAGCGGAGAGATCGAAGTCGACGAGCATTACATGGCCGCTGCCCTGGATGAGCACGTTCTCCGGCTTGAGGTCTCTGTACACGATCCCCTGGCCGTGGAGGTGCTCCAATGCAAGAACAAGCTCCGCGGCGTAGAACCTGTGAGGAAATACAACAAACCGCGTCAATGATGGCATTCCTGTGCAGAAACCGCAAGAAAAACGAGAGAGCGAGAGATAGATGCGCACCGGATGACCTCGTCGGAGAACATCTTCTCCGTCTGTCGCCGCCTCAACACACCCAGATCCCCCCCGGGGCAGCGCTCCATGGCGAACCCGACAATCTTCTCCGTCGAGACGAAGCCGCGGAGCTCCGGGAGGAGGGGGTGCCGGAGGGTGCCCAAGACGTCGCGCTCGAACCAGATCCGGCGGTACCCATCCTCGGCGCCGCCGGCCCCGCGGGCCTTCTTCTCAGCAGCGGACCTAGCGATGGCCTTGAGGGCGAGGGGACGGCCGGACCGGCCGTCCCGGACGAGAAAGACGACCCCCTGTGCCCCGCGGCCGAGGACCGTCAGGGCCCGCAGGTCCCGGAGGTCCAGCGGCGGAGGCCCCGCTTCCATCAC